>OY101451.1:83026693-83089193 GCA_956483635.1 Panzeria rudis | reverse complement strand
TTTAAAGGGGTAAAAACGGGTAAAAACGAATAAACTCGGTGTTCTTATATCTCCGAATCTAAGTAAGGCAGACATAAAATTCCAAAAGCGTCATAATAAGATAGAAAAATGAGTGGATAGGTGTTTTGTACTTTTTTTTCATTTGTACATTTAGGGGCCGAAAAAGGGTAAAAACATAATTTTGGTACTTTTTTTTCTTAACCGTTTATATATTAAAGTAAAGGTACCTTTTCAAAAACCTACTTTTTTCAAAATATAGTTTTAAGAAATGATACTTTTTGAAAAATGTGTTTTGGAAAGGGTACTTTTTGAAAATGGTACTCTTTTGAAAATGGTTACTTTTTGAAAAGTTACTTTAAAAAAAAAAAGATTCTTTTAAGGGCTCTGTACACCAAAAGTGTAAATTAATTTTATTGTTTTCGATACGCTGTCCGTCAGTCCGTCTGTCTTTCTGTCTGTCACAGGCTGTTTTCTCGAGAGCCGTAAGAACTACGGGCTAAAGATTAAAGGGTGCTCTAAAGCGAGCAACGAAACATGTTGAAATACTAATGTAATATACAGACACTTTTATATAGACTCTCGAATTTTTCAAAGTTAGTGTTAATTGGTGTAGTCTGTAGAATACTTAACACAACAAAAATTAAAGGGTGTTCTAAAAGTTAATGTAATTTTGGGTATGTAGCTTAAACAGTTTGCTGTATTTTGGAAACCACAAGAGGTAAGCTCTTGAAATTTTAAAAAACTCTAAAACTAAAAAATTCCAGAATTAAAATGTCAAAGCGAAAAATCGCCAAAATTAAAAAATTGTTAAAACGCAAAAATTCGACAAAACTAAAAAGATCGCCAAAAAAAACCAACCAATTTTATGGTTTAATTTTATGCGTTGATTAATTTTTGTATATCTGTACAACAATGGGGTAGGTAGCGAAGCACGCCGGGTACAGCTAGTGTTTAATAATTGAGTTATGCATTTTTAGTCGAACTGTATCGCTTTTATCCAAAGTTATTTAATTAGTTTTGCTTAAGTTCGTTTTCAATTTAATCTTTCGATCAAATTATTTTTTTATTTTAAGAAAGAAATTATAAAGCATGTAAATATTGAACATTCAAAGAAAAATTTTGGATGTGCGGAAGGTTGAACTGACAGCTGTTTCGAGACCACCACAGTCTTCTCATCAGAGCCCTTTACCAACACTACCAGCGACAGCAGCAACAACTAAATAATGTAAATATTGTTATTTATATATAAAAGATTTCATAAGTGTGTGTATGTTATTGCCTTTTAGTTAACACAGCTAGTAGTGCTTAAAAGTGTTAACGAATTTTGTTGTTGACTTTTTAAACGCCTTGATAAGCGTTAAAATAAGTTTGTGAATTGCACTACTGGTGGTTAGCCGAGGCACATTCATTTAGCAAGGCCACCAATCATTAGCCAATACACAAACCTGGTTCATGGATTCCCAAAAACTTGCACAAAAATCTCCTCAAAATCCCAGAAGTTCCCCGGATTCTAAAAAATTAGGATAAAAATCTCCGCAAAATTTCAGGAGTTCCCCGGAATCATAAAAACTAGGAAAAAAATTTCCCCGAAATCTCAGAACTTCCCCCCAGGGCAACACCAAAAACCGCGAAAATATCAAAGCGGCAACACTGATTTTTTAAAGGAATTTAACCTTTTGAGCAAAATTCGAGGCTAAAGGAAAAAATAAAAGGCTAAATCTAGTGTCGAAAAAGCTAAATTGGCAACGAGGGTTATGACTAATCTGACCAGATATCCCACTTTTGGCGGGATTATTATGCTTTTTAAAGTCGATTCCGCTAAAAATTTTATCCCGTTTTTACTATAAACATCTCACTATGTTGGAGTTTTAAAATTGAAAAAGCGAGATAAAACTTTTAAGCGGGATCGACCTTAAAAAAGCAGAATACTCCCGCCAAAAGTGGGATGTCTGGTCAGGTTGGGAGTTATGACTCTATTGTAGCAAAGGCTAAATTTGGTAATTTTTGCATTAACAAACAAACTTATCAGCTGCATTTTGGCAGTAGGGGGTTTTTTTAAATAAATATCGAATGTATGTTTATAACATAAAATATTTAACTATACTTTCAACGTATGCAAAAAGCAGTGTAACTGAGAATCATCCATCCTTCCATTATTTTTTTTTACTACAACTATTTTTTTCTCAAGCTGTAATGTTTGGAAAATAAAAAAATAATGAACAGAAAAAACATCGTTCCTTAGCATAAACTTGACTTTTTGATAAGTTTTCCAAGTTATCAATAAAATCGGAAAAAAATTAGTAAACTTTTTATATAAAGTCAACTTAGAGAATATCAAATAAAGGAAAGAGTTAAGAATTTTTATTGCCTTAATTAACAAAGTTTTATTGATAAAAATATTTAATTTTTTTGATAAAACTCCAATTAAATCAGCAAGTCAATGAAGAAAATTCTTGTATTATCAGCTAAAAATGAAAAGAAAAATTTATGAAATTATGAAAATATTAAAGAAATTCGAAAATCAGTCAATAAAATTAAATGCAAATATAAAAAGTTAATTTTAAGATATATTAAAACTAAGCAAGATAGATGCAAATCATACACAAATATTCAGCCATGTCACAGATTCCGTTTGGATTAGTTTTCATTCCGAAGTTGTCATTCCGGAAAAGTACATTTTGGGTGCTTTAGATTCCGTTTATTTTGTATTTCCTTTTTACAATGATAAAGTTTTTATACCTTGAGGCGTTTCTTTACTCTTGTTTTTAGATGCAAAGCTCACATTAAGCTTTTTATTAACATGGAAAGCTCATGTCCAAATATTTATTTGACGCTCCTAAAAGTATGCACGTTTTTTTAGTATTTACTGCAAATGAAGTCAGTAGAAAAGTTTTTTTCAATTCCACTTTGGAATTTAAAAGTAGTTTGATTACGAAGAAAATTTTCGTATTTCGATTTCTGAAGAAGCAATTTACGGAATTAAAACCACTTCCGCTCGGAATGGTATTGTGTGAAATGGTTGATTATTATATTTTTCAGCGTACATATGTTTTCTTAAAGGTCTCATATGATTTAAGGCGTCACTTTAAATATCTTTTTAATACACAAAGCTTGTGCAGAATATATTAATATATTGTTCCTAAAAGTATGCTCATAAAATTTTCTATATTATTTCAAAGTAACTTTCAACAATCTCAAAATATTTAGTCAGCTTAAAAGTTTGTTTGCTCACACACACTGAGTTTCAATGACAATACAATTTTATGATTACTGAGAAAGTTCCGTCTCAACCAATTAACCAATAATCTCTTTGCAATATCCCCGTGAGATACCACACAAGGGTTGCCAAATAGCCTAAAGGTCATAACTTTTCCTTCTCTGATGATTGATTTCAATACTTAAAAAAAGAAAATTAAAGTAAACTTGTGTGTATTTAATTAAAAAATAAAATAATCCGTTTTGTTATCCGAACAGTTTGTTGGGAATAAATTGCAATACATTAATCTTATGGTTTTTTTTTATTTGCAACAACAGCAGATACAAGACAACTAAGACTTTTCTATGATTTTATACGGATGCTGCTGGAGAAGTTGCTTCTTTTGCGAAAGGACAAGGAGGTACATAAATCCATATGTATGTATGTAGTCTTGCTTGTGCCTTCCATAGCTCTCTTATGATTAAGTAGTGTTTAGATTTTCTCCTGGAAAGAATACATATTTTCGTCTTTCTGTTTTGTTTTGCTGTAGTTCGACCGCAAATCTTAACAACTGTTAGCAGTTTTATAAACGTTTTAAGTTTTATAAACGCACAAAGTTTTATGCAGAAAAATATGTTTTTTTTTTATTTTCGTTGTTAAGATAAATATGTTTTCTGGAAATAATTTATTTTGTAAGATTGCAAGTTTTCATGCCATAAGTCTGCTTTTGTGGGCTATGGTGAGGTGAGAGAGGAATGCAATTGTTGGATATTTTTATTTTCTCTATGAGTGTCTCTCTTTTTAGACGAGCATTTCATTTAAGGCAATTCATTTATATTTTGAATAGGGAGTACCCCTTTCCTCCACATTATTATTATTATTATGTAAACGCCATAAGCATCGCGACCCAAAGGATCTTTTTTGCAGCCCGAGTGTTCACTGAAGTAGATTAAGGCTAATAATGAATCCAATTATTCTACACGTTGAGCGATTGTACACTTTAACTGGAGGCATTAAGATACCTCCAAGGAAGTTCATTCTGGTCTCAGAGCTGCCAATGGTAAATTGATCTTGTCTGAGTTTGCAGTGTCGTAAATCACGCCGTTAGTAATCTAAGGTAATTTTTCCCATATCAATAACTTTGTATAGGGAGTACCCCTTCCCTCCACAGTAATATAATTATGTAAAAGCCATAAGCACCGTGACCTAAAGGATTTTTTGTGCAGCCTGGGTGTTCACTGAAGTAGATTAAGGCTAAGAATGAATCCAATTATTCTACACGTTGAGAGATTGTACACTTCAACTGGAGGCATTACAAGGAACTTCATTCTGGTCTCATAGATGCCAATGGTAAATTGACCTCGTCTGAGTTTGCAGTGTCGTAAGCTACCTCGTTAGTAATGTAAGGTCATTTTTGTCCCATATCAATAACTTTGTATAGGGAGTACTCCTGCCCTCCGCATTATTATTATCATTACGTAAACGCCATGAGCACCGCGACCCAAAGGATCTTTTGTGCAGCCTGAATGTTCACTGAAGTAGATTAAGGCTAATAATGAATCCAATTATTCTACACGTTGAGAGATTGTACACTTCAACTGGAGCCACTAAGATACCTCCAAGGAACTTCATTCTGGCCTCAGAGCTGCCAATGGTAAATTGATCTTGTCTGAGTTCGCAGTGTCGTAAGCCACCCCCTTAGTAATCTAAGGTAATTTTTTTCCTATAGCAATAACTTTGTATAGGGAGTACTCCTGACCTCCACAGTATTATAATTATGTAAACCCCATAAGCACCGTGACCTAAAGAATCTTTTGTGCAGCCCGAGTGTTCACTGAAGTGAATTAAGGATAAGAATGCAGCCATTTAGTCCACACGGTGAGAGATTGTAGACTTCAACTGGAGCCACTAAGATACCTCCGAGGAACTTCATTCTGGTCTCAGAGCTGACAATGGTAAATTGATCTCGTCTGAGTTTGCAGTGTCGTAAGCTACACCGTTAGTAATCTAAGGTCATTTTTGTCCCATAGCAATAGCTTTGTATAGGGAGTACCCCTTCCTTCGCATTATTATTATTATTATGTAAACGCCATAAGCACCGCGACCCAAAGGATCTTTTGTGCAGCCTGAATGTTCACTGAAGCAGATTAAGGCTAAGAATGAATCCAATTATTCTACACGTTGAGAGATTGTACACTTCAACTGGAGCCATTAAGATACCTCCAAGGAGCTTCATTCTGGTCTCAGAGCTGCCAATGGTAAATTGATCTTGTCTGAGTTCGCAGTGTCGTAAGCCATCCCCTTAGTAATCTAAGGTCATTTTTTCCTATAGCAATAACTTTTGGGATCTGTTTTGGGATAACGTAATGAATCGTTTTGCTTGTCTTAGACAGTGAAGGACTTCCCAATGGCGAATGTCAATGTCAATTCTATACGAGCCCAAGAATTATTCTGTTCTTTGGCATATCCTCGTGAGATACCCAGGAAGCGGCCGTAGCTCAATTTTCCTGCTTGAAGACATCATTGAACCAGATCTGGTCAGCATCTTCGTGCCATGTAGTATGGTTAAGCTATTGGTCTCTTTCAGGAATTAGAACGTCAAAGCTTTTGTTTAAGGCTAATGTCGGTTGTATTTGATTACTTATCCGAATATATGTATGGGTCGTGTACAAACTGTCCTGATACCCCCATATACCAAACTAAACCTCCTATTTTTATGGTGGACATATCTAGAAACCGAAGTACTCTCCTGAAGGCTCAGTTCAGCCGTTTAAGCGTGATGCCATAACAAAAATCTGCAAAAAACAAACAAACGAAAAAACATACACCTGATTTTTATTTGTATAATCAGCCGTGCAACAAATTCCCTTCGGATTGGTTTAGATTCCGTAGTTGTCATTCCGAAAATGTACATTTTTGGTGCTTTTTAGATTCCGTTTTTTTTTTGTATTTCGTTTTTACAATGATAAAGTTTTTATACCTTGAGGCGTTTCTTTACTCTTGTTTTTAGATGCAAAGGTCACATTAAGCTTTTTATTAACATGGAAAGCTCATGCCCAAATATTTATTTGGCGCTCCTAAAAGTATGCACGCTTTTTAGTATTTACTGCAAATGATGTCAATAGAAAAGTGTTTTTCAATGTCTAGTTTGAAATTTAAAAGTGGTTTGATTACGAAGAAAATTTTCGTATTTCGTTTTCTAAGAAGCAATTTACGGAATTAAAACCACTTCCGATCGGAATGGTATTGTGTGACATGGCTGATAGTGTGTGTTTTGAAAAAAAAAAATATTGAATTCTTATAAAAATGTATTGAGCGTTACGTAAAAAAATTTTTAAATACAATTTATCTATAAATTTTAGGACAATAAAAAAAGTTAACAGCAGCCTAAGGATAGAAACGTTATTAAGAACAGTATCTGTTTACAAATTTCTGCCTCTCTTTGAAAAAATTTTGCTTCTTTCGCACTGTGGTTTGTTATATTTTCGAAGAATGTATTAGGATCCTTTGAATGAGACGAAAACTATAATACGAATCCTGCCTTTTCATATTTCATTTTCATGTAACAAAACGGTGGTAAACAAAAAGAAAAAAAAAAACACAAAATGTACGTTTAGAATGAGAATCACTCATATAAGATTTTCTATTAAATATACATTTTACATGCTTTTATTAAGTTAAGGTGGTTTTAGGCTATCTGTGTTTTACATCTGACTTGTCAGTTTTGCTAACATTCCGTGCCTGTCAAAATTGTCCATTTACAGGCGATTTATAATTTTTTGCTTTCACACGTACATGTATTATCACATCTGGCATAACCTCAAAATGACGCCAACAAATACTTGTTAATTCAAAACAGCTGATGTTAGATGAAAATACACTCATAATAAAATGATAGGTAAATCTAACCAACATAAATAGTTAACATACTTTTAATGTAAATTGTTGTTTCAAGTTTTATGAAATAACAATTTTCATTTGTTAAAATAACTTTTTAAAGTTGTAAGTCATTTCAAGTCTATGGTTACTTTGTGCCATCGTTGTTCATTCAACAAGATGACTTGGCTGAGATGGTAAAGGCGTCCGGCTCATAAGCATGAGAGCCTAAGTTCAAGACCGAAATACTACATTTTACTGAATTGTAAAATATAAATTTGGGAAAAACGATGTTTTAAAAATAAAATTATTTTTGTGGTTAAAATTACCAATTTTAATGGTTAAAACTACCAATTTTAATGGTTAAAATTACCAATTTAAAATAATAACAGCGAAAATAGTTATTTCACAAAAATTACTGTATTTAATTTAAAGAAGTCACCACATGTCTATGTATACTTTGTGCTATTATTACTTAACAAGATGACTTAGCTGAGATGGTAAATGCGTCCGGTTTATAAGCATGAGAACCTAAGTTCAACCCAAAAAAATTAGAAATAAATTTTTTTTTAAACAAACACACATACTGCTTAAGGCTTGTCAGGCATCGAACCTGCGACCTTCCTGTTAGTAGTTTTACACACTATCAACTAAACTACAATTCCATTGGTTGATTTTTACTGTATTTTATGGGTTGGCTCAATTCTAACCTATGAAATTGGTTAGATTTACCAATATTTTATTTTGAGTGTAGAACACACTCTATTTGAAAATTTTGTCACCTGACTTTGGTTCCTTAAATTTCAAATGTCAATTTTTGTTAAAAGGTTCACACGGCATGTATAGCTTTTGCAGTGGGAAATTTGACAAGTCAGATGTAGAACACTGATAGTATAAAACAAGCTTTACTATTTACATCAATGATAAAAAAAAAAACTGAAATACATCCACATGAATGAAAATAATTTATGTCACATATTACCCACGCTACATTTAAACAAATTTTACATTAATTAAAAAAAAAATAGCAGCAGTTGAGCGTTATCAAGCTCTTCGCATAACAACATTAACGTAAAATGCGTACATATGTAGGTACGTATGTACATACCCTGTCGGCAACGTAGTTAACTTTCAATTAGCTTTAAGCTAACTATTTCGCGACTAGTTCTGACTGACACTTGCATTACTTTCCAATAGAAACAACTAACTATTTTAACATGACGATGTCCTAGGCGGTAGTCAATTGTCCCCCTCTGCACTACTTTTCAACTAACTTAAAGTTGGCTTTATTTAAGTCACCTGGTAGTTAGTATAAATCTGGACTCGAAAATGTCATGGCACCGTAATGTCCAGTCAAGGGCAAATAAGGCCGCGGTGACATGCAGAAGGGCCATTGGGAGGAACTGGGGAATAAATCCTAAGAACTCAAAATGGATCTTCAACATGGTAATAAAGCCCATACTTACATATGGCACCTACTGTCGGATCATAGAAAGAATCCTGCGTACATCAGCTTTGATGATTACAGGCGCTCCACGCACCACTCTCTTCACAATGATCGCATGGTCAGACAACTGGCCATGAACTCTGTGATCAGGCTCGAGGCAGCAGGTGCATGGAAAAAGGCAGCCAAGGGACACGCCAACATTTTGGAACTCCTAAACAGTCTACCGAAAAACATTGATTACTGCTCACCTATTCCTCTGCCTGATAAAAGATTTGCCGTGATGATCTCGGGCACGTCCTCCTCTCGTCAGGGGGACGTGCTGGAGATTTACACTTACAGATCTAAATCGGACTTTGGAGTGGGTGGCGACTTCTTTATTCCCCGTTATCAACAGAGAATAAAGTTTAAGCTACAGGATAAATGTAGCGTGTTACAGGCCGAAATATCAGCCATAAAAAGAGCAGCTAACTGGATGAGGTACTATAGGATATACAACGAGGATATCCAAATCTGTACGGACACCAAAGCTGTGATCAAGTCTCTATCGGGTGTTTACACCATATCCATTTTGGTGTATGAATGCCGGATGTCTCTAAACGAGATAGCGAGACATTCAAACCTAGAGATACTCTGGCTCCCAGGGCACAGTAATGTGCCCGGAAATATTGCTGCGGACGAATTAGCCAACTCCGGGGCTCGAATGCACAGTCGAGACACGGATCAAACGGTAGATGTACCGCTAAACTGCTGCAAATCTCATATTCAACAGGAACTTTTTGGGATCACGCAGGCCAGATGGTCAAACGAGGTCACCTGCTCGACTTGGAGGTTAATATGGCCCCAATACGATTGTAGTAGATCTGCAATCCTGGAGGGGACCCCTCGTGGGCAAATACGCACACTTGTGGCGCTAATTACAGGACACTGTTTTATTGGTGCTCATGCTAGCAGATTGGATCTACCGTATAATGATTTCTGTAGAATTTGTCATAATGAGGAGGAGGATGAAAATGTAGAGCACCTCCTCTGTCTATGCCCTACTCTCTCTGAGCAAAGGTTGGTTTAACTGGCCAGCCCGCTGCTTCAGGATCTAGCAGTCCTATCAAACTGCGACATTAGACAGATAAATTCTTGCATTCCATCGTCGGGTTGGTTCAACACTGATCCGAATAGGGAAACGTAGAAAGGGGGTTCTACTTATCTTCACTTTCCCGCTTCAGCTAACACAACGGGACCTATAAGGATCCAAGTGGGCTGGTTTTTAAATCTTTAAACTTGCAACCTGTACAACCTAACCTAACCTAGTATAATTGTAAAGAGATGTTGGTGGGGTTCGAACTATGTATCACACGTTTTATAGTCAACGCGCTGACCACCCAGCTAAGGTACCATTTAAAATAAGAACAGCAAAAAGCTAATATAAACTTGAAATGAGTTTCAAAATAGCTGAGAGTAAAGTTGTTGGCTCTCACAAAATCCGATTATGTACTCAACTTAAGAATTGATTCTCTGGATTTCATTCTGTATTACATTGTAGTTAGTTAGCTTTTAGTTAGTCTAAGAAAAGTTAACTATAACTTGACTTGATTTTTGTAGTCGACTAGTGACTTTCCGACAGGGTACGTACATATATCGTATATACACACGAACAGAGAGATAATATTGCTTCAAGCATTTACAGCAAGACCAAAAAATAATAAATAATAAAATAAAATAAAGAGCTTGTTAATTAAATTTGCCTATTCATGCATTCTTCTGTGCTTACTTTGCATGCCCTTGGAAAACGGCTAATTGTTGCGACATGTTTCAGCATGCATTATTTACATATTAATTTTTTTATATTTATTTTTAAGTAGGTTTTCATTATAAAGTGATTTTTTTTAATTTGTGATATTTTGTTTCATTTCATTTATTGAATTAAAAGTGCAACAGTTAATAAATGGCTTGTTAAAAATAATTTAAGGTTTATTTTAATTTATATATAAGCATTACCAGCTCTTTTTGCTGATTTGGGGTTTAAGCTTTACGAGTTAAAATAAACGATTTTTTTTGTAAATATAACTTGCAACCAGAATAATAGCAGAGATAATTAACTATATTCTCTTGACTCTGAAATTAAGGGCACCATTATCTGTGCACTAATATATACATCGGCCTTAAGAAGTTCTGGGAGATTTTCTGCTCTTGAGTGATCTTATCGAGTTCACAACCTTAGTAATCACCCCTATCGCGAACCACTATTCCCATGAAAAAACGCCCAAATTTTTTGATTTGCTATCGTGAATGTTTCCCATAACAAAGTTTTTGGGAGCGAATTCACAAAGTTAAAAAATGTGGCATCGCCAATGTTTACTCCCGTGAATAATTTTACAAAATAAATTCCCAACAATTGTCGATGGGAGCGAGAAGGGAACATGTACATAAGTTGTAATTTGTATTTAAGCTAGGACTGTATTAAATTACATACTTTTTTATTTTATATAAAGAGCACAAGTGTTAATAAATAGCAAATTAATTGTCTCTTGGAGGAGATGTGCGCTAGCCAAAGTGCCAGCCATTTTCACTACGGGTCCTACCACGAACATTTTGCTGATAGCAGGCAAATTTTCCTCTAACGATTAATCGCGTATATATGTATCTTCGCTGCAATCTCTTCCAGCACCACAAAACGCAGTTCAACTTTATTAATTTCTTTAAAATGTGTATATTTTCCTTTTACAAGTAGTACACAAATTATTTATAAAGCACTGATAAATAAATCACAATAGAAACTATTATTGCTCCCAAATAATTCACAATATACACTTTTACTCTCAAAATATGCGCAATATTGGTTTGTTGGGAATGGGAATATAGGTTTGCTCCCAAACAATTTATTCCCATAATATTCGCGATAGGGGTGAATATGTGGACATGAAGATGCAGTAGTGGAGTCTTCATTATGTGCGATGCAGTTACAAAGCAATCGGGTATTTTAAGAGCGCACTACCGCATTTACTACACAGCAAACTATGTAATAAGAGCGTGAGTTCGATTCCTCCTCAGGGAAAGTCATCAACAAAGTCAGTTCCCTATGGCACGTTGGGCTTATGATATGCAGCATAAAAATGTTTTATATGACCTGGAAGAATAAAAAATTTTTAAAATGAAAAAAGGCCTGTAGCGATTACTGGTAAGAAATAAATACGTGTAACGAATACTGATAACGACAATTCCGAACGAAGGAAACAGGCCAGCGCAAAGGTTAAATTCCTTAATCAATTAAGTAAAGTGCGACCTTGGCTCGCACACGCAGGGTTCCGTATGATCACACAAGGATCCCTTTTCGTTTTTGCCCTTTTTTCATTTTGGCAATTTTACCATTTAGCTTTTTTTGTTTAATTTTAGTTTGTTTTTTATTTTGTTTAGCTTTTTTTCGTTGTTTTGGCGATTTTTTTGGTTCTGGAGTTTTTTTTTTCATTTTGCTGATTTTTTGTTTTTTTTTTTGGCAATTTTTCGTTTTTTGCCAATTTTTTAAGTTTTGGCGAATTTTTGGTTTTAGCGTTTTTTAGTTTTGTTTTTTCGCTTTTTGACAATATTTTTAGTGTTAGCGATTTATTTACGTTTTAGCGTTTTTTTGCAGTTTTGGCGCTTTTTTCGGTTTTGGGGATTTTTCCGGTTGTAGTAATTTTTTTAGTTTTAGCGTTTTTTTTGTTTTAACACTTTTTTGTTTTGGCGATTTTTCCGGTTTTTGGATTTTTTTTTAGTTTTAAAGTTTTTTTGTTTTGGCGCTTTTTTCATTTTGGAATATTTTTTTCCATTTTTGACGATATTTTAGATTTTGGTGATATTTTAAGTTTTAGCGCTTTTTTCATTTTGGAATTTTTTTTTTCACTTTTGACGATATTTTAGATTTTGGTGATATTTTAAGTTTTAGCGCTTTTTTAAAGTTTTAGTGCTTTTTATCGTTTTGACGACTTTTTTCGGTTTTTGGCGGTTATTTTAGTTTATTACACTTTTGTTGTACGGAGCCCTAAAAACTCAACGTTACCGCTTTGGTATTTTCGCAGTTTTCGATGCTGCCGTTGTTTTTGCGAAAAAGTTCTGGGTTTTTGGAAAGATTTTAGTTCCAAGTTTTTGGTAGTCCGTGAACCAGGTCTGTCTTTGTTTAGGGTTGGTGCCCTTGCTAAATGAAGCTGCCTGGGCTAAATACCAGGTGTCTCGCCTAAATTCTTGAAAAGTATTGCTAAGTATAGCTTAAGTATCGCTAAGTATCGCTTAAATATCGCCTAGCTATCTTCCACGTGATAGCTATTTTTTGTTGACGATTTATCTTTACGGTGTTGCGTTGTTTTCCGGGGAACTTATGGGGTTTTGGGGAATATTTTCTCCAAGTTTTTTTGGGAATCCTTGAACCAGGTTTGTATATTGGCTAATGGTTGGTGACCTTGCTAAATGAAGGTGCCTGCGCTAAACACCAGATGTCTAAGCTAACTTCTTGAGAAATATCGCCTAAGTATCGCTTAAGTATCGCCTAAGTATCGCTTAAGTATCGCCTAAGTATCGCTTAAGTATCGCCTAAGTATCTTCCAGGCGATATGTGTTTTTGTCAACGAATTATCTTCTTTTTCCATTTAAAGGTTGAAATCAGTGATGCCAAACGTAGGGAAAAAGCCCTACATGTGGGTAATTTTGTCAATGAAATAGGAACGCAGGGAAAATCGGACACATACATTCTATGTTGAATAAAAGGAAACATTTAAGCCACCAGTGCTTCCCAGCTATTTTTTTCCGTCCGCAAATGGTACTTTAAAAAATATCTACTGGCAACACTGGTTGAAATTACGATCTTCGCTTACGTGGTGTCATCAAGGTAGGTGAAATTTTTCTTTTAAAATGATAACTTATATTTTTGGTGGGGGTCATGGCACCGGGTCCGGCGACTAGACGGAGTGTGCCGAAGGGCGATAAAGATGAGAGGGCGTCTGACATAGCGACCGAAATCGGGCGGCGACCGAAGGTTGCCGTCCCAAGATGGCATGCCAATGGTTTAATGGCGAAATTTGCAGGTCGATTGCAGAACGCCGAAGGTAGAGGCCGAAGACGCACAGTGGTTCCAATTGGCATTTTTGAATTCAGCTCAGCGAGACCTTTCCGGGAATACCCTACAGCACGCAGGCGCGGATACAAGGGGGAAAAGGGGATATTTCCATAAAACGAAGAGTTACAAGGTTAAAATGTTCCTTAAAAATATTCCTCCTAAAGTTTTACATAAAACTGTTGAATGTATTTTATATCTTTAACGTAAGGCTTACAAGATTTGCTATGCCGAGTACTAATAATTGTGAATAAGTACGAAATTAGCCCTTAAACACAGTTTGAGTTTTAAGTGATTTCTGGCATTCCAGTTGAGTTTGGAGCTTGAGTGTCTTAAAATATCTATGGTAGAATTTTATGGCAAATATTTTTGTAAAATATTTTAGCCCGTTACGTCCCCACTGAGGGGAATTTTTTGCCGCTTTTTTAAGAAAGGTACTGAAAGAACCCCCCAACATAAAGTTAGAGGGTTAAAATGTTTTACAAAAATGTTTCTCGTTGTGTTTTACATAAAAGTTCTGAGCATATTTTATACCTCAAACGTAAGGCTTACAAGATTTATTATGCCCCTTATAGGTGTGCCACTGCGAAAAGCGATGTGAAGCAGTGATCAGCAATGGATAATTTTTTCGCTACTTATGCTCACTCATGAAATTTTAAGTAAAATATAAGTTAATATAAGTTGCAAGAAATATAAATCTCCTCAATTTGCGTTGTAATTTTAGGGAAATATTTATAAGACTTAACATTGCAATGAATTGATTCACCTCATTCAACTGATCCATGTATGTACTATGTTAACTTTGATAAAAAAAAAAACGTAGTAAAAAAGGCAGCAGATCACGATCGTCTTTACGTTGTAAATTTGGTTAAGTATGAGTGTGGTGGACACTCAAGGATACAAAAGTTGGTACAATTGTACTTATTTTAGCACTATTTGAAAGTCAAAAGTACAATAGCAGCCCAATGACTAATTTAGCACTATTTAAAAATTTGGAAGGGCGGGGTTTGTTTGAATTTGGAACGATTTCATGTCATCCCAAAATTTGGTTGGTAAACAGATTGGTTTCGGCTATGCGCCATTTTCAGTGTTCTCTTGAACCTTTTGGTTGAAGGTATAAATAAAAGATAAACTAAATAACTGATATTTAGAGAATTGCCAGGGGAATATTATCCATTCCACATTCATCTGCAAATATGGAAAGGATATCAAAATATATTGCAACCCAAAGAGAGTTATACCGTTTATTTTGAATGTATCCAATCTAATCCAAACAAAGGATTTTCTAAAGTCACCTAATTCATGCTACTATAATTTAGAATTGACTAAGAGTTTGTTAGCAAGAAGTCAAAAGCTTATAGTCTTTTGTGTGAATTTTGAAATTAAATATTTATATTAATTGTTAAGTTTATTTACACACATATGTGATGATCCTGATGAAGAGGAGCCTTATCTTCCCAGCAGGAACTTTCAGTACAACCAACATAGTTGTTGGAGTAAATTTTGATTTCTTTGAGATTATGGTTGATATCACTGCTTAGGCATGTTCCCCCAATTCACAAGTAGAATTGCCCCTAAATTGACCGATAAAATGACTAAAAAAAAGAGATTTTTTTCCAAACTCTAGATTTAGGGAGAAAGAAGCCTTAACTTCTCTCATATGAAATGCATTGGAGAAGTTAGGATCTCCTTTTCAAAATGCTATTTTTATACACAAGATTTTATGCTTTACTTCAGTTTTCACTCGTAAACAAAACGAAAAACGGGATTGCTTGCAAAATTTTATTCAGTTTTAGGAAATTTAGCTAACTCTATTTCGGCCTCCAAGAAAAACTTTACTTTTTATATGCGATTGTACTAAATTCTTGTTCTTTTCCTTTAAAATATTTTTTAGTCAAAATTACATGTAGATCTGTGTAAAAGCTTAACATTTGACAAGCAATTTTGCACTAATTATACGTGATAGTCCGGATGAAAAGGGACGTTATCATCCGGATCATCACGTATAATTAGTGCAAATTTACTTCAATATGCCTTTTTGTCAAGTGTTAAGCCTTTACACAGATCTACATGTAATTTCGAGTAAAAAATATTTTAAAGTAAAAGAACAAGAATTTAGTACAATCGGATAAAAAAAAAGTAAAATTTTTCTTGAAAATTACTACAATTTTAAAATCTCATTTTGCATACCTGTGGACACCACAAACTTTAGAAGTGAACATTATGTGTTTCGTCAACATCGCAATAAATATAAATGCGTATAACTATATACAAGAAATTATGAATCATGATTCAACTCTATTCACTTTTTCAATACTCATTGCTGATCACGGATGTGAACAACCCAATTTTATTTTTTAAATTATACATTTTGGCAGTGCAAGTCTGCATACCAAGTTTGTTGAAGTTAGTTTATTGAGAAATATTTTTTGTCGTAACTCTGCGATTTCTGGCCATAGTGCAATGATGATACAAGCCTGGAAAGTGACTAATATGCTGAACCCACTATAATAGTTCTGGCAAAAAAAAGTGTCAACAAAGCGGACAGTCGGACAAAATTAAACAACGCAATTATTTCTAGAAAAATATTCTTTCATTCCAAGAGTATATATTTTTTTTTAGTTTTGCTGCTTATCCGTCCTTCCTTCAACTGATGACTTCAACTTCACTAATTGATGCTAAAATGAATTCTGATGAAGAGTTTTTTTTTCAGTTTGTTGATAAATGCTATTTAAAAAGCGTGAGAATTAAATTCGAGTATATAAACTGACTTAAGTGGAACTGTGGAAATTAAATTTTATTTTGGTTATGGTAAGCAAAGGATCATAATTAAAATAAAAACATTTCAAAGCAACTGGTACAAAACAGCCAGAATGAATATTAAAATTTGGTTTAACGAATTTCTTTAACATAAATATTTTATGCCTCTTTTTAAAGTCACTTTAGTGTGTTTAATAAGCCAAATATGTGCAAAAAAAAACTTAAAATAAAAACATAAATTAAAGTGAAAATTACTAAAGCCTTACGGCTTTTGTTAGCATTTGTATAAACAAGTGTTAAGCGCCCAAAAATATGCAATGAAAAATGCATAAAAATACAAACCGACACATAAATTGTTGCCTTATAAAATTTATATAAATTTCTATGTGTTTACTCAGTAATTTTTGTTTAGTGCATAGTGTGATATTATTTGCCAAGAGTTTAATAAAAGTGTTGAAAATTGTTATGGTGTTGTTAAATTTAAAATAAAGTCTACTTTTGGGGCAAATAAATAGAAGAAAACAAATTCATATATAGTTGTTAGCCTGGTGGCTGTCCAAGAAACCCAGGAAACAATTTTTGCCGACATGTCTGACGTCTGAGACTTTACCAGACGATCAACCGAGTTGTCTATAATTCCATCAGACATTTGATAGAATAGCCGGCAGTTTTCTGACACGAAGTTTCGTCACATTTTCTGATACGTTCAGCCATGTCACAGATTCCGTTCGGATTGGTTTTGATTCCGTAGTTGTTATTCCGAAAAAGGTACATTTCTGGTGCTTTAGATTCCGTTTATTTTGTATTTCGTTTTTACAATGATAAAGTTTTTATACCTTAAGGCGTTTGTTTCCTCTTGTTTTTAGATGCAAAGCTCACATTAAGGTTTTTATTAACATGGAAAGCTCATCACCAACTATTTATTTGACGCTCCTAAAGGTATGCACGTTTATTAACGTTTACTGCAAATGAAGTCTGTAGAAAAGTGTTTTTCAATTCCACTTTGAAATTTAAAAGTGGTTTGATTACGAAGAAAATTTTCGTTTTTCGTTTTCTGAAGAAGCAACTTATGGAATTGAAACCACTTCCGATCGGAATGGTATTCTGTGTCATGGCTGATTATCCGATTAATATCCGATTAGCTTGCAAATTATCTGAAAGCAATTTAATTTTCTTTAAGGCATTTAACAGAACAGTTATTTAAAATAGTAGTCACGCTTTCTGACATAAAACGACTTAAAACTTTTAGCAGTCACTTCTGCACATTGCCAGATTTTAGTTTTCATAATAGTTCTTTTATCTCTTCAAAGTTTGTTCTTCGGAGTTGTGCAGACATGTTGAGAATTCTTTTAGAATTTCCCTGGAAAAGTTTGCAGAATTCGTACAGAATTCTCTTGAACATTTTTGCTAAATTCTTAGAGTTTCCTCAGACAAAGAGGTCCGCTTTCGTGTCAACCACTCATATTATTTTCGGTACGTTTGTGTACTAATTACTGGTTTCGACTCGCTGACCGGCTTCGGACCGAATTCGGTAAAAATGTTTACTGGGTTTGCTTCTCTTTTCATAATACAAAGACAATTTATTAACACTTCCTTTTAGCCTTTAAAGTTTATCTTCCCGCATTTTATCCAATACAAGTCCGCAAAACGGTTCTGGTCCGACCATGGGTGTACCAGCTCCCCTTCTGGCCATTTTGTCTGCATTTTTGTTTCCTACCACCACGGCGTGTCCAGGAACCCAGCAGAGTGTGACCTTATTCATGGTGCTTTGTTGATTTATCTTAATGCGGCATTCTCAAACTAACTAAGAGGTAAACTCATATGAGCTAAGTGCTTTGATGACAGCCTGACTATCCGAGCAGATTGCTATTTCTCTCCCTTGGTATCCCCTGTCAAGATTAAATTGTGCACATGGCTCAATGGCATAAACTTTCGATTGAAAAATGGTAGGAGCTTTTCCCAAGGACTCGTAGTAGTTAGTCCATGGTCCTATGATTCACACACATGAGCCTGCCGGCATTCTGAAGCCATCGGTGGACCATCTGATGGTGCCAGTTCCAAAGGAATATCGAGATGCCATTTCCCCCATTCCCTTCTGTTGACCAGAACAGCTTCAAATCTCTTGGCAAAGTTATACACTTTTTTCATCACATCAGAGGGTTGCGCAAGTAGAGGAAATTGTCTTGCTAGACACGTCCTCATAGCTCCTGTTATACAGAGACAAAACGCCAAAAAAGGAAAAAGTCGTCAAAACAAAAAAAAAAAAAAAAGATTACAACATAAAAAAAACGCTAAAATTAACATTAAATAGAGTTATTAGATATCTATATTCTCTTAGATTGCGACAACATGTATCACCTTATGTGCGAAAATTCTTAGGATTGTGTTTTGCTGATTTTCTTAAGTATAGGAACCTACTACACTTTTACAAAGTTATTAAATTACAAGTGCCTTTGTACCTAACAGAGTTCTTCGAGTTTGGTAGGTCGCATAGAAATAGACAATTGAGGATTCCTAGGCTAACAACATTATTAGAGCGATCATTTTACGTAAGAGTAGCAAGGGATTATAACGAATTGCCGGTTGTTTTAAGGGCATTTAGCTGTTCTGTTAACACTTACAAGAGGAAACTATTTCAGGAGATACGACTGAGTAGCTCTTCATTGTAGTGTTTCACTACGTTGAGTATCAGGGGCCCGTTTCTCGGGAATGGAAGTTGCAGGTCTACGGGTGGAATACACACGGGACAACAACACTTTTACAAATTTTATTGTTGTTTTGTGTGTATTTTGCTTGTGGATTTGTAATTTTTATTTTTGAGAGACGGGCCCCAGGTCTCAATATTAGTAAACTTATAGTTGTTTAATATTCTGTTGAATTTTTAATTTCTTATTATTTATAATGTTATCTATTTTATTCGATACTTAATATTTTTAAATTTATTTTTCTTATATAGGTTTTAATATTGTTACAAATTATTTATTACATAATATCGTTATTTTTTTTATTTTTTACATACATATTACACATTAGTGATAATTGATGTAGATCTTTGTAGTAGTATAAGTGAAACCGATTATGGCCATTAAGCTAGGTTTTTTCTATTTTGGATGAATAAATGAAATGAAATGAAATAAAAATATCATCAAAAAACGATAAAATCGCCAAAAATGAAAAAAAAATCACCAAAACGAAAAAAAGCGCCAAAACTAAAACAAATCGTCAAAAACCGAAAAATCGCCGAATCGAAAAAAAGTGTAAAAACAAAAAAAAAATCGCTAAAACTAAAAAAATCAAAAATACCGAACAAAATTTCCCAAAACCGAAAAAGCACCAAAACTGAAAAAAGCGCCAAAGCTAAAATAAATCGCTAAAACTAAAAAGCGAAAAAACGTTGAAACAAAAAAAACGCCAAAACCAAAAAATCGCCAAAACTAGAAAAATCGGAAAAAAAATTCAAAAAAAAACGAAAAATCGCTAGAAAAAAAATCACGTAAATTAAAAAAGCGCCAAAACAAAAAATCGCCAAAAACAACGAAAAATTCTTAATAAATAAAAAAACTAAAATTAAACAAAAAAGCATAAGTTCCATATAATTAAAGAGTTAAATTTGAAATTTTTCTTTTGGGAATTTAATGATTTTGTCCACATAATATACGTAATCATACATGATTATGTATCATGTATGATTGTACTTCCAGATTCCGTAGAGGCAAAAGGGGCAAGAAACTGGCATTACTTCAGTTTCATGAACTTTTTCTACACATTTCAATCGTTGTATTGTATAACTGTCGCATTGAATTGCAACTTTGCAATTTTGGTATGGTTAATGGAACCATATGCATAATTAAATGGAACCATATGTATGGTTAATGGAACCATATGTATGGCTAACTGGAACCATATTTATGGTTAAATGTAACCATATGTATGGTTAATAGATTAATATGTATGGTTAATGTAACCATATCTGTGGTTAATTGGAGCCACATGTGTATTTAGTTGGAACCATATGTATCGTTAATGGAACCATATGTACGGTTAAATGGAACCATATGTATGGTTAAATGGAACCATATGTATGGTTAAATGGAACCATATGTATGGTTAAATTGAACCATATGTATGGTTAAATGGAATCATATGTATGTTTAAAGCAGGCGCGGATACAAGAGGGGGGGCGAATTGGATATTTCCCCCCCCCCCCCCCCCCAAAACGACTAAATTTCTATAGAGTTTCTAAAAGAAGTTTGGAAATATAGTATGTTTTACTTAGAAGTTACCCCCCAAAGCTCAAGCTGGATCCGCGCCTGGTTTAAAGGAACAATACGTATGGTTAAATGGAACTATATGCATGATTAAATGGAACCATATGTATGGTTAATGAAACCATATGTATTGGTAATGGAACCATATGTATGGTTAAGTGGAGTCATATGCATGGTTATATAACAATGTTATTGTTATGAACTTAGACAACATTATTATCTTTAAAACAAATTTAGTTTAAAAATACTATGCTTTGACTGCAACCCTATATTCAATCATAGTATGTTGCTCTTTGATTATGGTTGCCTTAACCATGTTTTTTTCTTTGCGTGTACATATGTGTATTCGTACAGAATCTTTTGTGTGCGAGCCAAAGTCGCACTTTACTTAATTTTTGTTTAACTTTATAGCATCTTAATGTGCAAAACTGTATTTATACAGGACAAGCAATTTGTATGAGGAGAGTATAACATCATTTTAAAGGGAGTTTGAATGCTGATTTTAAAAAACTGTAGTTTATATGCTATGAATTTCCATAAATTTTAAAAAAGAATCAACTAATATTTAGATCCCATACAATATTGAAAATAAATGTTTCCCAGTATAATTTCTAAAATATTTTAGTATTAATTGATTTATTTACACATCTTTTGTTTTCAAACCCTTTTAACTCATCCATCAAGCATTCAAACTTATATATTTTATGCTTGTAGCCCAATTTTAACATTTTCTTTTGAATTCTACAGAACATAAGTAAGGGCATGTGATGGAATCATCCATCATAAATTAAACTCAATTCAATTTACGAACGTGTAATATAAATTTCTAAATGAAATGTGAATTTCTTAATGAAATTAATATTACACTGATTTGAAAGATAAATAATTTAATTTAGTGAAAGTGATATATTGCATTGATATGATTAAATGATAATAGAATAAAGCGATGAAGTTTAGAAATTAATGAAAGTCTACTGTATAAGGAAATAGGGAAGAGCCTTAAGATAAATGTTAAGTCAATAATAATTGATTAGAAAATTATTCTTAAAGGGTAAAAATTTAACATACATGGCTGATTCTCATTCTAAACGTATATTTTGATGTTCTTTTTTTGTTTATAACTAATATTTATATGAGTATATAGGATTTTTATTAAAGATTTCTCCTCATTCCATGGTTCCTGAAATAAAATTATATTCTTTGATTTTTAAAATTTTTGTGTATTGAGCGTTACATTTGCTTTCGCGATTGTTCTAGGAATGATTTTTGCAAAATAAATATACCACAAAATATGTGTATAGGGTTTGAAAGCACTATACATGTACTCTCCAAAAACAAAAAGTTATAATAATTGCAGGACGAAGTTAGAAGTTATGATAATTTTTTCAATTTTAACTTGGGTTCGCATGGAAAAATATATAGTTTGTATGTTTTAAAATAATTCTTTAAAAATATTTGTCCATACAAATACAAATATTTGTGCAAAGTAGGCGAACTCTTCTTTCGCATAAGATTTATTTTAATAAAATCGACCAACAATGTCAAAACTTATGTTAATTTCATATAATTTTATTGTACGAGTACTCGTACCTACCTAGTGCATTCTTCGAAAATATAACAACCCTTAGAGCGAAATAAGCAAAGCTTTTTCACAGAAAACCACAAATTTCTAAACAGATAATGTTCTTTATATTGTTTCTACCCTTCAGCTGTTGTTAATTTTTTGTTTAACGTCTTAACATTTTTAGATAAATTATATTTTGTCATAATTTTATTTTAAATGAAGTCTGTTTGCTGATAGTTAAGCATTGTCTACATGCATTTCATTGGCGCTTTACCAAATCGTCAGTAGACTTCAACTTTGGACTTCAAGTAGACTTTGTAACTTTTCAAAGTTGTGTTTGAAGTCTACTGACGATTTGGTAAAGCGCCAATGAAATGCATATAGACAATGCTTAACTATCAGCAAATAGACTTCATATAAATTATATTTAAATTTTTTTTACCTTGGCTTAAGTTCGTTTTCAATTTAATCTTTCGAGCAAATTATTTTTTTTTTGTTTAAGAAAGAAATTCTAAAGCATGTAAATATGGAACATTCAAAGAAAAATTTTGATGTACGGAAGGTTGAACTGACAGTTGTTTCGAGACTACCTGCACTACCAGTGACGGCAGCAACAACACCATAGCGAAAATCCTACTAATTTTAGTAAGCTCAATTAACAGACTTTGTCGCCACTTCGCGGTAAGTCGCAATCTATTATTAATGAACTTTTTCTAAATGTTCGTTGTTTTGATGAAATTATTTCATTATTTTAATGAAATTGTTTCAGTATTTTAATGAAATTATTTCATTATTTTAATGAAATTGTTTCATTATTTTAATGAAATAATTTCATTATTTTAATGAAATTATTTCATTATTTTAATGAAATTGTTTCATTATTTTAATGAAATTATTTAATTATTTCAATGAAATTGTGTCATTATTTTAATGAAATTATTTCATTATTTTAATGAAATTATTTTATTATTTCAATGAAATTGTGTCATTATTTTAATGAAATTCTGCAATTTTAATGAAATAATTTCATTGTTTTAATGAATTTATTTAATTAGTTATTATTCTCACTAGCTTACCCTTCTTCTTGACTATAGTTTATTGACACTACCATGCCACAAATAAGTACAATAAACGCTAATGCACATCAGACAATTTTTTTTAATGTTGGTGACAGCTCACAGTATCGAACTCAGAGTTTTGATTCTCATCAATGTTTTAACTACTTCAGCCAACAGCACTGTCAAAACAATGTATCTATGAGTTTATAATAATAAGAAAAAGTACAACAACAACAACCACAACAACAAGCATATAAAACTATTTTAGGCTTTTGATATGTTGGCTTTTGATGGTCAACTGTTGAAATAATTAAGGATATGTTTCTTAAAAAAGAAAATGTGTACTATGTGATTTATTTGATCGGTCTTTCATAAATGCAATGAAATTTTTCATCAAAACAATGAAATACATTTTTTATTGTTGTCATAAATCCAATGAATTTTTTTTTAACAAAGCTATGAAAGCTAAGGAAGCATTTCCAAATGAAATTCTTTTTGACATAATCTTCTTTTTATTTTAAATAAATTTGCTGGTAATCAATAAATCGCTTGTCTTTGTGGGTTACGCCCGATACTTATTACATCGAAAAATGCCTTTTATTGCATTCTCCTTTTTTCATCGCTACAACAAAAAAAAAATTCCTTAAATACAATATAGAAAACTAACAAACAAAAAACTGTTTTACTACATTACAACAACTGCTGTTTTTAATTTTAACAGCAGCTTATCGTCTGCAGTACAAGATAAACAAAAATGCTCGTAGTAAACAAGTCACAATTGTTGAAAACAAACTACAAACAAAAATATTTAAAGAGTTTGTGCTTTCTTTGTTGCATAGCCCTTAAAATTTTTTTTTTGGATTATGGCTGCCCATTGTAGTGGTTTTTAATGCTAATGGCAGGTAAACAGTTTTCTAAACTTTGGCTTGGCTGATGGTTTCTATAGTGTTTGTATTTATGGCTGCTTGATACACATGCTGAGATAGCGTGGCTTTTCTGTGCAGCATTTTTAAAAGCAACGATTTTACTAAATATTCAGCCATGTCACAGAATACCATTCCGATCGGAAGTGGTTTCGAATCCGTAAGTTGCTTCTTCAGCAAACGGAAAACGAAAATTTTCTTCGTGATCAAACCACTTTTAAATTTCAAAGTAGAATTGAAAAACACTTTTCTACTGACTTCATTTGCAGTAAATACTAAAAAACGTGCATACTTTCGGGAGCGTCAAATAAATATTTGGTCATGAGCTTTCCATGTTAATAAAAAGCTCAATGTGAGCTTTCCATCTAAAAAAAATAGTAAACAAACGCCTCAAAGTATAAAAACTTTATCATTGTAAAAACGAAATATAAAATAGACGGAGTCTAAAGCACCAAAAATGCACTTTTTCGGAATGACAACTACGGATTCAAAACCAATCCGAACGAAGTCTGTGACACGGCTGTATATTTAAAAATGAATCTGTGTTTGTATGGTTGTTTGTGTGTATGTTCCTTATAGGACGCCAAACGGTCCAACCGATCGTTGTGAAATTTCGGAACTGTTTTATTGACGGCAGGGAAATTCAAATAGGCAATTTTTTAGGAAAATGTTTGGGGGAAAGGGTACCTCCCATACGAAGTAATTTTTAATGTTTCTATATCTGTTCAACTATTAGAGTGAGGCTCTATAAATTCGATGCGCGTTAATCTCATGCAATTTTCAGCAAAGTATTGGCAGTATAGGAGGGGGAAACGGGTGCCTCCCATACGGGGCAATTCCTAAATTTTCTATATCTGGACAACTATATAAGCAAGGTTCTTTGATCTCGATGTGTATTATTCTTAGAATAGAATAGGAGGGGGGAAACGGGTACCTCCCATACGAAAAAATTCCTAATTTTCTTAGGTAGTTCTTAAGTTTCCTATATCTGTAACATATCTGCAACACTATTAGAGTAAGGCTCTTTAAATTCGATGTGTGCTATTCTTAGAAGAACGTGGAATTTCGAGCAAAATATTGGTGGCTTAGGCACCCTCCTAAACTGCTACCCCCCATATAAGGTAATTTTTAATTTTCCTATATCTGTACAACTATAAGAATGAGGCTCTTTAATTTCGCTGTAAGTTATCCTTAAAGTAAGGTGAAATTTCTAGCAAAATATTGGTAGTATAGGATGGAGGAAACGGGTACCTCCTATATGAGGAAATTCTTAATTTTCCTATATCTGTACAACTTTAAGATTTTCAGCAAAATATTTGTGGTATAGGAGGGAGGAAACGGATACCTCCCATACGGGATAATTAATAATTTTTCTATATCTGTACAACTATAAGAGCGATGCTCTAAGCTCGATGCGTGTAATTCTAAGACCAACATGCAATTTTCCGCTAAATATTGGTGGAATAGGAGGGGAGAAACGTGTACCTCTCATACGAGGTAATTCTTAATTTTCTTATAACTGTACAACTATAAAAGCAATGCTCTTTGACTTCGATGTGTATTATTCTTAGAATAGCATGCAATTATCAACAAAATATTAGTGGAATAGGAGAGGGGAAACGGGTACCTCCCATACGAGGAAATTCTAAATTTTCCTATATTTGTAACACTATAATAGTAAGGGTCTTTAAATTCGATGTATGCTATTCTTAGAATGGCGTGGAATTTCGAGCAAAATATTAGTAGTATAGGAGGGGGGGGGGGGGGGGGGAAACGGGTACCCCATACGAGGTAATTTTTAATTCTACTATATCTGTACAACTATAAAAGTGAGGCAATTTAAATTCGCTGTGTGTTATTTTTAAAATAAAGTGCAGTTTTTAGCAAAATATTGGTGGTATAGGAGGGAGGAATCGGGTACCTCCCATTCGAGGTAATTCTCAATTTTCCTATATCTGTACAACTATAAGAGAAAGGCTCTTTTAATTCGATTTGTGTTATTCTTAGAATGACATGAAATTTTCAGAAAATATTGGTGGTATAGGAGGGGCAAACGGGTACCTCCCATACGAGGAAATTCTTAATTTTCCTATATCTGTACAACTATAAGAATAAGGCTTTTTAACTATAAGGCAAGGGTCCTTAAATTCAATGTGTGCTATTCCTAGAAATTCCAGCAAAATATTGGCGGTATAGCAGGGGGAAACGGGTACCCCCAAGCATAGTAATTTTTAATTTTCCTATATGTGTACAATTAAATTCAATTTGTCTTTTTCCTAGAATAACATGGAAATTCCAGCAAAATATATGTGGTATCGGAGGGAGGAAACGGGTACCTCCCATACGAGGTAATTATTACTTTTCCTATATCTGTACAGCTATAAGAGCAAGGTGTTTTAAATTCGATGTGTGTTATTTTTAAAGTATCATGGAATTTCTAGCAATATATTGGTGGTATCGGAGGGAGGAAACGGGTACCTCCCATACGAGGTAATTCTTAATTTTCTTATATCTATACAAGTATAAGAGCAAGGCTCTTTAAATTCGATGTGTGTTATTCTTAGAATAACATGAATAACATGGGATTTTTCAGCAAAATATTGGTGGTATCGGAGGGAGGAAACGGGTAACTCCCATACAAGGTATTTATTAATTTTCCTATATCTGTACAGCTATAAGATTAAGGCGTTTTAAATTCAATGTGTCTTATTCTTAGAATAGCATGCTATGTTCAGACAAATATTGGTGGTATAGGGACGGCTACCCGCATACAAAGAAATTATTAATGTTCCTATATCTGCATAGCAATGAGGTAGTGAAGCATACCGGCTTTGGATAATTAGTTATAAGAAGCAAGTGTAAATTAGTGTGGATCATCATAAATATACTTTTAAAAATTAAAAGATAAATCAATATTTTAAATGTTATAATTTTAATGGAACGACTTTCATTGTTTTGATTAACAATTTCATTGGATTAATGAAAGAATGATGAAATGACTTACATACATATTTTCTTTATTAAAATAGTTAATAAAGCCGTTCAAGCTAATGAGCCTACTCTCAATAAGGTAATAAAATTACATTAATGATATAATTTCATTAGAATAATAATATAAATTCATTAAAATAATGAAATTTCATTAAATTAATGAAATGATATCGTTAAAATAATGAAATTAATACATTGAATCAATGAAATTTTTTCTTATATTTGCTGAGATATTCAATAAAAAATTTTTTTTAATGAAACCTGTTTCATGAATACAAAGATGCGTTGCGTAGCTCGAGTTTTAACGAAGTTTTTCATTGTATTAATGTCGAAATTCACAGAAGTTATGAAGCAAATTCTTTTAGTATATACATCTAAGCCAACAAAATGGAATTCCCATATTCTGTAACGCAATGCGCTTTGTAATCAGCAAGTGTCTTGGATTTTTATGAAACCTAAACAGCTACCTATTGCCCAGGTGCAGCTGCTAAAATTACTTGTTATTGCATATATTTATTTAGCTTTAATTCACAAAAAAAGCTTACAAATAAAAGGAATTTCTCAAAAAATAATTAATACCAAAATTATATTATAAAAAAAAATTAGTGCCTTTATAAGCTTAGCTAGATTTATTCTGTTTTTGTTTACAGAAAAATAATGTTTGTTTTTTGTAAACTCTCTAAACATATTTGTATGTTTTTTTTTCTCCTAGCCATTACCAAGATAAATTTTGTGGCTTTTGCAAATTATTGTACCACAAATGGTTTATATGATTATGTAGATAGAAAATAGCTGCGGTTACAATTTTTAAATGGAAATACTTCAAAATGAATTACATTATCACGGACTAAAAAATTGGACATATTTTTTTTAATATACATGAAAGATTCACTTCTTCTAAAATAAATAGTTAGCTTTACTGAAAATAATGTAGTTCAGCTTAAAAAAAGTTTTTTTTTTATTTCTATGTTATCAGAGATATAAGATAGTTTTATTAAATAACCTATAATAAATACATGTATGGCTCAAAGGCACGGTGGTTCCTCGCTTATTAAAAACCTTCTTCACTGAAAGAAAACCTTCATATATACATATATACATTGATTTTTTACAATGATAATGTTTTTATACCTTGAGGCGTTTGTTTACTCTTGTTTTTAGATGCAAAGCTCACATTAAGCTTTTTATTAACATGGAAAGCTAATGACCAAATATTTATTTTTCGCTCCTAAAAGTATGCAGGATTTTTATTATTTACTGCAAATGAAGTCAGTAGAAAAGTGTTTTTCAATTCCAATTTGAAATTTAAAAGTGGTTTGATTACGAAGAAACTTTTCGTTTTTCGTTTTCTGAAGAGGCAACTTACGGAATTGAAACCACTTCCGATCGGAATGGTATTCTATGACATGGCTGATTATTAATGACAACACAAAATGTCTAAAATGTGCCTGAAAACAGTTTCATACCGTTTATGTAATTTTTCATTGCTGATATGTAATGTTTCATGCCATTAATGACATTTTTCGTTGTGTTAATGTAAGGGGTTAACGTAATGGTTTCATTGCCATTATGAACAGTTTTTCTTTCAGTGTTTGGCCTCATTCTATCATATTACTCATACGCATACAATTTTGCCGTAAAAATATTAGAAATTCACATTTTCTTCTTAGGATTTTTTTTAATTAAAAAAAATCATTAAAAAATGACCGTTAAAATTTTTAAACATAAGAGGATTGCTATGTTTTTTAATAAATAGTAAAGAAATAAAAATTAAGTTAGTAAAGTTTTCATGCAGGTAAACAAAATGCTTCTGAAAATTTTATAATTTTTTTCGAAAATCTGCAATAACTACAATTAGCTCGATAACTACAAACCCTGAGGTCTTGAGTTCAAGACTAGTTTCAGGCAAGCCAACAACATCACGAATTTTTCTAATGTGCATTGCTGTGTCATAGTGTTGCTTGTTGTTGGACTATTAAATTGCTGAAGTTATATCACTGATCATTTTAGCAATACCCGCACGATTAATACTGACATATCCTAATGCATAATTAATACAGCAGCATTCTTCGCCGGTATTGTAGCAGAGTCGTCGGTGAAGTAAAAGAAGTAATAAAGTGGCTACACAGCTAAAACAAATTAATGCCTCTACTTGACACCAGAGGGGCTGGAACACTGCTTTACAAAATTAAAAAAAAAGCGCAACAGCAGAGTTGTGAATGAATTAAGCTTTCTATCTCTCTCCCACTTCACCAACTGTTCTTCTTTCTACTCTATCCCTTTCCCAAGTAACAAATTAATTAATTAAATGGTAGGCATTAATTACCTGAATAGTGTTACTTGTCCTTATAAAAAAATAGTAAATATATAATTTAAAGAGAAATTTGAAAACCTGGATTTTTTCTTAAACGAATAATTTAGAATTTCGTAGAAAAATTCTCTATTTTCGTCAAATGCTGGATGTAGCGTGCATGCCTTACACTAAACCGAAAAAAGTACATAAAAACAATGAAAAAGTTCATTGTTTCAATGAATTTTTGTCTTCATTTTGACCTAAGACACAGGTACATTGAATCAATGAACTACTACTATTCATTGAAAAATATATGGTTCTTAAAATCAATGCATAAGTTCATTGGCACAATGAACTAATACATTGTTTCAATGAACTTTTACATTGAATTTAATGAACCTATACGTTGCCCCAAATGAACTAATACATTGTTTCAATGAACTTTTACATTGAATTTAATGAACCTATACGTTGCTCCAATGAACTAATACATTGTTTCAATGAACTTTTACATTGAACATGTGTATTACCGGCATTATTCATGAAAAATATTTTTGAGTTATAAAAGGTTTATAAAACAAATTTCTATACAAAATTTGATATGTGTATAAGACTTTGATAAACGAAAAATATTTTTGTGAATAAGGCAGTAAATATCTTACTGTGAGGTAAAAACGTTGCATACAAACCCGTATAAAAAATAATTGAGATATTTTTATATATATATTTTATTATTTAAGTTGAAAGTTTTTATATTATTTATTGAACTTAAAAATAAACATATAAAATTCAGTGTAAAAATAGCAATTATTTCGCATTTTTGTTTGGTTTTGTTTTTCTATATTCATAATTTGTTTTGCTTGTACACACTTTGTTAAGTTTGAGTTTCTATATATAAAAATATGAATGTACTAGTACTTTGAGTCAAGGAACTGGTTCATTAAAATTTTTGGTATTTATCTTCAATGAATTCTTCCAACGTACGTACCGTTCATACGTACACTAAAGTTCATATCAAATTTCAATGAATATTTTCATTGAAACAATGTATGAGTACATTGAATCAACGTATTTTTTGAAAAAATATCAATGAATCTTTGTTAATGAACTTCATTCATTGAATTTATGAAAAATAATTTTTTCAGTATAATCGACTTAAGATTTCAACTCTAGTTAACTGTTAGTTAGTGTTAACTGTTACTTAATTAACTGTTAACTGTTCATGCAACATATTATGCAAAAACTTTCGTTGTTACTTTTTTCGTAGAATATATAAAACTTTCGTACATATTACGGAAAAACTTTAGGATATATTTTTTGAATTTACGAAAGTAACGAAAACCCTCGTAAGCATTTTTCCTTGTTAAAAAAACAAATTTGAAATAAAAAAAAATTAGTTGAACCTATTTTTTTTAAATTAACATATTTTTTAGATAAAAGTAAGTAAAAAAAATTTTTTGCTTTTCTAAAATAAGTAGAAAGTGGCTCATTCTGTAGAGTGCTTGCTTTGAAATATGAACACTGCGAGTTCGTGCCGCGGTTGAGCCAAACTTTTTTTTACTTTTTTTTAAATATTTTCATATATTTCGTATATTTTACGAAAGAATTTCGTGATGCGATATTATGAAATATTTCTTAATATATATACAAGCATTTTCGTTCATATGTTGCATGGATTTTTTTCGGTGCAAGTAACAAATATTGTGAGCAGAACCGAATAAAATATTATGAATTGGATTTTAGTAGCAATTATTGGTATCAGCAACTAGAAAAAAAATTTTCTTTCTAAACTTACTTTACTTTTTACCGGTTGTTGCAACTAACTAGTGGCTAATTTTTATATCATTGATACACCTAACCGATTAAACGGTTCGCATTATCAATTATTTATTATTGTAAAATAACTTATTTTTCAATAAGAATTCTGTGATAGTTGGAGCAATTGTCAAAATTCGATTGGCAATAAATTCGGTTGTCGCGCAAAGAATCTGTTTTCCCTGTGTAGTTAATAGACTATCAGAATGGATGCAGTATTCTTTTCGGCCTAACTACAGCATCTCATTAGCATTATTTGTTAAATTTCTTATTTTTTCTATTCCATTTAATATATTATTTTTTAATTAAATAAATAATTTTGTTGCTTTTCACTAAAATGAATTTAATCTTGAAAATATTTCAACATTTACCCAATATTTTGCAGCTTAGCTTTACATGCAATTCATTTATTTATATAACAAATATAATGGCCATTATTGCTTAGCAAGCAAAATATTATTGTATACTTTATAGCTTATTAAGCAATATGTATATATAAACACTAAATTTATTTTAGCAATTTATAAATGGCAATTATCGCTTATTATATTACTTTGATGGCATTAAAATAAATTGATGTGGAGATAATTAAAATTTGCAAATGTTATAAATAATTAAAGGCATAAGTGTTGTGTTATTGGTGTTCGATTTTTGCACTAAAAATCAAATTGAAATTGTTATGGCATAAGCTAAGGCGTACATAGTAAAAGAAAACCAGAGTATGCTGTTCGGCTATAACATTATTTAAAATATATTGAAAGTATGTGTAATATATGGCTGATTCTCAGATCACTCTTTTTTTTGGATATAAACCCATATAGTTCGACTAAACTCATAACGTAATTGTTAAACTCTAAAGGCACCTAGCAAAAGGATGTATATGTTCAAATAAAACTGAACAAACAAACATGCACACACACACACTAGTACTTGTAATTACCGATGAAAATTCATACTAGAAAAGAGAAATAATAAAAAAGAAGCTTAACACAAGATAGAGAAAAAGCTGAATATCAATAACTATCAAATGAAATACAGCTCTAAGAGTGACAGTCTGAATTGATTAAAGGTACATGATATTCAGCTCTTGACTGCAAACACCCGACTTGGCTCGATTGGTCTAAGCGGTAAAGAACTCTGATGAGATTAGCGGTAGCTGTCGAAACGTCAGTTCAACCCTCTGCGCAGTCAAAATTTTCTTTGTCTACATGCTTCACATTTATCTCTAAATAAAAATATAATATAATTGAAAAATTAATTTAAAACCGAACTTAAGCCAAAATAATAAATTAAATTTCTTTGAATTTTAAAAATTTTCGTCATAACCTCAAAAAAGATACGTTTTGTAAGCTGATTAGATGCTGGTGGATATGAATATGGCATTATTTTTATTTTTCTTAACAGGCGTTTTTAAAACGCAAATTTTTTAAATACTGTTCTTAAGGACAGATATCTTGTGAACAAACTAAGCCATAGATCATTAAAATGGATGGAGAAGTATTGATTTTATTCACAATTAGGTGAAGGAACTCAATTGATAAAAACTCCTATTTTCATACAACACACATACGCACACACACACACACACACACACACACACACACACACACTAATTAAAGTTTTACTATTGTATCGAAATTGTATATGCCCTGCAGACAAAATGACTAGTATGTGTTTAAAAATATACTAGTTGCTTTTTAACTCAGACTAGTTGCCTATCTGTCATTTTTTTTCATATATCGAACTATCGATTTTAATATTAGGTTGTCATAGGAGCACAACTAGTTCATTTGTATACAGTTATATCTCAGTTGGCATACCAGTTGTTGTAAAGTAGTGCTCTTACTAGTTTTTTTATTTATCGTTTTATATTTCTTAAAAAAAACTTTGGCTCAACCGGGGTACGAACACACACATTGCTCATATTTCAAGGCAAGTACTCTACCCACTGAGCCACTTTTTAGTTATTTTTTTAAAAACTAAAAATATGTTTTATGTGTAAGTCGTATACCTGAAAATTGTGTCCTTTTTTGACTACTTACGTTACTAGTCTCGATACAACTAGTGTCGATACAATTGGTAATATAATTGTCCTTTTTTTACTAGTATCGTTACTAGTCTTGTTACAACTGGTAATATGACTGTCGTTTTTGGACTAGTATCAACACAACTAGTATATAACTGTCCCAAAGCGTATCTAGTTTTAAATTTAGCTGCTGGGTGAGGCATATATACATATATATAAAGACCATCAATTTCAATATGATTTAAATGAAAATTTCGATATATAAATTGCTATACATCTCGACTTATGCATACATTTCTCTCGCTGTTGAAAAATACCGTTGAATTAAGTGCTACTACGAGGGTGATTAAAGAGTAATGCACAAAACTTTATACAACTAAAATCAAGTATGTTAAAAAATTAAGTAGATTTGAATATAACCACGACTGAAATCTCCCAAAAAACCTAACCAGCAGCAAATACAATTCAACTCATACAAACATTTGCACCCACTAAGTGAAACAAGCAACATAAATTTTTATTTTAAATTGTTTAAAATATTTAAAGCTTTTCATACCACATTATTTGTGTACATATAAGTGTGTATGTGTGTGTGTGTGCTTGGTAGCCTGTAATTACCCAGTGGTAAAAGGAAGCAGTATCGAGGCCTTATAAAAGGCTTCTTTACACCCTCTTTTGTAGGGAAAAGTAAGTACTTTACGCTCCATTCCACCTTCATAAAATTTTTACACACATTGTAATTGCAGAGAAGGCCGTCCTATCGCTTCTTCTGGAAGGCCTGATAAAAGACTTTCTAAAAATGCTATTTGGAAAGGTTTCAAAAATCAAATGGAGGTAAATTTTTTTAATGTCAGCATTTTTATAGTAGCTTCTGTATTTTTGATTCATTTTTCATTTCGAATTATTTCCTTTCATCTCAAATAATTTTTTATGCATATAAGCCTAAAGTTTCTGTGTGTACATGGGTGATTGTCATTTTAAGTGTAAAGTTTTTTTTGTTTTGTTTATCAAAGTAACTAAATAAAATACATATAAATAATAATAATTTTCGCCTCATTCAATGGATCCTGAAATAAAATTATATTTTTCGATGTTTTAATAAAAGCTCTAGTCATAAAAAACTTGTTTTAATAAGTGAAAGTAGCGGCCAATTTAGCTTTAATGTATTAAAGAAATTTTTATTGGATTACCAGCAATCTACTGAGATTGAGTGTCAATTTTAGTGTGCTGCTCAAAATCTGATCTGCAACAGAATTAGTACCCTTCTCAAGATTCTTTCCTGCAAGCTACGACTATACACAAAATTTTTATTCGAATAACTTTTATTCGCATAAGTTTTATAAATATATTTTATACCAATAGTTTTTATTCGAATAATTTTTCATTAAAATATTATTCGAATATTTTTTATTCGAATAACTTTATTCGAGTACTCCTAATGATCTGAGACAGAATTAGATTCTTTCTTGCAGGCTACGACTATACACAAAATTTTTATTCGAATAACTTTTATTCGCATAACTTTTATTAATATATTTTATACCAATAGCTTTTATTCGAATAATATTTCATTAAAATATTATTCGAATATATTTTATTCGAATAACTTTATTCGAGTACTCCTAATGATCTGCGACAGAACTAGTACCCTTCTCAAGATTCTTTCTTGCAGGCTACGTCTATACACAAAATTTTTATTCGAATAGCTTTTATTCGCATAACTTTTATTAATATATTTTATACCAATAGTTTTTATTCGAATAATTTTTCATTAAAATATTATTCGAATATTTTTTAATCGAATAACTTTATTCGAGTACTCCTAATGATCTGAGACAGAATTAGATTCTTTCTTGCAGAGCACGACTATACACAAAATTTTTATTCGAATAACTTTTATTCGCATAACTTTTATTAATATATTTTATACCAATAGCTTTTATTCGAATACTATTTCATTAAAATATTATTCGAATATATTTTATTCGAATAACTTTATTCGAGCACTGCTAATGATCTGCGAGATTCTTTCTTGCAAGCTACGTCTATACACAAAATTTTTATTCGAATAACTTTTATTCGCATAAGTTTTATAAATATATTTTATACCAATAGTTTTTATTCGAATAATATTTAATTAAAATATTATTCGAATATATTTTATTCGAATAACTTTATTCGAGTAATTTTTATTGAAAACAATTTTATGCTACTACACTTTATCTAAACGATTCAATTCAAAGAATTGTAATCGATTAATTTTACTCAAAAAATTTTTTCACTGACAAAATGTTTATTCGATTAATTTGTATTCGAATAATATTATTGACATTTTTCGGCTATTTACACAATACGAATATCAAAGAAAGTGTCCATACCTTCTAAGCTACATAGAAGACTAACTAACACTCCTCAAAACGTCAGCTTTACTAAAATGACGTAGTTCTGACGGCTCTGGGGTCTTACTCTATAATATTCAGTATCACAGACGGGTACCTCCCATACGAAACAATTTTTAGTTTCCGTATATCTGTACAACTATAAGAGTGGGGCTCTTTAAATTTACTGTGTGCTATTCTTAAATTAACGTAGAGTTTCTAGCAAAATATTGGTACCTCCGGGTACCTCCCATACGAGGTAATTCTTAATTTTCCTATATCTGAACAACTATAAGAGCAAGACTCTTTGAAGTCGATAGAATAACTTAAAATTTTCAGCAAAATATTGGTGGTAGCGCAGGGAGGAAACGGGTACCTCCCATACGAGGTAATTCTTAATTTTTATATATCTGTAACACTATAAGAGTAAGGGTCTTTAAATTCGATGTGTATAATTCTTAGAATAGCGTGGAACTTCGAGCAAAATATTGGTGGTATAGGGTACCTCCCATACGAAACAATTTTTAGTTTTCGTATATCTGTACAACTATAAGAGTGAGGCTCCTTAAATTTACTGCGTGCTATTCTTAAAGTAACGTAGAGTTTCTAGCAAAATATTGGTTGTATCGAAGGGAAGAAACGGGTACCTCCCATACGAAGTAATTCTTAATTTTCCTATATCTGTACAACTATAAAAGCAAGGCTCTTTAAATTCGATGTGTGTTATTCTTAGAATACTATGAAATTTTCAGCAAAGTATTGGTGGTATCGGAGATAGGAAACGGGTACCTCCCATACGAGGTAATTTTTAGTTTTCCTATATCTGTACAACTATAAAAGCAAGGCTCTTTAAATTCGATGTGTGTTATTTTTAGAATACTATGAAATTTTCAGCAAAATATTGGCGATATTGGAGGGAGGAAACGGGTACCTCCCATACGAGGAAATTCTTAATTTTCCTATATCTGTGCAACTATAATAGTGAGGCTCTTTATTTTATGAAATATTTTACTATACTTTTAACGGACACGGAAAATGCCTTTGAAATGAGAATCAGCCACATATTTATTAGGAAGGAAATGGACATAGTTTCGTTGAAATAAGTATAAGTTAATTATAAATGACATAATAACAGAATGTATGATGCCTTTCGTACGTAAATTTCAGTTTTATATACAAATTACTTGCGAAAAGAGAATACGAGAGTTTTTGTTATTACTAAAGTAAATTTTTTTAATGAGCAAAACGAAAAATCTAAAAATAGAATAGTGCATCCTCCTCGCTTCTCGCTTCTAGTAGGTGTTTATAAGTAGGTCTTCAAGATGACATGAATTGAGAAGGCCTTTTCAGTCTTACCGCTGGTTATATGAATTTAACCACTAAAAATGTACCCAGCATGCACAGACACTAGTGCAACGATTGCAAATTCAATTAAAGCAAATGTTTTAAAAAGTTATCAATGTACATGTCCTAGAAATTTATGTAATCACTACTAGAGTATTATTCGTCCTTATAAATGTATGTGTGCGTGTGTGTGTGTTTGTATGTCGCTATTCAATTTAATTTTATGTTTGTGAAAGCAAGCAATAATTTATTCAAGGTAAAACACTTCTAATATAAACTCAACGAACCTGAAAAAAGATTATTTTCTAAAACTGGTCAAAGCTTAAGCACACAAAAAAAATCACAAATGGTAAGACCAAATTTAACAAAATATTAACTAAATTTGTAGTACCGGCAGCAGGTTAGAAGATAAACTTGTTTTAAAATTGTGTTAATGTTTTTTTGTGGAAAGTAAAATTAAATAAACCACAATGAAGGGGGCACTAAAAAACGTTTTAATTAGAAAAACGAGCCTCAGCATAAACGAAGTAGCAGTGAACTATTTATTGTAGGAAGAAAAAATATATTTTTTTTAAATTCCATTCTAATACTTCAGCCTGCAACATTCTAAATTATACAGCATACACTCGATCGATTAGCAGAAATACTATAACTTTCAACCGAACACTAGATAAGTAAACGACACCCATAGCAGCAACTGCAGAAAGTAAGTTTTTGTCTACCGCTGCACATACGGGAATTTGTGTTATCTACAGGGCTTTAGAAAACGACTATTTGAGTTAAAGGACAGCTTTGAGAATAATAAACAACCGGCATCATTTTCCCCCTATGCACGTGACTCTTTTAACTTTATTCATAATTAGATCGTTTAATTCTTCTTTGTACATGGCTGATTCTCATTCTAAGCGTACTTTTTATGTGTTTTTTTTTTGTTTCCCAGTGTAACTAAATTAAATCAGAGAAGGTAGGATTCATCTTATAGTTTTCGCCGCATTCAAGGGATCCTGAAATAAAATTATATATTTCGATTTTTTAACATTATTGTGCTGTATTGAGCGTTACATTTGCTTTCGCTGGTGTTGTACCAGGAATAATTTTTGCGAAAAAAATACACCACAAAAAGTGAGTATAGGGTTTGAAAGCACTATACATCTACTCTCTAAAAAGAAAAAATTATAATAATCGCAGGACGAAATTAAAAGTTATGACAATTTTTTTCAATTTTGATTTTTGCTCACATGGAAAAATACAAAATTTTTATCTTTTAAAATATTTCATTACAAATATTTATAAATGGGCAAAGAGTAGTCCAACTATTCTTTCATTTTAATAAAATCGACAAACATTGTTTATAAATTATATTCAAAGAAATTTAATTATTTTTCGCTTGAGTTCGGTTTTAATTATAATTTTTCAATTAAATTATATTTTTATTTAGAGCTAAATGTGAAGCATGTAGACAAATAAAATTTTGACTGAGCAGAGGGTTGAACTGACGTTTCGAAAGAATTGATTAAAAGTAGATGATATTCAACTCTTGACTGCAAACCACCGACTTTGGTCGAGTGGTCTAAGCGATACAGAACTCTGATGAGATTAGCGGAAGCCATCGAAACGTCAGTTCAACCCTCCGCCCAGTCAAAATTTTCTTTGTCTACATGCTTCAGATTTATCTCTAAATAAAAATAGAGTTTAATTGAAAAATTAAATTAAAACCAAACTCAAGCCAAAAATTATTAAATTTCTTTGAATATAATTTGTCTTTAAATTTTCGGCCGTTAAAAAAAGTTAACAGCAACTGAAGGGTAGAAGCGATATAAAAAACATTATCTATTTACAAATCTCTGTTTTTTTTTTCAAAAAAATTTTGCTTCTTTCGCACTGTGGGTCGACCAACACAATTAAATTTCTTTGGATATAAGCCCATACAGTTCGATTAAACTCATAACTTAATTGATAGATTATATTAAAAAAAAATTTTTTTACGTAACGTTCAATACATTTTTATACGAATTCAATATTTTTTTCAGAGCACACACACTTTATTTTGAACTCAATACAATTCCGATATATAATCTTTTATGTATTTTAACATAAAATCCTCAGTTATTCACTAAAAATTTTTATTTTAATGAAAAAAATATGAATAACACTCAATACATTTTTCTTAATATAAACCGCTATTGATTGATGAAACGTTTTGCAATATAATATGTACAATTTAACAAAGTTCACAATACTTTTAAATTTAATTAAACTATTGCATAATTTTAAGGAAATCCTGTCAATATTTTAATGATATTCTGTCATTATTGTAATGAAATTATTTCATGGTTTTAATGAAATTATTACATTATCTAAAGGGTCCGCCAGATAACTTTTTTTTTTGAAAATGGTATAAAAAAAAACTACTGAATATTTTCTCAAATTTCTTTTTTTATTTGAAAGTACAATCCTTCCGGTTAATAATGAAAAATAATTTCATTCAAATGGCTGCCTCGGCTGGCCATGCAGTAGCCTACACGATCGGTCCAATTTTTAAGCACATTATCGATTGTGTGCAGCTGTATTTCACCAATGGCTTCACGAATATTGTCCCTTAAAGCGTCAATTGTCTCTGGCTTGTCGGCGTAACACTTATCTTTGACGGCACCCTACAAATAATAGTCCAACGGTGTCAAATCGCAGCTCCGAGGTGGCCAAACGACATCAGCTCTGCGGCTGATAATGCGATCTTCAAAAACAGGGCGCAAAACATCGAGTGTAGCTTCGACTGTGTGGCACGTAGCGCCGTCCTGTTGAAACCAAATGTTGCCAATATCCTCCTCTTTTGTGAACGAAAATTCGTTCAACATGGCCCGATAACGATCGCCATTGACTGTAACGGCCACTCCTTGCTCATTTTCGAAGAAAAATGGCCCAATTATGCCACTGGACCAAAATCCGCACCAAACAGTGACTCGTTTTGGGTGCGTCGGCTTTTCAATGTATGCGTGCGGGTTTTCTGTGTCCCAAATGCAACAATTTTGCTTGTTTACATACCCGCCAAGATCCAAATGAGCTTCATCTGAAAATATGATTTTTTTTTGGCAAAATTGGCATCCTCTGTAAGTCGATCGCAGGCCCACTAGCGAAGCGAAAACGCATTGGATGGTCAGTTGGCCGTTCAGCGGAAGGATAAAACTAATTATCTGTCAAATCAGACATGATCTAAGTGTTACCATTCACAAAATAAGCACTAGTTGAAAAAAAAACGTTAGATGGCGGACCCTTTAGTAGGCTTATTAGCTGATCTCTTTTATTGACTATTTTAATTTATTAACAATCTCATGCTACAAATAAGTACGATGAACGCCAATGCACTTCAGAAAAATTTTGTAATGTTGATGGCCGCTCACAGTATCGAACTCAAGACTCATGATACTCATCAATCGCCTTATACGCAACGGCTTAACCACTTCAGCCAACAGCATTGTCAAGACAATGTGTCTATGAGTATATAATAATAAGAAAGAGTACAACAACAACAAGAAATATATAAAATGACAAAATATTGATGTCATAAATCCAATGAAATCTAATGAAACTATGAAAGCCAAATTAAATCTTTCACAATATTCCTGAAATTTCATTAGAATTGTGAAATATTTTATTACAATTGTTGAAAAAAAAATCTAACGAAATTGTTTCATTGGATTTATAAAGTGAAATTCTTTCAGTGTACTACCATAACGAATCCCATTCCATGTAACCACTGGGAAAATTTTATTTTTCTTAGTGCAACAAAATTTTGATTATGTTTTACTTAAGAAAACAGCAACAACTAACTAACCAGAGAGTCAACACTACAATAGCCGCTGAGAATTCTGAAATATAAAGTTTTACACAACAATGAAACAAATATTTGAAAAACTCGTACGTTGCCAGTTTGCTATTGCTGGTTTTGTGTACATGTGAGATTTTTTGTGTTCATTTTGTTGTGTGTTTACTCAACCAAAGGAATACACTAAGAGGGTGTTTAAGCAAAACAAAATGCGCAACAATTGTAAATTAGCTACACTTTGGCGTGCAACAGTAAGAACCAACAACACACTCTCAAGCATATTTGCTTTATTTGAAAGTTAACAGGAAACAGGAAGTTTTTCAGAAAATTTCTTGTGGCAAAACTGTAGAGAAAAAATTCTCCAAATAAATAAAGAACTAAACATTTGTTAAGACTAATTGCGATTTTGTGATTCAATTTCAAATAAAAGGTGGAGCGAAAGTTTTTAAAAACTAATTTGGAAAACTTAAGACATACGAACATACTTGGTATACTTTTAATTTAGATCTCTTAGCATCATGGAATATTTTTTGTAAAAAAACGCATTTTTGTTACTCCTTTAACTCTCTGCGACTGACGTCGTAGTCTAGCAGACACCAGTAAACAGAAATCATTGTTTTACGCCATAATTATACAATTATCAATTCTGGTATTTTCAGTAACTTCAGCGTACTCATGCTTACATTAGCGTGAAGAAAGCAATTGAAACGAGCGCACGCGTTGATGTGAGCATACAAGTGTCTACAAGTCTACCACGTCAGTTTTGAGGTAGACCTGACAAAATACGTTGTAACTTTATATTAAACCCTTGATATTATCGCTTTTCTTTCTGTATTGATCAGCTGAGGTATAAGCTAAAAATTAATGTTAAACTTTTTACCAAAAAAATAAGATATGACGTTTTTTTAATTTTTCTATGGATGTGAGTTTTTTAAGGGTAATTTATGTCATGCCAATAATTTTGATTTTAATAAGCTTTGTCGTTTTGTTTTCAACAAAAAATTACAATAACTATGAAACGACTACATTAAACTAAAATCAAAAATAGTTTCAGTGGGCTTACAAACGGAACTTGGAAGATATAAGCAGTCGAAATAGTGTCTAGTGTACTACCACGTCAGTAGAATTGTGATCATGAAGGCAGAGGGTTAAAATTTGGAGTGATGAAAATGTGCCCTTTTATAAATTAGTAAAAACTACAATCATTTTTTAAGTTTTTAAATTTATAAGCAATCGCACTATTTCCCAAAATAAGTTTTTAAAAAACAATTAATACTTTACTGAAGAAGTAAAATATTAATTTTGGAAAATAGGGCGGTTATAAATTTAAAAACTTAAAATTTAGAAATTCCCAAAAAAATCACAGCTGAGTAATTCTGAGTGAATTCAACAAAGAGGTGTGCCGCGTGGCTTTTAATTTTAATAAAAAAAAAATTGAGGAGCATCTTGTGGATACTCGAAACACATAACCGCCGTCTTTTTCTTAGGGTTCCGAACACCAAAAGTGTAAAGGAACCCCATTATTTTCGCTACGCTGTCCGCCTGTCTGTCCCAGGCTGTTTTCTCGAGAACCGTAAGAGCAACGAAACTGAAATTTTCACAGAATATGTAAAACTTTGGCCGCTACAACAACAAGTGTATGATCAATAAAAATTAGAGGGTATTGTAAAGCGAGCAATGAAATATGTTGAAATACTAATGTAATATATAGACACTTATATATAGACACATAAAATTTTCAAAGTTAGTGTTAATTGGTGTAGTCTGTAGAATAGACTACACCAATTAACACTGATATTTAAAACAATACAAATTAAAGGGTGTGCTATCAGTTAATGTAATTTTATGTAATTTAGACAATGAGCTGCATCTTGGAGTTTTAAAAAACGCTAAAGCTAAAAAATTCTAAAATTAAAAAAATGTCAAAACAAAAAATCGTCATAACGAAAAAAAGGGCTTAAATGACAAAAGCACCAAAAATAAAAAAAATCACTAAAATACAAAAAATCAGCAAAACTTAAAAGATCGCCAAAAAATTAAAAAAAAAAATCAAAAATCTAAAAGTCGTCAAAAAAAGTACTAACCATATAACAATCGTTAAGACTGAAGATATTGTTAAATAGATTAACAATACACACGAAGGGTTCCATACGAATACACATATTAATATCCCTTTTCGTTTTTGCCCCTTGTTTCATTTTGGTCGTTTTTTCGTTGTGCTTTTTTGGTTAGTTTTGGTTTTTTATTTTTTAAGTTCATTGTTTTTCGCGATTTATTCGGTTTTGGTGCTTTTTAAATTTTCGTGATGTTTTCGTTTTTTTCTAGCGATTTTTGGTTTTTTGCACCTTTTTTGGCGATTTTTTTAGTTTTGGCGATTTTTTCGTTTTGTGGTTTTTGGGTTTTTTTTTCTTTTTTGGCGATATTTTTAGTTTTAGCGATTTATTTTAGTTGTGGCGATTTTTTTAGTTTTGCCCTTTTTTCGGTTTTTGGGATTTTTTCGGTTTTTTGGTGATTTTTTTACTTTTAGCGATTTTTTTTGGTTATGACACTTTTTTTCGTTCTTGGAATTCTGTTTTGTTTTTTTTTTTTGCGATTTTTGGTTTTATGCATTTTTTTTTTTGTTTTTTTGCCGATTTATTTAGTTTTAGCGTTCTTTGGTTTTGGCGTTTTTTTATTTTGACGTTTTTTTTCGCTTTTTGACTGTATTTTTAGTGATTTATTTTAGTTTTGGCGCTTGTTTTTTGGCGGTTTCTTGCAATTTTGTTTGGCGATTTTTTAGTTTTTGGCGTTTTTTTTTTGGTTTTGGCGTTTTTTGTTTTGACTTTTTTTCGCTTTTTTAGGGTATTTTTAGTTTTAGCGATTTATTTTAGTTTTGGCGCTTTTTCCGTTTTTGCCTTTTTTCGGTTTTAGGATTTTTTTCGGTTTTTTGTGTTTTTTTAGATTTAGCGATTTGTTTTTTGTTTTGACACTTTTTTTTTTGTTTTGGTTTTTGGCAATTTTTTTTAGTTTTGGCGTTTTTTTTTGGTTTTGGCGATTTTTTCGTTATTTGATGATATTTTTAGTTAAAAAGATGTTTTATGTTGTAGTGCTTTTTTTCGTTTTGACGACTTTTTTTGGTTTTTGGCGCTTTTTAAAGTGTTTTGGCGATCTTTTTAGTTTTGGTGATATATTGCGTTTTAGCGTTTTTTTAATTTTGGTGCTTTTTTCTTTAAGCGCTTTTTTCAATTTAGCTATTTTTTATTTTAAAATTTTTTTTTATTTTGGATTTGTTTAGTTTTAGCGTTTTTTAAAATTTCAAGATCTTACCGCTTTTGGTTTCCAAGATACAACAAATTGTCTAAATTACATAGTCAAAATTACATTAACTGATAGAGCACCCTTTAATTTTCATTGTTTTAAATATCGGTTTTAATTGGTGTAGTCTATTGTACAGACTACACCAATTAACACGAACATTGAAAATTTAAAGCGTCTGCATATTACATTAGTATTTCAACATTTTCCATTGCTCGCTTTAGAACACCCTCTAATTTTTATATGACATATATTTGTTGTTGTAGCAGCTAACGTTTTACATATTCTGTAAAAATTTCCGGTCCGTAGCTCTTACGATTCCCTTGAAAACGGCCTGTGACAGACAGATAGATAGAGAGACAGACAGACAGAAGGACAGCGTAGCGAAAACAATAGGGGTCCTTTACACTTTTGGTGTACGCAAGCCTGAAAATGATAATTTTTTGCCATTTTCGATTTTTCATAAATTTTCAAAAAATAAAAACTTTCCAATTTTTCTATAAACAAGAATATATTTTTTTATCATTGCGTTCTGAATAGTTCCGAAACCATGTATTATATAAAAAATTATGTCAAAACGGCTTAAAGCAAATTTCATTTAAATTGTTTTTAGTGTTTTTGGTAATAAAATTGGACTAACCCTTCCCAAGTTATGATGGAATCAGAGGAGTAGCCTTCTGAAAAATCTCAAACTTTAGAAAAAAGTTTATAAACTAATTTTTCTATAGTATTTTAAATTTCAATGGTTTTTGCAGTTAGGGGACCATAATAAATCAACAAAAAAATTGTGTTTCATAGTGTAATGCATTAGTAGCAAGTTCTTGTTATAATTTTTTACTTATATAATACTACGATCGAGAAAAAATTTCAACACAAATTTAACAGAACAAAGTTTGTTTTATTTTTCATAAGGATAATTTGTTACAAATGTTTGATAAATTATAGCAGATAAAGTATTGCCAGGATGCATATATAACATTTAAATTTTAATTAATTGAATTTGTATAACGAACGTGCTTCAATCTAAAAAGCTATAATCGTAATGTGGTATCAATATAAATGAAAAATTTATAAATATAGAATATCAAGTAAGCTTACCTACCAGGAAATAAACTTAACATCAACTGTGCGAATCTACTAGTTTGTATATTTAAATAACTGATTTAGCCAAAGCGATAACAGATCCAGTAAAACGTAAAATCTTCAACAATCAGAACAGCAAAAAAAAAAAAAATAATAAATAACTAATAAATCATAGGGACTTGGAATAATTATTTATATTTACCGCTGTTAGGGCTGGTAAGGATGGAGCGAAAAATGGCACCTTTATTGCAATTGTGCGCTGAGAACGTACCATGATTAGTAAAACCATTTTCTGAACTTTAACGCTGTGTGTAAGCTTTTGTGGCCAATTCTTCACTCTATAGCCAGAAAGGCCAGAATAAATTATTTGCTAAATTAGAATTGATTTTAACTGAAATATACTTACACTTTCCATAACAGTATTCCCACCCAAGCAGTAGAGAAAGATTTCGGTAAAAATGGCGCAAGTGTAAGCAACATAGACCAAAATGCTTAAACCAGAAAGCTATATTTTTGATTATTAAAACAAGTTAGCATGTAATATTAGAGTAGGCGCAAAAAAAAATTAAATTTTTTTTTCTTCAAGTTTCATACCCCAAATATATAAAAAAATTAAGTAAATTGCGACTTTGGCTCGCACAGGAAGGGTTCCGTACGAATACACATATGTATATCATTTTTCGTTTTTACCCCTTTTTCCATATTGGCAGTTTTTTCGTTGTGCTTTTTTGTTTAATTTTAGTTTTTTCGTTGTTTTTGGTGATTTTTTTGGTTTTGGCGCTTTTTTAATTTTTGTGATTTTATCGTTTTTTTCTGGCGATTTTTCGTTTTTTGCAATTTTGTTGTTTTTTTCCGATTTTTTAGTTTTAACGATTTTTTGGCTTTAGCGTTTTTAAAAATTTTATTTAAACTTTTTGACGCTATTTTTAGTTTTACCGATTTATTTTAGTTGTGGCGATTTTTTTCAGTTTTGTCGCTTTTTTCGGTTTTGGGGATTTTTTTCGGTTTTTGGTGATTTTTTAGTTTTAGCGTTTTTTTTTTTGGTTATGACATTTCTTTTTGTTCTGGCGGTTTTTTGTTTTTTTTTGTTGCGATTTTTGGGTTTTTGCAATTTTTTTTTGTTTTTTGCCGATTTTTTAGTTTTGGCGTTTTTTTGTTCTAACGTTTTTTTGCTTTTTGACGATATTTTTAATTTGGCGATTTATTTTAGTTTTGGCGCTTTTTTCAGCTTTGGCGCTTTTTTTGTTTTGGTGATTTTTTCATTTTTTGCGATTTTCTCCTTTTTTGATGATATTTTTAGTTTTTGTGATATTTTTTATGTTCTAGTGTTTTTTTTCGTTTTGACGACTTTTTTCGGTTTTTGGCGTTTTTTTTAATTTTTTGCTATCTCTTTAGTTTTGGTGATATTTTGCGTTTTAGCGATGATTTTTTTAATTTTGGTGCTTTTTTCCTTTTTTCTTTTCTAGATTTTTCGTTTTGACATTTTTTTAATTTTAAATTTTTTAGTTTTAGCGCTTTTTTTAATTTCAAGAGTTTGTCTCTTACGGTTTGAAAGATACAGCAAATTTAGCGATGATTTTTTTAATTTTAGTGCTTTTTTCCTTTTTTCTTTTTTAGATTTTTCGTTTTGACATTTTTTTAATTTAAAATTTTTTAGTTTTAGCGCTTTTTTTAATTTCAAGAGTTTGTCTCTTACGGTTTCAAAGATACAGCAAATTGTCTAAATTACATAGTCAAAATTACATTAACTGATAGAACACCCTTTAATTTTTATATTTTTAAATATCATTGTTAATTGGTGTGGTCTATTCTACAGACTACACCAATTAATACTAACTTTGAAAGTTTAAAACAGTGGTGGCCATTTTCTCAATTTCCTTTACTTGCGACTATAGGCTGTTTTTTTACCATCAACACACGTACACTGTGTGTCTCTAAAACGCAAAAAATCGCCAAAACTATAAAGATCGCCAAAAAAAACTTAAAAAAAACCGAAAAAGTCGTCAAAAAAGCACTAAAGCCTAAAAAAATCCCTATCTATTTAGACGTGAAGCACATACACAAACAAATAATAATATAATGTATGTTTGGCCACCACTGACTTAAAGGGTCTATATATAAAAAATGAAAGGGTGTTCTAAAGCGAGCAACGAAAAATGTTGAAATACTAATGTAATATGCAGACACGTATCCATGCCAATAGACTACACTAATTAACATCGATATTTAAAACAATACAAATTGAAGGGTATTCTATCAGTTAATGTAATTTTGACAATGTAATTTAGACAATTTGCTGTATCTTGGAAACCGTAATAGGTAAAATCTTGAAATTAAAAAAAACGCCAAACTAAAAAAATCCAAAATTAAAAAAAAAAATGTTACAACGAAAAAACCGCTAAAATGAAAAAAGCGCTTAAAGAAAAAAAAGCACACAAATGAAAAAAAATCGCTAAAACGACAAAAATCATCAAAACTAAAAACATCTAAAAAAACACAAAAAAAAACTAAGATGACGAAAAAAGTCGTCAAAACGAAAAAAGCACTAAAACTCAAAAAACGCTAAAACTAAAAATATCATCAAAAACGGAAAAAATTGACAAAAAATGAAAAAAAATCACCATTACGAAAATAAAAGCGGTAAAACTAAATAAAATCGCCAAAAACCGAAAAAGTCGCCAGAAAAGTGTCAAAACCAAAAAAATCGCTAAAACTAAAAAATCACCAAAACCGAAAAAAATCCGCAAAGCCGAAAAAAGCGCCAAAACTGAAAAAAGCGCAAAAACTAAAATAAATCGTTGAAACTAAAAATATCGTCAAAAAGCTAAAAAGCGTTAAAACAAAAAAAAAAAAAAAAAAAAATTAAAAATTGGCAAAAAAACCAAAAAAAGTGCAAAAAACCAGAAATCTTAAAAAAAAAAAAACCAAAGAAAATCGCCAGATCGAAAAGAAGTGTAATAACCAAAAAGAAAAAAATCGCTAAAACCAAAAAAAAAAATATCACCAAAAACCGAAAAAATCCCCAAAACGGAAAAAAGCGTCAAAGCTGAAAAAATCGCCACAACTAAAATAAGTCGCTAAAACTAAAAATATCGTCAAAAAGTGAAAAAAACGTAAAAAACGCCAAAACAAAAAATCGCCAGAAAAAAAATTAAAAATCAAGAAAATTAAAAACACGCTAGAGCCAAAAAACTGCCAAAAACAACAAAAAATATTTAAAAAATAAAAGAAACTAAACTAAACTAAATTAAATAAAAAGCACAACGAAAAATTTGCCAAAATGAAAAAAAGGGGCAAAAACGAAAAGCAAAAAAAAAAAAAAAACACACACACTCTAAAACATTACTTCAAATTTACGATCATATATTGTCTAAATTTGTGTTAAAAATTTCTCCTTGTCTAAAATTACATCGTTTTTTGTAGTTATTTTATTAAAGAAAAACCTTTCAAATTAAAAATATTTAACCCAAGTGGAAATAATATAACTTAAAGTATAATACGGCTATAGCTGAATGGTAGATACGTCAGACTATCTGTCAGGAGGTGGCGGTTCAAACCTGCACGCAGCCAATCGCTTTTTTTAGTAAAAACATTTTGTTGAAAAATAATGCCTGTGTAATTTTAGGTCGACAATAATCTGTGAAGTGTTGCCTACTATTATCGAACTAATTTTCAACAAAAAGTGTTTTAGAGTGTATGTGTACCTGTTCGTACGCAATCCTTCGTGTGCGAGCCAAAGTCGCACTTTTCGTAATTTATTGTGTTTTATTTCAAAAAAATCGTGGGAGTATGTAGGAAAATTTATGCTTAAGAAAATATGAATATGCATATATCGAAATATCGATATTTTTATTCGATATATATATCGCTGCTGATCGATATATAAAAATATATCGATATCTATATATATATCGAAATATTTTTTTCACTTGTTGATCCTTAATACATACATATTTTATATAAATTTTAATTTACTTACGAGCAAAATATCAACAACACTGATGGCTATAATTATACTTGAAGTAATAAACTGAGTCAAAGTTATTTCGACCATAATCAAGGAAAATTTATCTGTTAGTTCAGCAATTTCGTTGTGACGTTTTATTATATCCGCCAAAGCCATGCACACCTTTTCCTCCGATTTATATTGATGGCGCATTTCTTTATCGTCCATATCAGACAATATATTATTCAGATCCTCCTGCAAAGCCTTTAAAAGTGTAGAAAAATACAAAGAAAATCCTAAAAATAAGCCAGCTGCACCAACGAATGCTAAAACTGTCATGTATCCATGCCAATGGACTAACAGATATGTCAGGGGATACAGTGGCATCGATAGAAATGATTCTGGAAACCTAAAAAGATATAAAAATAGCATATTATTATATTTCATAAAAAAGAAAGAAACATATCCAACTTGCATCATTTTAAAAGGAGTCTCATAAATTATATCTTTGCCATTCAAATACAAAATTGCATTGTTAACAATCGGACGTAATGAGTAGGCAGTGCTGCAGCAAAAGCCCAGAGATAATAAAAATGCATTTAAGCGTGTTGCCAAAGTGAAATAGCTTCTTTTTACTTGCACTTTACTACTAGACTTTTGCTGAGCTGTTAGCTGGCGCACTCTTTCCATAAGAAATCTGAATTCGTTGCGATACCGCCAAACATAAAATAGTTTTAAAAGTGACATAATACTTGTGGCGACTGGACAAAGAGCATCTAAAGCCGTCGGTATATCGATGCTCAAGTAGTGGATGCCATAATAAAGTTCAGCGTAAATGCCATAACATAAAATGACGAAATTAAAATATGACCAGAACTGCACATATCTAGTCCTTTTGGTTTCCGGATAAAATCCTAATAGGCCAAAGGTAAAGCGTGGTATTAAAAACAAATGCTTCTCTAACGGATAATGTTGTGTTAAAAATTTGGGTATCATCTTTTTTTTACCAGAATAAAGTCAACTACTGCTGTGCTACTTTCAAATACTTAATGAGGATGGCATGAAACGATTCTTTGTTTTAAAGCAAAATTAAGTGGGTGTTCTTAAAGGTGAATATTTAAGCTTTTTAGTATTAAAGAGGCGTTTCTCTGCCTGTTAAACTTTGAACTTAAAAAATATATATCCTATTCATATTTGAGGCGTTACACAATTTATTATAAATTTATAATTTAATGCTCATTCAAGCTTACCGTTAAGCAGTAATTAAATCAACTTAGTAAAGACGTTTAATTAGTGAAATTTAATGGTTTTATTAGGGTGGCCCTTGTATAGAAAGATACTATTAAAATTTCCAGCTTGAACCCCAGAAATATTCGTGTAATGGAATTTTTCTACCAAATTTGAAAAGAGATTAGTAATAATATCATTTCATTTTATCTGTTTCAATCAGAATGTCTTCTCAAAGAATTTAAATCAAAATTTGTTGATTCGCTGCAAGCAAGTAGTTGCGCAAAGTCTTCTGTTCTTAATAAAGTCGTACTCACGTTCGATATTATTTAAGGCCGTCTCAGACTATAATACAAGTATCAATACTGTTGAAGAAAGTACCTACCTGATCGAATTATCGTTTGAATATTTTCAAAAAAACAATAAAAATTTATCATGTCAGAGTTTAATTTTCCTCGGAAGTAACCATTAATATTTGTATTATAGTCTGAAACGTCCTTTACCATTTATTAAATACTAGCTATACCCGGCGTGCTTCGCTAATCCATTGTTGTGCGGATATAGAAAATTTAATTAACTCATTTAAAAATAACCATAAAATTGGTTAGTTTTTTTTTGGCGATCTTTTTAGTTTTGGCGAATTTTAGCGTTTTAGCGATTTTTTCATTTGTAGCGATTTTTCGTTTTAACTTTTTTAATTCTGACATTTCTTAGTTTTAGAGTTTTTTTAAATTTCAAGAGTTTGTCTCTTACGGTTTCCAAGATACAGCAAACTGTTTAAACTACATAGTCAAAATTACATTAACTTTCAGAACATCCTTTAATTTTTGTTCTGCTAAATATTCTACAGACTACACCAATTAACACTAACTTTGAAAATTTCGAGAGTCTATATAAAAGTGTCTGTATATTACATTAGTATTTCAACATGTTTCGTTGCTCGCTGTAGAACACCCTTTAAACATTAGCCCGTAGTTCTTATGGCTCTCGAGAAAACAGCCTGTGACAGACAGAAAGACAGACGGACTGACGGATAGCGTATCGAAAACAATAAAATTAATTTACACTTTTGGTGTACAGAGCCCTTAAAAGAATCTTTTTTCAAAAAGTAACTTTTCAAAAAGTAACCATTTTGAAAAGAGTACCATTTTCAAAAAGTACCCTTCCCAAAAAATATTTTTCAAAAAGTATCATTTCTTAAAACTACATTTTGAAAAAAGTACGTTTTTGAAAAAGTACCTTTACTTTAATATATAAACGGCTAAGAAAAAAAAGTACCAAAATTATGTTTTTACCCTTTTTCGGCCCCTAAATGTACAAATGAAAAAAAAGTACAAAAAACCTATCCACTCATTTTTCTATCTTATTATGACGCTTTCGGAATTTTATGTCTACCTTACTTAGATTCGGAGATATAAGAACACCGAGTTTACCCGTTTTTACCCCTTTTAATCCCTTTAGTATTTCAGTTTTCAAAAATTCGTTTTTAGAGAATATGTACAAACATATGCATTCAGTATGTGTATCAATGTGCATAAAAAATAGTTGTTTGGAAAAAAGTACTAAAAAGGGCTACCAATTTTACCCATTATATATTCAAATTTGAAAAAATACAAAACTGTTTTTAAGGGCTTTTTAAGGAGAGAAGAATGAATTTCAAGTTTAGTTTCTAAGTTTATTACTTTAGGAGATAAACTGTTAACAAAAAAAGTACCAAAATTATATTTTCACCCTTTTTCGGCTTCTAAATGTAGAGATTTTAAAAAAGTTTTAGACACCTGTCCGCTCATTTTTCTATCTTATTATGCTGCATTTAGAATTTAACGTCTACCTTACCTGGATTCGAAGATATAAGGTTACCGATTTTAGCCGTTTTTACCCTTTTTAGTCCCCTAAGAATTAAAATTTTCAAAAATCTTTTCTTAGTGAAAATATGCAAACATATTCAATCACTATGTATATCAATTTGCATAAAAAATACTTGTATGGAAAAAAGTACCAAAAAGAACAACCAATTTTACCCTTTATATATTTGAATTAAAAAAAGTAGCAAAATATTTTTGGGGGCTTCGTAAGGATAGAAGAATGCATTTTAAATTCAATTTCTATCTTCATTAGCTTAGGAGTTAAACCGTTAACAAAAAAAGTACCAAAATTATATATTTACACTTTTTCGGCCCCTAAATGTAAACATTTCAGAAAAGTACCGCTTATTTTTTGACCTTATTATGCTGTTTTTGGAATTTTATGTCTACCTTAGTTAGATTCGGAGATATAAGGTTACCGATTTTAGCCGTTTTTACCCTTTTTAGTCCCCTAAGAATTAAAATTTAAAAAAATCTTTTCTTAGTGAAAATATACAAACATATTGAATCACTATGTATATCAATTTGCATAAATAATAGTTGTATGGAAAAAAGTACCAAAAAAGAACAACCAATTTTACCCTTTATATATTCGAATTACAAAAAAGTACCAAAACATGTTTGAGGGCTTTGTAAGAATAGAAGAATGCATTTTAAATTTAATTTCTATCTTCATTACATTAGGAGATAAACGGTTAACAAAAAAAGTACCAAAATTATATATTTACACTTTTTCGGCCCCTAAATGTAAAAATTTCAGAAAAGTACCAAACACCCATCCGCTTATTTTTTTTATCTTATTATGCTGTTTTTGGAATTTGATGTCTACCTTAGTTAGATCCCGAGATATAAGGTTACCGAATTTACCCGTTTTTACCCATTTTTATCCCCTTAGCATTTGAATTTCCCAAAACCCCGTCTTAATGGATCTATACATCCTGAAGGGAGCCCACATACGAAATTTCTAGCTTTCTAGCTTTAGTCGTTTGGGCTGGGCGATGATGAATCAGTCAGTCAGTCAGTCAGTCAGTCACTCAGTAACGTTACTCTAAAAACTAAATTAAGCCTTTTTGAGGCTAAATAAAAATATTAAAAAAGTTTAAACATGCTTGAGGGCTTCTTTAGGGCAGAAGAATACAATTTAACTTTATTACTTCACAACATAAATGTGTTACAAAAAAGTACCAAAATTATGTTTATAAGCCTTCTGGCCTTTTTCGCCATCTTAGCGATTTTTGAGTGCTCCTAAAGGAGAGAAAAGTCCAATTTAAATTAAATTTCTATCTTTTTTATCTAAGGAGATAAACGGTTTACTAAAAGTACCAAAATGACATTTTTACCCTTTTTTCGTCCCCTAAATGCTAAAGTTACAAAAAAGTACCAAAATACCGTGCGCTTAATTTTCGATGCCGTTTTAAGGTTTTTCGAATTTTACGACGTCTACCTTAGTTAGATCTGCGATATATAAGATTACGGAATCTACCCGTTTTTACCCCTTCTTATCCCTTTAGAATTTGATTTTCCAAAAAAAACCTTCTTAGTGGTTCTACACATCCAAAAATTTTTCTATTAAAAAATATTCATTCAATCAATCTACATAACAAATGGTTGTGCAGAAAAAAGTACCAAAAAGATCTACACAATTTTACCCTTTATAAATCCTTTGAGCCCGCTTTAAGGAGAGAAGAATCCAATTTAAATTTTGTTTCTACATATATTACTTTAGAAGATAAATGAGTTACAAATACCAAAATTATATTTTTAGCATTTTCGCCCCTATAAGATCGAAAACCGTATTTTTTCGATCTTATAGTATTGTTTTTTGAATTGTACTCCTAGCTTACTTAGATCTGGAGATATAAGAATAGTGCATTACCCATTTTCACCTCTTTTTATCGCCTTAAAATTTTAACTTCAAAAAATCCCTTCTTAATAGATGATCTATCTATACATCATCAGGGAAACCTACATACAAAATTGTTTTCTATTAAAAAATATTCATTCAGTATATCAATGCACATAAAAAATAGTTGAATAGAAAAAAGTACCCAAAAGATCTCCAATTTTTATCCTTCACATATTCGGATTTCCCAAAAGTACCAAAGCGCATTCGAGGGCCACTGAAGGAGAGAAGAATAACTTTTAAATTTCATTTTTATCTTTATTAGTTTATGAGATAAACGGCTTAACAAAAAAGTACCAAAATTATATTTTTACCCTTTTTCGGCTCCCTAAATGTACAAACTTCAAAAAATTGTCATACTCTTGTCCGCTTAGTTTTTGATCTTATTATGATGCTTTTGGAATTTTGTGTCTGCCTTAGTTAGGTCCGCAGATATAAGCATAGTACGGAGAGTACTCAATTTTTATTCTCTTCACAAGAGAAAAATACCTTATGAGAAAAAAATTGTTCTCCTCAAAGATAAATATAAATTTTTCTCAAGATAAATATTTTTTTCTCGTGAAAGTAATTTGAAATATGAAGAGAACAATTATTTTTTTCACTCACGAGATTTATCTACCGAGCACTCGCGCGAGAGTTATATCTACTCATTAGAAATTAATTCTTTTTCATGAGTTTAATCATGAAAAAAATATTCGTCATCAACTGCATTTTTAGGAAATCCCTTTACTGTTCCCTTTGAAATTTATCGGTACATTCTGCTAATGGTCGAAACGCATTCAAAAACTGATGTATAAAATTCCAATCAGCATCTGGTATATTTGAGTCGCCAATATTTTCAATGTCTTCTTTCAGGCTTTGTAATGACTTCAACATTTTGTACGTAGAATTCCATCTTGTTGTATTATCAATCGGTGGCATATGCAAATTTAGATTACTTTCACTTCGAATGACAGTGCGTAGCTTTTTGGCAATATTTCTACATTCTTCAACTTGCGGTTGAGTAGTTTTAAGAACATCATATGCCGCAAGTTGGATTGTGTGTGCAGCACATCTAACAACAGATAAGACGCATGCGAGCGATGAATGAATATTAAGATAATCTTCGTCGTCGCTATTGGACTCCTCATTTGGTTCAGTTTGAACTTCTGGCAATTCTGCCAAGAGTTTCGAAGTTTTTATAACGTTTGCACCGTTGTCAGATGTACAAGCATATATCTGTAATATATCAATATCGTACTCTTTCAAACAGTTCATTATTTCGTCTTTGAGGAACTGTGACTTGTGTCTCTTTCTCAATTGTAGCATTCCAATCGTGTTGATAGCGATTTTTGAGTCCTTAATGTATTGAATATTTATACCAAGAATACTCTTGTCCATTCGTGTTGCAATGTCAATTTTTAAACATATCATTTTTTTCTTGATACATTTCGAAATGCTTTCCTTTATATTTGCAGACACAATACTAATTTTTTTCCACAATATTTTTTGAGTTTAAATTTGTCTTATAAACGTCTTCATATGGACGTATAAGTTTTTTAAAAAAACGTTCATCGTCGAATATTCTAAATGGAATACTTTTTACTGTCACAAGACCTACACAACACAACAAGAATTCATTTTTGTTCCTTGAAATACATATATTGGTATTTTTTCTTTTTGAAATCTTTCCAATTGAGGATGTAGAATGCACATTTTCTTCATTTTCACCTATGTTTTTGCTATGAATAAGTTCATAATGGCGCTTAATATTACTTGAATTTTTCCCCCTAAGATCTTTTTCACACAGCAAACACTTCGACATTTGTCTATTTTCATGAAAACAAACATATTTTTCGTATTCGAAGCACTTCTTACGACTAATTTTTTTTCAACTGCTTCAAACAAAACAATAGAAGAAACTGACCTGCGTCAATTTCCAAACACAAGTATTTTTATATTTCTTGTCTCACGCGTGCTCTCTGTAATATTTATCTTTATTTAACTTTCGCACTCAGAATGTAAAACAAAACTCTCGTGAAAGTTATTTTTATGAGTGAGTGTTATCTTTTCTTCTCTTTCGTTAGAGAGAGCAATACTTTTAAAGCATGTATTGATCACTCATGAAAGATAAAAAAGATAACTTTCGTAGATAAAAATTACTTTCACGAGAATTATTATTTTTTGTCTCTGAGTGTGAGTAACAAAACGAGAGATGAAAATTAAAATACCTTTCGCGAAGCGAGATTTTCCGTACTATGGATATAAGGTTACCGAATTTGCCCGTTTTTACCCCTTTTTGCCCCTTAGCATTTGCATTTCAATAGATCCCTCGTTCCTTTCTTGTCAATTAAAAATATTCTTTGGTTTTTTTTTATTTCATTTCATAACTCCATTCGATAAATCCTTTACAAATTCATTTAATTTTTTGCGGAAGATCCTTTAAGCTGTTCAAAATTACTAAACAGCTTAGCTACATAACACACACATACACACACTCTTATAAAAAGCAATATAGAGAAATAATATTGCCTATTTTAGGGCATTCCTTGCTCATAAGAATAATTAGAGGGGTAAAAATTGCAAAATGTGTATGTATGCATGTATATATGCGTGTATAAATATAAGGGCTATAAAATATACATAAAACATTTCTTGCAACAGCTCAGTGCTGTCAGAAGTTATTAAAATTCACACAGTAGCAAAAAACTAAATCTACCGAAATGATATTATTTATGTATGTATTGAAGAGAAGATTATTCCTGAGGGAGTAAAAAAAACCAATTCCCAGATTTGAATTTAAAATGTAATACCAAATACTCAAGAAATAATTTTTACAACTGCTAAAATGTTTTTCATAGAATTACATACATGCATATGTACGAGTACGAAGGGTTCTCCTATAATGGCAAGTTGATACTAAGATGGAATATTTTTTTTATTTTTTATTTATTTATTTTGTATGTTCAAGTCCTGTACAACAAGAGTTAATCTTATATTTAGAGTACAGAAAGTAGTATCAATAAGCTAAAGCGGCAAACATAAGTATACAAATTTAGACAAAATTAACTACAAATTATTTATATATTATGTATGTTTTCCTATTGTGAACAATAATTAAATAAGAAGTGTTTAAAGCTAGTTGCGTTGCTATAAAAGTTGTTGTGTTTGTGGAAGAACATTCCAGAGACGCGCCGCATGTATGAAAAACTGCCATTCGGAAACAAGAAAACGGTGTAAAGGAATTATAATCTTTTTTCCCCTGACTGATCTGGCAAACCGGATTTTATCAATAAGATATTGATTTTATGCAAAAATAAAAGCACACGTATGTGAAGAAGGTTGTTGAACGTAACGCCATACAATTTCGTGGCAAATTGAGAAACATGATCATATCTTTTCAATCCGTATACATATCTAATAATATTGTTGTATAAAACGTTTAGCTTTCTTTTGCTAACAGAGTCACAGCTTGCAAAAAGTTCACAACCGTAGATTAAACCAGGAACAAGATAAGCTTTTGCAAGAAGTTGTCTTATATTGAAAGGAGTATAATACTGTGACGACCAAAGACACCTCAGCTTAGAGTAAGTCTGACCCACAAGTGTGTTAATATGGTTTGTCCAAGTAAGACCGTTATTAAAAATTAATCCCAGGTTTTTGGCAGCATTAACAATAGTGATTTTTTCTCCATTTATTAAAACATAGAAATCAGCAATATGAGTAATTGTTTTCTTGCGAATAATGATACAATTTGATTTGCATGGGTTCAGACAAAGTTCATTTGCACTTGCCCAGCAATAAACTCTATTCAGATCTGCATTAAGTCTTGCAATATTTTCAGCAACGGAAATGACTGGGCTACTTAAATACAACTGCACATCACCTGCGTACATTTGAATTTGGCTATGTAAAAGTTGTTTTGGCAAGTCATTTGCATAAATGGAAAAAAAGGAGTGGCCCAAGGATTGACCCTTGAGGCACACCCCTAGATAAATCTAATACCGAAGATTGATTATTTTTCGAATACACAAATTGTCGACGACTAGAAAGGTATGAAGATAGCAGTCGTGTGGAAGTTAAAGAGAAATTAAAGAAGTGTCGAAGTTTCATGCAGAGCATGCTATGGTCAACCGTGTCAAAGGCTTTAGAATGATCAAGAAGAACCAAGAAATTGATTTTTCCTTCGTCCAGCTCACGTCGTATATTTTCAGTTACGTTAAGTAAGGCAGAAACACAGCTATGATTTTGGCGAAAACCAGATTGCTTATCAGACAACAAATTATGATTTTTAATATATAGCGACATTTGATTATAAAGAATTTTTTCAAGAGCCTTAGGTAGGTAGCACAGTATGGCAATTGGCCTGAACTCTGAGTCGTTTTTCGGTATTGGCACTATTTTTGCGTATTTCCACTTCAACGGAAAAGTGCTAGTCATTATAATGGTATTGAATAAATGTGTTATATATGGTAAGAGGACCCTTAATACCACACAGGTTGCTTGTGTGGTATTAAGGGTACGATATAGTTTTTTTTAAAATCATATCAAATATTATGTTGGCACACCCACAAATTTATTACGGCAACGGAATGTACTTTATTCAAAAAGCATCCGTGTAGTCATTTTTATATGAAAAAACATTTAAAATTCTAAGCAATTCTATTTTTAACTGATTATAACATTTAAGAAAAAAAACTAAGTACACAGTAATACGGTTGCTGTCAATATTGTCCGTTGTTTATATTATACGATAAGCTTTAGGACAGTCATATTACTAGTTGTAACAAAACTGGTAACGATACTAGTAAAAAAGGACAATTATACTACTAGTAACGATACTAGTAAAAAAAGGACACAATTTTCAGGTATACGACTTATACATCTATCTATATAAATAAAAGAGTAACGTTATTGAGTGACTGACTGACTGACTGACTGATTCATCATCGCCCAGCCCAAACCACTAAAGCTAGAAAGTTGAAATTGCATATGTGGGCTCCCCTCAGGATATATAGATCCACTAAGACGGGGTTTTGGGAAATTCAAACGCTAAGGGGGTAAAAACGGGTAAATTCAATAACCTTATATCTCCGGATCTAACTAAGGTAGACATAAAATCCCAAAAACAGTATAATAAGATAAAAAATAAGCGGATAAGTGTTTGGTACTTTTCTGAAATTTTTACATTTAGAGGCCGAAAAAGTGTAAAAATATAATGTTGGTACTTTTTTTTGTTAACCGTTTATCTCCTAAAGTAATGAAGATAGAAATTAAATTCAAAATGCATTCTTCTGTCCTTACGAAGCCCTCAAACATGTTTTGGTGCTTTTTTGTAATTCGAATATATAAAGGGTAAAATTGGTAGCTCTTTTTGGTATTTTTTTTCCATGCAACTATTTTTTATGTAAATTGATATAAGTACATATTGAATGAATATGTTTGTATATTTTCACTAAGAAAGGATTTTTGAAAATTTTAATTCTAAGGGGATTAAAAGGGGTAAAAACGGGTAAATTCGATAACCTTATATCTCCGGATCTAACCAAGGTAGACATAAAATTCCAAAAACTGCATAATAAGATCAAAAAATAAGCGGATAGGTGTTTGGTACTTTTCTGAAATTTTTACATTTAGGGGCCGCAAAAGTGTAAAAATATAATTTTGGTACTTTTTTTGTTAACCGTTTATCTCCTAATGTAATGAAGATAGAAATTAAATTTAAAATGCATTCTTCTATCCTTACGAAGCCCTCAAACATGTTTTGGTACTTTTTTGTAATTCGAATATATAAAGGGTAAAATCGGTATCTCTTTTTGGTACTTTTTTCCATGCAACTATTTTTTATGCAAATTGATATATGTGCATAGTGAATGAATATGTTCGTATATTTTCACTAAGAAAGGATTTTTGAAAATTTTAATTGTAAGAAGATTAAAAGGGGTAAAAACGGGTAAATTCGATAACATTATATCTCCGGATCTAACTAAGGTAGACATAAAATTCCAAAAACCGTATAATAAGATAAAAAAATAAGGGGATAGGTGTTTGGTACTTTTCTGAAATTTTTACATTTAGAGGCCGAAAAAGTGTAAAAATATAATTTTGGTACTTTTTTTGTTAACCGTTTATCTCCTAATGTAATGAAGATAGAAATTAAATTTAAAATGCATTCTTCTATTCTTACGAAGCCCCCAAACATGTTTTGGTACTTTTTTGTAATTCGAATATATAAAGGGTAAAATTGGTAGCTGTTTTTGGTACTTTTTTTCCATGCAACTATTTTTTATGTAAATTGATATAAGTACATAGTGAATGAATATGTTTGTATATTTTCACTAAGAAAGGATTTTTGAAAATTTTAATTGTAAGAAGATTAAAAAGGGTAAAAACGGGTAAATTCGATAACCTTATATCTCCGGATCTAACTAAGGTAGACATAAAATTCCAAAAACAGTATAATAAGATAAAAAAATAAGCGGATAGGTGTTTGGTACTTTTCTGAAATTTTTACATTTAGGGGCCGCAAAAGTGTAAAAATATAATTTTGGTACTTTTTTTGTTAACCGTTTATCTCCTAATGTAATGAAGATAGAAATTAAATTTAAAATGCATTCTTCTATCCTTACGAAGCCCTCAAACATGTTTTGGTACTTTTTTGTAATTCGAATATATAAAGGGTAAAATTGGTAGCTCTTTTTGGTACTTTTTTCCATGCAACTATTTTTTATGTAAATTGATATAAGTACATAGTGAATGAATATGTTTGTATATATTCACTAAGAAAGGATTTTTGAAAATTTTAATTGTAAGAAGATTAAAAAGGGTAAAAACGGGTAAATTCGATAACATTATATCTCCGGATCTAACTAAGGTAGACATAAAATTCCAGAAACAGCATAATAAGATCAAAAAATAAGCGGATGGGTGTTTGGTACTTTTCTGAAATTTTTACATTTAGAGGCCGAAAAAGTGTAAAAATATAATTTTGGTACTTTTTTTTTGTTAACCGTTTATCTCCTAAAGTAATGAAGATAGAAATTAAATTTAAAATGCATTCTTCTATCCTTACGAAGCCCTCAAACATGTTTTGGTACTTTTTTGTAATTCGAATATATAAAGGGTAAAATCGGTATCTCTTTTTGGTACTTTTTTCCATGCAACTATTTTTTATGCAAATTGATATATGTGCATAGTGAATGAATATGTTCGTATATTTTCACTAAGAAAGGATTTTTGAAAATTTTAATTGTAAGAAGATTAAAAGGGGTAAAAACGGGTAAATTCGATAACATTATATCTCCGGATCTAACTAAGGTAGACATAAAATTCCAAAAACCTTATAATAAGATAAAAAAATAAGCGGATGGCTGTTTGGTACGCTTCTGAAATTTTTACATTTAGGGGCCGAAAAAGTGTAAAAATATAATTTTGGTACTTTTTTTGTTAACCGTTTATCTCCTAAAGTAATGAAGATAGAAATTAAATTTAAAATGCATTCTTCTATCCTTACGAAGCCCTCAAACATGTTTTGGTACTTTTTTGTAATTCGAATATATAAAGGGTAAAATTGGTAGCTCTTTTTGGTACTTTTTTCAATACAAAAATTTTTTATGTAAATTGATAAGAAAGGATTTTTGAAAATTTTAGTTCTAGGGGGATTAAAAGGGGTAAAAACGGGTAAGATCGGTAACCTTATATCTTCGAATCTAAGTAAGGTAGACATAAAATTCTTAGAGCATCATAATAAGGACAGGTGTCTGAAACTTTTTTAATATCTGTAAATTTAGGGGCTGAAAAAGTCTGAAAATATAATTTTGGTGGCGCTACTCTGTTCTGCTGTGTACGTTGAAAAATTAAGTTGATGTTAATTTTTCCATTGTTCCTTGGAATATTAATCATACCCAATTCTTTCTGAATATAACGTTACGAACCTTAGCCTAATAATCAATTTAGATTCACAAAGCAAATACGTTCGAAATAATCATATTAATAAAACAATTAGCTACTGGCTTGAGCTTTTCACATGTTTACATGTTCATATATACTTAAGTATAAAATCAAACCAAAAAAGTTTGTCTTGAGTAGAACAAAAATCAGAAAAATGGGAATGAAGAAAAATAAACCGATGGCAACGCTGGGAAAGTGCACTTTAATATCAGCTTGAGAGTGATTTAATTCTCGTATTCAATTTTCGCGAAAAAGTTGTATATATAAGAATTAAAATCACATTCAACAGAGCCACCTTACAAGTGGTGATAGCAAATACACGTGAGCACTGACGATGGAAGTGTAGCGGCTTCCGAAAGTGGCGCTACTCTGTTCTGCTGTGTACGTTGAAAAATTAAGTTGATGTTAATTTTT
>OY101451.1:82675519-83026493 GCA_956483635.1 Panzeria rudis | reverse complement strand
ACCAAAACTAAAAAGATGGCCAAAAAACTAAAACAAATCAAATAAACGAAAAAAGTTGTCAAAACGAAAAAAGCACTAAAACCTAAAAAAGGCGCTCAAACTAAGATATGGTAAAAAAACAAAAAAAAAAAATGCAAAAAATGGAAAAAATCACCAAAACAAACAAAGGGTCAAAACAAAAGAAAAAAGCACCAAACCAAAAAAAAATCTCCAAAAACCGAAAAAATTGCCAAAACGAAAAAAGTGTCAAAACCAAAAAAAAATCGCTAAAACTATAAAAATCTCCAAAACCCAAAAATAGCGTCAAAACTGATAAAAAGCGTCAAAACTGTAAATATCATCAAAAAGCTCATAAAAGGTTAAAACAAAAAACGTCAAAACAAAAAAATTGCACAAAAACAAAAAAAAAAAATCGGCAAAAAACAAAAAATCGTAAAAAACCAAAAAAAAAATCAGCAATATTAAAAAAAAGCGCCAAAACCAAAAAAAAATCGCCAAAACAACGAAAAAAATTTTTTAAAATAAAAGAACTAAAATTAAACAAAAAATCTAAACGGGAAAATTGCCAAAATGAAAAAAGGGCAAAGAGGAAGGGGATATATGTGTATCCATTCGTACGGAACCCTTCGTGTGCGAGCTAAAGTCGTACTTTACTTAATTTATTCAGTTTGGGGCCATTTTCCATTTTTCAGTTTGGGGACCTTTTTCAGTTAGGGGTCACTTTTCATTGGGGCCATTTTTCAAGGAGTCAGTTAGAAGTACAAACCTACGCTGTTATTTTAGTGTATGTTGCTAATGCAATTTCAATAATTAAACGGTGTAATGAAGCATACTAAAAAAGAGCAACGCTCAATATACAAAACTGCGGACAACAGCAATTTATTAGAAAATTATAATTCCTATTATTTTTCATATATATATATACTTGATGTTTAAAATAAGAAAATCAAATGCAAATATTTAAAAATTGTTATAAATTTACTCTCGTTTGTTGAGAAATTCATACTTTCTTAATTAGGAAAATCAACAGCATGCAATTCGGACACGTCATTTTGTATGAAGAGATTATAAACAGTATATTCGTTTTTAGCACATAATAAACAGTCGTAAAAAAATACTTATGTACATTTATTTATAATATTTTCAATTACGCTAGAGCAGATTTAATTTTCAAATCTATGCCTTTATTTTATGAAATATTTTAGTATACTTTCAACGGACACGAAAAAATCATTGTAAATGAGAATCACTTATGTATATATGAGAGCCTAGAATTAACAAGAAAAGGGGGAAAATTTATAATAGAAAAAAATATATAGAAAAATATTAAATACTTGAAGCTTTTATTGCAAATTAATTTTGAAATATTATTTTTTGTCCCTTCAGCTTCGATAACAAATGTTGCAATATTGCAAACTATAAAAAAGTGACTTGCCGTGACTGTGGACAAAGTTGGCGTGGTGCCTGATTGTTTGACCGAAAACTCTGAATGAATTTTACTTAAAATACAAATTTTGCGTGTGCGAGCCAGTGAATTGAAACAGCTGCTTTATTGGTTTGACACACTTTATGATTTTTATGTAGCAAAAGGTGATGGCTATTGTTCTGGCAGTAACCCCTTTAACTTAAATCATTGTTTTGCAATTAATATCAGCTTAATTACAGAAATTCCCCTATTAAAGTTACTATTTCGTGGAATTTTAAATGCAATAAATCTTTCTCAATATTTTCACAAATTTTACAGTTTGTTTCTATTTAAAGCTGAAGCTTGTTTATTTCAATTTTAAGAATAAATGGGTGCTAAAATTATTTTGCTAATAAGTTTTGAGTGTTATCAAATTATTTGCTTCGGTGCACAAAAAGTTTTATGTAAAAAAAGTTTATTGTGTGGCGATTTTTTCAGACTGTATGATTCCACAGCGTAACAAAATTTAACACTAATTAAACTTTGTGAAATAAAAATAGCTGATCTTTATGTATTTGCATCTGTTGATTACAACGGCATCATTAGTAGTTTTCCCCTAGCAGCTTTAATTTTACAGATAGAGTGACATTTAATATTGGCATAATGTACAAAAGTTTTTGCATTATTCTCCAAAACTTAAAATACTTTATGGGTTATTAATCTACATAAAAATCTCTTTTAATTGAGTAGAGTCACTCACATTGGTAACTATATCGGAATATCTTATTGTTATTGCAAGGATGTTAAAAAACCTGTGTTTTTGGTTAAGACCTTAAAATTTTTTTCTGCAATATCACAGAATGATATCACAGAATATGTGACCACTGTGTATTTCCTTTCGCTGACTACGAAGATAACCCTAAGCGATCTAAAAGAAGTTAAGTACCGTGATTAGTGCTAATACCCGAAATTGCTCTCTGTGATAAAGTTTATAAACGAAAGCACGGAGCGCTTGAGAAAGAAGTGTAACGTTCGGCTGAGAGCAAGAGTGTCCCTCCTTCTCAGCCGAGTATGGCCTCTAAAGTTAATAATGTTTCGGGCTAGGGGATTTGGGTGCAACTCGAATTTTTTTTATGTATCTTGTCACGTATTTAGAAAACACAGTCTTAACCAGCGGCACATCTAGATCTTTATTGTGGTATGTTGTTGTTGTGGTGGTATGTCAGACCATGGGGCTGCTGTAATCGCACGGAATATTTTATTTTGTCGCCTTTGAATTTTTTTCTACATTTGATGCCGAGGCAGTGTCCCATAACTGGATACCATAGAACCATATTGGTTTTAGAATAAAGTTGTATAGAAGAAGTTTACAATCTAGGCTTAGAGTAGAGTTCTTTCCAATGAGCCAATTCATTTGAGCTGCTTTTAATTTCATTTGGGTCACTTTTTTTTTGGTTTTTGATGATATTTTTAGCTTTGCAGATTTTTTTTAGCTTTGGCGCTTTTTTCGCTTTTATGTTTTTTTGTCGTTTTGACGATTTTTTTGGTTTTTAGAATTTTTTATTTTTTGGTTTTTGGTGATTTTTTGTGAGTTTTGGTTTTGTGGTTGGTGATTGTTTTGTTTTGACGATTTTTTTCGGTTTTGGCGATTTTTGTCACTTTTTGGCGATTTTTTTCGTTTTATCGGGTTTTCGCGGTTTTTGACAATGTTTTAAGTTTCGTCGACTTTTTTTAGCTGGCCATTAATTTAGTTTTGGCGAATTTTTTTTTTGTTTTGGGATTTTTTTTTGTTTTGCGTTTTCTTTTTCGTTTTTCGGCGTTTTTTACGATATTTTTAGTTTAAGCGACTTTTTTCGTTTTGGTGCTTTTTTAGTTTTGACGTTTTTTTTTTTTGCGATTTTTTCGGTTTTTGGCGATTTTTTAGTTTAGCGCTTTTTTATTTTTTGCGCTTTTTTTTTGTTTTGGCGACTTTTTCGATTTTTGGCGTTTTACGTTTTGACGATATTTTTAGTTTAAGCGATTTTTTTAGTTTTTGTGATTTTATTGGTTTTAGCGATTTTTATAGTTTTGTCTTTTTTAGTTTTTTTAGTGATTTTTTAGTATTGAAGATGCCTTTACTTTTGGCGCTTTTTTTTCATTCGGTGTGATTTTTTTTTGGTTCCGTAATTTTTTTTCATTTTTGCCGATATTTTCAGTTTGATCGTTTTTGTATATTTAGCGCTTTTTTCGTTTTGGCGATTTTTTCGGGGTTTTTCGGGTTTTGGCGATTTTTTAAGTTTTTTTGGCGATATTTTTAGTTTTTGTGATTTTTTGCATTTAAGCGATTTTTTAATTTTTGTGCTTTTTTATTTTAAGCCCTGTTTTTATTTTGGCGATTTTTCGTTTTGACATTTTTTAATTTTGGAATTTTTTAGTTTTATCGTTATTTTTAAATTTCAAAAATTTGCCTATTAAGGTTTTTAAGATACAGCAAATTGTCTAAACTACATAGTCAAAATTACATTAACTGATATAACACCCTTTAGTTTTTATTGTTTTAAATATCAGTGTTAATTGGTATAGTCTATTTTACAGACTACACCAATTAACACTAACTTTGGAAATTTAAAGGGTCTGTATATTACATTAGTATTTCAAAATGTTTCGTTAATCGCATTAGAACACCCTTTAACTTTTAACAGTCATATGTTTGTTATTGTAGCTGCGAAAGTTTTACAGCCTATGGAAACAATAGGGTTCCTTTACACTTTTGGTGTACGGAACCCTAAAAAGTAGCACGTTTAGGTTTGGCTCAGTTTAAACCATCAGAAGGAAATGCTTTGTTGCCATTTTCTGCCACCTAAAACTACACTGCTAATTTGATATCAATGCTATGTCAAGTGTCTTCGTTTTTTACCCCATGACACTTTTCTTCCTTGTGACGCCAGTTTTTACATCAGCTAGTCATCAATTCCATGATAATGACACATTTACCATCAATGCAATGACATACCGACATCAGGGAAATGACAAATTAGAATCAATTTAATGGCCAAATGTCATCAATATAATTTCACTGATAGAAAAACCGTCATAACGCTGATGTCTTCGTTCTTGACCCCATGACACTCATAATCTTTACATCAGCTGGTCATCTTGACCTTGATAAGGTTATAGCTCTAACATTTCATCCACGTCACCATCTAAAACATCGACAGCAGAAAGTCAAAATAAGCATAGTTGATGCGGCATACATATGATGACAAAGTGTCATCAATATGATGCAAAAGTGACACACTCTCGTTTGCTTCAATGTTTTGTCTGTGCATGTATGCTGGTTTAGTATCCAAAAAGACTTGTAGAATTTATTATTATTAGCTCAGTCATAGTAATGTTGATGAGTGTATGTATATCAATGCAGTGTCATGTTTTTTAACATTTTAAAATGCGCTTAAACAAAAAAATACATTTTAAATAAAGCAATAAAATTTATAAAAAAAAAATAGAAATTATAAACTTTACAACGTTATGTAATATCTAATAAGTGGCATCGTAAAGGTATACTCGTATTTTACTATTTACTGCAAATGAAGTCAGTAGGAAAGTGTTTTTCAATTCCACTTTGAAATTTAAATCTAATGTGTTTGTAAAATACAATTATAATTTTAGTTTCTGATATGCCTAAAGAAGATATTTCGCATCATTTAAACACTTGTGTGGAATTTATTAATTACATCAGCTCTCAGTAGGGGCAATAAATAATATATTGGTGCACTGGTATGTTGTATAATATTAATTAATAACTTTATTAATTTTTAATTAAATCTGTTGTGTGCGCTTACAGATGTTTTGGTGTAAGTCGCAGTTCTACCGCTGTTATTGCTTATAATTATAATGAAACAGCATAATATGGAATATCAGACAGCCAGCCTATGATTTTGTTAAATCCAAGCGACGTTTTGTACAGCCGAATATTGGGTTTGCAGCGCAACTAAAATTATGGTGGCATATGGGTTGCAACATCGATCCACAATATCAAAAATATAAAATCTATCGTTTGCGTCTGGCTGGGGAGCAAGTGAGAAAAGGTAGGCATATAAGTATGTATATCTATTACAACAACAAAAAAAACGAATTATTTTAATAGTTTATGCAATATTTCGCATTGTATATATTGGCTTAATTTAACGTTATTAAATCAGGCTTAACAACAAACCAAGGTAGATCAATAAGGTATAGTCATCGGCGAATTGATAACACAAGCAACTTTTTTGTTTAAGCAATTGTCAAAAGAATTAACAAATTTACATTAAAATTTTTTCAATTTATTTAAATAAAAAAGTTTATAACGAAAGTTGGCAGTTCCTTGAACAATCAATCAGCTGTGCTGATAACGCCAACTGCTATGAAATCGCCTTGCAACAAACTCAAGCCTGATCAAGGCGAATTCATACCAGCTGGTGTCGACAGCTCAGGTGATTATTATCTCAGATGTCAAAATGTATCAAGGCGAATTCATAAATATGAACAAAAACTTCTAGAGAATCTAAAGATCAAATCGGTGGCACTGGTTCGCGTGTTACATGTCAGCATTAACGTCATCATGTATGTATGTACGACAGATATGATTACGTTGCAATAAAGGAGCGATATGACAATGAATTTCACTTAATTGATAGCATATTGCACAATCATCATCAAGTGCCTGCAATTGGGGTCGGTGTTGCTTCTGGCAAGGACGATATATTGTGCACAGCTTATCATCTCTTCTTGCAACATTTTGCTATCTATCAAGTTATTCCGTATTAATCAGCCAAATAAAATTAAGCAAATTCCATCTTCAACGACAGCTGTATGGACTGTAAGGCATCATATATGGGGCTACTGCACTAATTTTGCACTTCATTCAACCATTTGTCGGCATTGAGATATTCTCTTTTTAATTGCTGCAAATACAATGAACTTCCGAATAGCATTTAAAATGATAATTGAAATGTCTTGAATTGAAACTTACCCTGGGAACGCATCATCTGTCTTTCAAGGTATTACATATCACTCTTTCTTATAGGCTTTTGTAAGGATTTTCTTCATTAATGCTGAACTTGAGATATAAATGGCCTAATATCCATATTATAATAACATATTCACCCCTATCGCGAATGAACGTTCCCAAGACAAAACTCCAAAATTTTATGATTTGCTATCGTGAATGTTCCCATAGAAATTTTTTGTGAATGCGTTCACAAACATAAAAAATATGGCATCGCGATTATTTACTCCTACAACTATTTCACAAAATTAATTCACAAAAATTTTTATTGGGAACAAGAAGAACACATGTAAGTTGCTACATATTTGTTTTTAAATGTCCAACTTTATTAAACTTATTTTATTGAAGGAGTATTAATAAAGATCAAAGTACTTGCTTGGTGGAAGCCTGTCCGCGCAGCCAGAGTATGGTGAAATCTCTTTCTTTTCATCAAGAGATGGCCACACAATCCACTGGGGGCACCAAACCTTTTCTAATGTCACTAAAACTTCTGCTAGCACTTCACTAAATGTAGATTGTGCTAAGCCGACATCGATTTGTCTGCCCACCCCCTTTTGGTAGTTGCCTTCCGCCAAAAATCTTAAAGTGCTAGCCAATTTCACTACGGTGGGTACCGCGAACATTTTACCTCTAGGAGGCAAGTTTTCTTCCAACACGTTCAGTAGGGATTGGAAAGCATCTTTGTTAATTCTATAATATTCCTGAAACCAGTCAAAAACATTTGATTTAGAGACAAACACATTTAAATCTTTAGGACTTTTACCTTGTCTCCGTTAACGATAGCGGATCTGATTTATCGTGTATATGTCTTCGCTGCAATCGTTCCGTGGATTGATTTTCTTCTTCCAAAATCAGGAGACGCAAATAAACACTATTCATTTTAAATTAACACTTTTCTTCACAAAATAGACTTTTATTTTATAAGCACGCAAAATATTTATAAATCAAAACAAACAATTCAAAATAGAAATTGTTACTCCCATGATATTCACAATAGACTTTTTACTCCCAAAAAATTCGCGATACCAATTTGTTGGGGATGGGAATACACGTTTACTCCCAAACAACTTATTCCCATAATATTCGCGATAGGGGTGATTATGTTGTCACATTTTCGTAACACAATATAATTATCACTTAGCAAACAAATTAATTTTTTTCTAACGAACATTGTTAAATGTTTTTTTCGTATTCCCTTGATGTTTTTGACAGATTGGTAAAGTTGAGCAAGGCGAATTACCTGTGTTGTTTTTATTATTGTTGTATTGTTGTAGCGATAAGGCCACCTAGTATGAATTCGCCTTGAAATGTATTTTTAATAAATTTGATTTTAGTACATTTTTTAACATTCCAAGAAGGCATTTCTGAAGGCGAATTGGGACGCGTACATTTTTTATAAATAAGCCTTGAGTCTGATTTAATAACTTTGAATTAATATACAAAAGTTTTGGTTGACGAACTTGCTTATATGTACCTTTTTTTTCAATTTTCAGCCAAAATTCTTCCACAAAACTTTAATAATCTTATAAAACCAGATCCAGCTATGACACAAGAAAATCCTGAACCCATAGTTTATCGTTGTCGTAAATGTCGTAGAGTATTGGCCTCAAAATCGCATGTGCTCTTACATACACCAAAAAATCAAATTGTAACAAACTCTTCCAATGGTAATGAAAATCATGCCGTACCAGTCACACAGAACGCTTTACCAACACCTCGTCTTTTAGAAGAAATTTCCGCTCAAATACGAAAAGTATCAATATCAATACCAACTGATGGTCACCAGCTACTACAAATCGATGACGATAAAGTGCCATTTTGTCAAAATATATTATTTGTGGAGCCCATAGCTTGAATGCAACATATTTCAAATAATACTCAAGGTCGTCTCAATTGTCCAAAATGTGAACAAAAATTGGGCAGCTATAGTTGGATTAATGGTAAGTTAAATACTTAAAAAAAAAGAAACTCTGGAAGAAGGGTGACTGTACAAATTTGTTCAGGAAGCGAATAAAATAATGGTGTCTATTCGGGAGTACGCGTCGACTAAGTGAAAAATACATGGAAAACAAAAACAAAACTGCATAAATTTAAAAAAAAATAGTTTTTTTGTTTATCATACTAAATTTACCGGTTTTAAAAGAGAGAGAGAGAGAGATACACGTTAAAATTCTCACGTTTATTTGATTTTACAAATGTATAGAAAACAAAAACAATTTTTGAAATTTTGTTTTTGTTATCAAGTAAATTTTCACTACTTCGACGCGTTTTCCCGAAAAGCCACCAATATGTATATGAAAATTCCGATATTGATTAGGCAAATATTGAATAAAAAAAATGTGGGAAATGGTTGAACTTGCAGGGCATTCCTGCAACTTCCCGCTAATTTTAAGCTAAAACGCTGAGAAATCCATAAATTTTTTTGGAGTAATTAAAAAAAATCTAAATCTTCGGGAACGGTATCTCTCTAACCACTTAACCGATTTATATCAAATTTGTGGCAGATATTCAAGTCCAAAAAAGGAAGCCGGATCCTGAAAATCAATTTGACCAGAAAGTTTAGAGTAATAAAAAAACACTTTTTTCGAACATTTTCGACGATATCTCTCGAACGAATCAATCGATTTGCAGCAGTCGACGTTATTTCATGAGTTTAAAAGCTGATTCGATTTTGGATTCTATCGGTTGCGTAGTTTAAACTTTATAAAAAAAAACTTTGTTTTCGAAAAATCTCAAAATCTATCAAACCGAATCGGTTCATTATAACACGAAATCAAGTGAGGTCAATGTCTTTAGAAGGCCGTAAATCTGGTTCCCATCGGTTAAGCCATTCTTAAGTTATGAGAGGCTTACATACATACACACACTCACAAATCCATACATACATCCATATTATTTTCGAAAATCGGGATAAAATTAAAGGAAGTTACTCCTACTTCTGATAGCGGGAAGTTAAAATTTTAATTTTCATAAAATTTATTACGGCCCTTTTCACAATGTGTGATCAAAAGCTAACGACGACTTTAATGGCAAGTTCGACATACAAAACTTGCCGTTAACTTGCCATGTTAACTCTTAATCGTACATTGTGAAAAGAGCCGTTAGAGTCATATGCACGAGAGATACAGAATTTAGACTTTATAAATCTCGATTGGCATATCTAGAATTAAGTAATCCAAAAGCTATAATACATTTTTTTATATATTATTATTTAAACAGGTTGCCAATGTCCCTGCGGTGAAGAAATTTCTCCAGCATTTTATTTAATACCTTCCAAAGTGGAACTGTCAAAAGCGGTACAAAATGTACAGATTACATTTTAGGTTAAAGCCGCCAGTATTAATAAGTATTTAATTTTGCTAATTGTAATTGTTGGTTTCATTTAGTTTTAAGCTTTAAATATTTTATTTCTAATGTTTATTTATCATTAGTACTTAATGCAAGTTATTTAAAAATAATAGCGTTATAGCAACAATCGTGAGAGTCTCTTTCGCTCACTTTGCAACAGTGTTGAAAATGGGGAAAAAAATGGAACGACGAAATAACTCTTTGACTTGAGGGGAGATTTTTCAAAAGGACTTATTTCCACTTACGACCTAGAACAAACCTAAGAATATCAGCGCCCTTGTCATGCTAAAATGTACTTTATTTACATTTATTTAATTTCACAATTTTTTCATTTGCACCAGTTTGCAAAAGTGCAAATGGTTTTACGAAAGTGCAAATGCAAAATATTGTGGCTTTTTTATGAAATCTAACGGCTGACGATCGAATATGTTATACGATCCTTTCGAAAAATTTCACTTTAAATATGCGATAAATAAAAGAAGTATTTTTTATCTTAGTTTTCGATTCAAAGATTTAACTAAAATTTTTTTTTGAAGTAACTGTGTGCTTACACTTTTTATTGTATACTATTTATTAATAAATGTGCATATCATCATATGAAATGCAAAAGGGCCTGTCATCATATTTAAAAATTGCTCAGGAGAGATAAAGAACAAAAAAAAACAAACTATTGTGATTGAAAAAAGCTGTTATTTTCTTCCGGATAGTATCATTAATTCAGACGTTGTTAATGATACTACTCAGAAAAACTCGTTTTTATAATCACAAAAGTTTGATTTTTATTCTGTTTTTTATCTCTTCTGTAAATTTTTTGAAAATGATGATAGGCTCTTTTGCATTTTATATGACGATATTTACATACATACATAAACATTTAAAGCAAAGCTTCCATTTTTCGTAGATTCTTAAAATAAAAAAGTTGTTTAAAATGTTAATTTAAGTTACGAATAGCTAGTTAAACACCAAAATAAGTTAAGACTGTCAAATGACATAATAATTATTATTATTTAAAAAAAAATCAAGTTTTGATATACTACATACATATAAAAAGTCCATTCACAATGATATGCCAGCATTAAAAATGCTAAATTGGCAACGCTGAACGTTTAAAACAAAGTATAAAACAGCAATAAATAAGCCAGTTTTTTTTTTTATTTAATTTAAAACCACACAATTTAAAGCACACGGCTAGTTTTTCAAATTTCAAATTGTTATTATTTAACGGTATTTGTTATTGTCAAAAAATATTATTACACCACAATCTAAAACTAAAAATTTGACAATCTCAACATTTATTGTTGTTTTTTTATATAAAGAAAGTAAATTTTGAATATCTTTCAATTTTTTTAAATACATACTTATAATACACGATTATATAGCGAATATAAAACTGTAAAATCTTAATCAAATAATAATCAAAACTTAATTTAAGTCGATTGAATGTGGTAAGAGCAATGGCGGGCTTAATTCGCATTAGTCGATCGCCTATGATATGTAGTATACTGTCAGGAATTGCAGCCGTCATTTAATCTGCCCCGGGCTGCGATTCTTTTTTTACAAATTATATAATTCTAAACGTTATTGATACATCCTATTTGACAAAATATATAATCACACATACAGTTATGTTCTGAAAATCACTTGGCTCTAAATCACATGTGATTTTAAAATCAATAATGCTCATGCAGCTATATTTTCACTTTTTTTTTAATTTTTCTATTGTATCAAATATCATTTCTGAAAGAAAATTATCTTGATTTTAAAATCACATGTGATTTAAAACCATGTGGCTTTAGAACATGCCTGATGATAATTAATAAAATATGTACATAATTAAATACTGGTTTCTATCAATACCAAAATGGCCCATACACTTAAAATATGGCAGCTTCAAATTCTTTTTATTCACTTAAAAAATTACCATGAGAATGAAGTAAATATTAGAGCTGCAAAACTATCGATAGTCGCCCCACTCGATAGTTCGTTATAAAACTATCGATAGTATCGAATTTTTAGAAGAATGCTAGAGTTTTAACCCTATATGGGAATTTATATAGCAATTCTTTTATAAAATAATTTTTTATGAATCTGTGTATAATCTCGTACAATGTTTTATATCGTTACCTTAATATAGAAACGCTTTAACTCATAATTTTTTCTAATCGAATTTTTTGTATATTTCGATAGATTAAAGATTCATCTAGCGAAATAAGGAAAATAATCGATATGAAAAAAATAATGAGTTAACGATATATATAATAATAATAATAAAAAAAACATTAAATTAAAAATTTTAAGAACCCTCAAAGAAAATGCATAATAACTTCAAAACGGCTGGACCTATTTTCTTCAAACGTAGCTTCGAAGATTTAAGATCAACTTAAAAAAAACTAAATTAAAATCGACCAGGCTGTTTGGGAGCTACTTTGTCACAGATTTAAGAGGATACTAGCTGAAACGTGATGATGACTTCTAAACGGCTGGATCGATTTTCTTCAATCATAGCTAAGAACTGTCAATAAAGTCGCCTTTCAAATAAATCGGTCTAGCCGTTTGGGATCTACGATGGCGCAGACAGACACACAGATACACACTACAAACTTCTAACTACAATAGTTTAGACAATGCTATTTCATTTAGAACTTTTGTTTACCTGCAGCACTAATTATCATAAGTTCAATAACAAAACTTGCGCAAATGAGGGTTCAAGTTATGCGAAACATAAGCTGTTAATAATATATCATTGGCGAAGCTATTGTAGTCAACTTCCTAAAGACTGTAAATTTGGGAATAATGGGATCGCTTTTGGACTCTAATGTTATATACAGTAACTGAAGTAGTAACCAATAATTTTTGTTAATAATAATATATCGAGAGTTTTCCCTTTTAAACAACTGATGCGGTCAGAATTTATGGATTAAATTTGTTTTCGATAGTATCGAAAGTGGGAAAAAACATCGATAGTCCACTAAATATAAAACTATCGATTGTTTTGCAGCTCTAGTAGATATTAATATTAACTTGTAATAACCAAAAACCATTTATCTATCAAATAACATTCTAAAAATAACTATTTGTAAGTTGTAATAATGGCCCTTAGTGAATAATATAGAGCGAAACGAAAACAATATGAACAACAAAATATTTAATAATATTATAAATGTATGGGCCGCTCTGATGTATAAGAAGAAACTTTGCTTAAAATATATGTATGTATATGGAATTGATAATGTCATTTGTAAGGCAATCCCGGTGAAATATTGGCAATAAAATACAGTCAAGTCACAGAAAACCATTCCGATCCAAAATGATTTTAATTCCGTAAGATGTTTCTTCAGAAAACGAAAACCGAATATGCTACCTGTTAAAAATATAAATGAATGTTTCCTGAACTCTAATTCATGGACCCTTAAATTTGTTTCCGAAGGAAAATTTTCAAGCACAAACAGATTTCATGGACACAATTAGCCAATTTTATTAAGAAAATTATCATTTGGCATCTGTATTTGATTCTGTGAACAAACTGAATATCCTTTGTGTGTGTGTGTATGTGTGTCCGTCTTTACAAATGTAATTTTCAAATCCTTAAAAATTTATTAATTTTATTATATAAGCTATTATATAAGCTATATTGCAATAGGTTGTAAAACAAATTTACCAAGATTTTTTGTCGTTTTTCAACGGTATAATGACTTCTATTACGAAATACAAATCGTCATATAAAACGTAAAAGGGCCACCATGTTAAAAAATTTTTTTCAGGAGATTAACAAAACTTAAAAAGCGAATTATTGTGATTATAAAAACGTTTTTTTTCTGGGTAGTATTATTAATAAAGTCTATATTAATGATACTATCCTAAAAAAAGTTTTTGTAATCACAATAGTTGTTTGCTTCTTATTAAGTTTTTAACTCTCCTGAAAATTTTTTATATAAGATGATAGCAACTTTTGCTTTTTATATGACGATATGTATTTATAATCACCCTTATTGCATTTGCATTGAAAGTTAGACGTTTAAAAAATGTTATAGGTTTTGCGAAAATATCAAAAAGTGCTTATTAACGTTTTCGCCAATCATGGCACCATTTTTTAAGAATATCTAACTTTCGACATAAATACGTTTATCACAATAAGAGAAAATAATTCATAATAGTTAATGCTAAGACATGATTAATAAAAGTTTATAATAAATGTTCTTTCCTACTTCTTTTTGATGATTCAAAATTTAAATAAATGTTTGATACCCGTAATTATATGATATATGTATATCGCCATATCGTCATATAAAATGTAAAACCATGTAACTACAATTTTTAAACTTTTACAGTAGAAAGAAAACAGTTTATGATATAGTACAAGTTATAGTGGCTACGTTACTTTTTTTCATGATGTCACCGAGGATGGCAGTAGAAGTATAAAAATTTGTGGGAATATGGGCTTTGATATAATATACAATAATTGATTAAAACCCCGATTTTGAAGTTTTTGTCAGTTACATGGTTTTGCGTTTCATATGACGATATGTAGATATAAGAACTTTTAATTAAATGAAATGCAACTCTTCTTGATCACAAAGGTAAGTTCAGGATACATTCAAATCATGTAAACCCATAAGGTTAGCTGTTCATTTATATTGCGTTTCCTAACTATCAACCTCTATATAGAAACAAAATAAACAATATTTTTATATGTATATGGAGTTTGTTTATACAGAGAATGCTATTGAAAGTGAGGCTTTAGAACTTTAGACAATTAGAAAAAGAATTAAGACACATGCACCAAAGTTAATAATTGCCAGGAAATTTTTTACTAAATTGATAATGTTGGCGGCTGAAATTATGCATGATATTTTTCTAAAAATATTGAACTTTTGGTTTCTTAACAAAAGCTATTAGGCAAATAAGGCTATAAACAGTTAACCATGGAATATCCATCTGTTAAAACCTAAAATGACTGTAAAATTTGATTAAAATACGTATTTAGTGTAAATTTTTCAGTTTTCAGGTATGTGTCTTAAGTCTTTTAAACACCTTGCACTAGATGTGCTGTAGATAAATACGAAAGACTCAAGACACGAACTCGAAAAAATCGGATTTTCATGAAATATTGGTCCTATCAAAATTTAATGGTGATTTTCGGATTCAGCATGCGAAAATCCCAGTTATAGTGTCCTCGGGCCATTTCTGCCCAAGGGTTTCCGAGATAAACGCAAAAAATGTGAAAATGGAAAAATTCATAAAATTTTGTGCATGTGTCTTAAGTCTTTCTTCCTAAGATATGGACTTTCTTGCAGGCAAATATGAAAAGACTTAAGACACATGCAGCCAAGCTGACAATTGGTATTTTTTGCAAAATATGTCTCAAATGCTGACGCCTCGAACTGTGCTTCATTTCATTGTAACAGAATTCCTTTAATAATAAAAGTTGTGCTGCCGTACTTTTCTAAAGTAATAATCACCAATTATTTTTGTTTAACTTCAGTTTGGGAGGCGAATTTAGGTTTGTGTGAATATGTACAGTAGTTTTCCGGTATAACGAACCAGTACTTAGTCAGGCCCGTTCGTTACTCTGAAAAGTACGTTATACGCAGTACTTATGTAGAATAACCAGTTTATGGATAGATAAATATCTAGAATTTTATTTTTTATTGTAAAATAGCGGTACTTTTTTCTACTTGCTTTGTTTTTAGTTATTTGTATAAGAAATTTCTTAAAATAAGTTTTTTAACTAATATTATAAATCTTATTTCTTCGTTAAACTGAGCACAAAAAAATATTTTTGTTCGTTATATAAGATAATCAAGGGAGCGAATTGATCTTGAACTGTTCGTTAAAAGCGATGTTCGCAGAATAGAATGTTCGTTAAACCGGAAAACTACTGTAATTGGTTGGAGCATAGATTAAATGATGGTATGTATGTATGTATGTATGTATGTATGTATGTATGTATGTATGTATGTATGTATGTATGTATGTATGTATGTATGTATGTATGTATGTATGTATGTATGTATGTATGTATGTATGTATGTATGTATGTATGTATGTATGTATGTATGTATGTATGTATGTATGTATGTATGTATGTATGTATGTATGTATGTATGTATGTATGTATGTATGTATGTATGTATGTATGTATGTATGTATGTATGTATGTATGTATGTATGTATGTATGTATGTATGTATGTATGTATGTATGTATGTATGTATGTATGTATGTATGTATGTATGTATGTATGTATGTATGTATGTATGTATGTATGTATGTATGTATGTATGTATGTATGTATGTATGTATGTATGTATGTATGTATGTATGTATGTATGTATGTATGTATGTATGTATGTATGTATGTATGTATGTATGTATGTATGTATGTATGTATGTATGTATGTATGTATGTATGTATGTATGTATGTATGTATGTATGTATGTATGTATGTATGTATGTATGTATGTATGTATGTATGTATGTATGTATGTATGTATGTATGTATGTATGTATGTATGTATGTATGTATGTATGTATGTATGTATGTATGTATGTATGTATGTATGTATGTATGTATGTATGTATGTATGTATGTATGTATGTATGTATGTATGTATGTATGTATGTATGTATGTATGTATGTATGTATGTATGTATGTATGTATGTATGTATGTATGTATGTATGTATGTATGTATGTATGTATGTATGTATGTATGTATGTATGTATGTATGTATGTATGTATGTATGTATGTATGTATGTATGTATGTATGTATGTATGTATGTATGTATGTATGTATGTATGTATGTATGTATGTATGTATGTATGTATGTATGTATGTATGTATGTATGTATGTATGTATGTATGTATGTATGTATGTATGTATGTATGTATGTATGTATGTATGTATGTATGTATGTATGTATGTATGTATGTATGTATGTATGTATGTATGTATGTATGTATGTATGTATGTATGTATGTATGTATGTATGTATGTATGTATGTATGTATGTATGTATGTATGTATGTATGTATGTATGTATGTATGTATGTATGTATGTATGTATGTATGTATGTATGTATGTATGTATGTATGTATGTATGTATGTATGTATGTATGTATGTATGTATGTATGTATGTATGTATGTATGTATGTATGTATGTATGTATGTATGTATGTATGTATGTATGTATGTATGTATGTATGTATGTATGTATGTATGTATGTATGTATGTATGTATGTATGTATGTATGTATGTATGTATGTATGTATGTATGTATGTATGTATGTATGTATGTATGTATGTATGTATGTATGTATGTATGTATGTATGTATGTATGTATGTATGTATGTATGTATGTATGTATGTATGTATGTATGTATGTATGTATGTATGTATGTATGTATGTATGTATGTATGTATGTATGTATGTATGTATGTATGTATGTATGTATGTATGTATGTATGTATGTATGTATGTATGTATGTATGTATGTATGTATGTATGTATGTATGTATGTATGTATGTATGTATGTATGTATGTATGTATGTATGTATGTATGTATGTATGTATGTATGTATGTATGTATGTATGTATGTATGTATGTATGTATGTATGTATGTATGTATGTATGTATGTATGTATGTATGTATGTATGTATGTATGTATGTATGTATGTATGTATGTATGTATGTATGTATGTATGTATGTATGTATGTATGTATGTATGTATGTATGTATGTATGTATGTATGTATGTATGTATGTATGTATGTATGTATGTATGTATGTATGTATGTATGTATGTATGTATGTATGTATGTATGTATGTATGTATGTATGTATGTATGTATGTATGTATGTATGTATGTATGTATGTATGTATGTATGTATGTATGTATGTATGTATGTATGTATGTATGTATGTATGTATGTATGTATGTATGTATGTATGTATGTATGTATGTATGTATGTATGTATGTATGTATGTATGTATGTATGTATGTATGTATGTATGTATGTATGTATGTATGTATGTATGTATGTATGTATGTATGTATGTATGTATGTATGTATGTATGTATGTATGTATGTATGTATGTATGTATGTATGTATGTATGTATGTATGTATGTATGTATGTATGTATGTATGTATGTATGTATGTATGTATGTATGTATGTATGTATGTATGTATGTATGTATGTATGTATGTATGTATGTATGTATGTATGTATGTATGTATGTATGTATGTATGTATGTATGTATGTATGTATGTATGTATGTATGTATGTATGTATGTATGTATGTATGTATGTATGTATGTATGTATGTATGTATGTATGTATGTATGTATGTATGTATGTATGTATGTATGTATGTATGTATGTATGTATGTATGTATGTATGTATGTATGTATGTATGTATGTATGTATGTATGTATGTATGTATGTATGTATGTATGTATGTATGTATGTATGTATGTATGTATGTATGTATGTATGTATGTATGTATGTATGTATGTATGTATGTATGTATGTATGTATGTATGTATGTATGTATGTATGTATGTATGTATGTATGTATGTATGTATGTATGTATGTATGTATGTATGTATGTATGTATGTATGTATGTATGTATGTATGTATGTATGTATGTATGTATGTATGTATGTATGTATGTATGTATGTATGTATGTATGTATGTATGTATGTATGTATGTATGTATGTATGTATGTATGTATGTATGTATGTATGTATGTATGTATGTATGTATGTATGTATGTATGTATGTATGTATGTATGTATGTATGTATGTATGTATGTATGTATGTATGTATGTATGTATGTATGTATGTATGTATGTATGTATGTATGTATGTATGTATGTATGTATGTATGTATGTATGTATGTATGTATGTATGTATGTATGTATGTATGTATGTATGTATGTATGTATGTATGTATGTATGTATGTATGTATGTATGTATGTATGTATGTATGTATGTATGTATGTATGTATGTATGTATGTATGTATGTATGTATGTATGTATGTATGTATGTATGTATGTATGTATGTATGTATGTATGTATGTATGTATGTATGTATGTATGTATGTATGTATGTATGTATGTATGTATGTATGTATGTATGTATGTATGTATGTATGTATGTATGTATGTATGTATGTATGTATGTATGTATGTATGTATGTATGTATGTATGTATGTATGTATGTATGTATGTATGTATGTATGTATGTATGTATGTATGTATGTATGTATGTATGTATGTATGTATGTATGTATGTATGTATGTATGTATGTATGTATGTATGTATGTATGTATGTATGTATGTATGTATGTATGTATGTATGTATGTATGTATGTATGTATGTATGTATGTATGTATGTATGTATGTATGTATGTATGTATGTATGTATGTATGTATGTATGTATGTATGTATGTATGTATGTATGTATGTATGTATGTATGTATGTATGTATGTATGTATGTATGTATGTATGTATGTATGTATGTATGTATGTATGTATGTATGTATGTATGTATGTATGTATGTATGTATGTATGTATGTATGTATGTATGTATGTATGTATGTATGTATGTATGTATGTATGTATGTATGTATGTATGTATGTATGTATGTATGTATGTATGTATGTATGTATGTATGTATGTATGTATGTATGTATGTATGTATGTATGTATGTATGTATGTATGTATGTATGTATGTATGTATGTATGTATGTATGTATGTATGTATGTATGTATGTATGTATGTATGTATGTATGTATGTATGTATGTATGTATGTATGTATGTATGTATGTATGTATGTATGTATGTATGTATGTATGTATGTATGTATGTATGTATGTATGTATGTATGTATGTATGTATGTATGTATGTATGTATGTATGTATGTATGTATGTATGTATGTATGTATGTATGTATGTATGTATGTATGTATGTATGTATGTATGTATGTATGTATGTATGTATGTATGTATGTATGTATGTATGTATGTATGTATGTATGTATGTATGTATGTATGTATGTATGTATGTATGTATGTATGTATGTATGTATGTATGTATGTATGTATGTATGTATGTATGTATGTATGTATGTATGTATGTATGTATGTATGTATGTATGTATGTATGTATGTATGTATGTATGTATGTATGTATGTATGTATGTATGTATGTATGTATGTATGTATGTATGTATGTATGTATGTATGTATGTATGTATGTATGTATGTATGTATGTATGTATGTATGTATGTATGTATGTATGTATGTATGTATGTATGTATGTATGTATGTATGTATGTATGTATGTATGTATGTATGTATGTATGTATGTATGTATGTATGTATGTATGTTAATGGCCATTTCTCAGTTTTTAGGTATGTGTCATAAGTCTTTTGGATGCCTCGCACTAGATGTGCTGTAGATAAAATACGAAAGACTTAAGACACGAACTCGAAAAAATCGGATTTTCATGAAATATTGGTCCTATCAAAATTTAATGGTGATATTCGGATTCAGCATGTGAAAATCCCAGTTATAGTGTCCTCGGGCCATTTCCGCCCAAGGGTTTCCGAGATAAACGCAAAAAACGTGAAAATGGAAAAATTCATAAAATTTTGTGCATGTGTCTTAAGTCTTTCTTCCTAACATACGGACTTTCTTGCAGGCAAATATGAAAAGACTTAAGACACATGCAGCCAAGCTGACAATTGGTATTTTTTGCAAAATATGTCTCAAATGCTGACGCCTCGAACTGTGCTTCATTTCATTGTAACAGAATTCCTTTAATAATAAAAGTTGTGCTGCCGTACTTTTCTAAAGTAATAATCACCAACTATTTTTGTTTAACTTCAGTTTGGGAGGCGAATTTAGTTTTGTGTGAATATGTATGTAATTGGTAGGAGCATAGATTAAATGATGGTATGTATATAATTCTGCAAATAAAACTAATTAATCGTCTAAAAATCACAAAAAGTCTAAGCGTTCTAATGCTGTAATAATCCATACGATGGTCAGCAATTAATCAATTTAGGAACAAATAAACACTTTTGGCAAAATGATATTTTAATGAATCTTGCGGTATATGATAGATTGGGAACCTTGGCTACATTCTGGTCAACCTTTGGACCGCCTAATATTCCCCTTATTATTCAACAAATACGACTGTTGTCCTTAAAAGAACTATTTTGGTGGAAAGAATATATTTTCCATTTCCCCCAGAAGTTGTTAGGTAAATATGACTGAAAACGGGTTATGGAATTATCCACCTGATGTCCTAAAAATGTAAACCACTGTAATTATTTAATGGCCATTTCTCAGTTTTTAGGTATGTGTCTTAAGTCTTTTGGATGCCTCGCACTAGATGTGCTGTAGATAAAATACGAAAGACTTAAGACACGAACTCGAAAAAATCGGATTTTCATGAAATATTGGTCCTATCAAAATTTAATGGTGATTTTCGGATTCAGCATGTGAAAATCCCAGTTATAGTGTCCTCGGGCCATTTCCGCCCAAGGGTTTCCGAGATAAACGCAAAAAACGTGAAAATGGAAAAATTCATAAAATTTTGTGCATGTGTCTTAAGTCTTTCATCCTAACATACGGACTTTGTTGCAGGCAAATATGAAAAGACTTAAGACACATGCAGTCAAGCTGACAATTGGTTTTTTTTAAATTTAATTTCTCAAAGCTGGCGCCTCGAAGTATGCTCTATTGCCTTGTAACAAATTTTCTTTAATCATAAAATTAGTGTTGCCGTACTTTTCCAAAGTAATAATCAACCAATAACTTTTGTTTAACTTCAGTTTGGCAGGCGCATTAACTTTTATGTGAATAACTGCGTGAAAAATTAATCTAGCGCTATGAAAATTGGTAGAACTGTGGAAAAAAAGATGGTTTATAGTTCTGGAAATAGAATTCTGATGCTATAAGAACACAAAGGCCAGTACAATTAATAAATTTAGTAGAAAATAAAAACTCTTGTCAAAATGCTATTTAAGTTATTTTAATGAATCTTCGTTATATTATAGATTGGAACCTTAGTTACACGCTGATCACTTCTTGGACCGCGTAATGACCAATCTTATTAGTAAAACAATACGATTTGTAGTTGAAATTTTCATATCTATCAAAGTGATAGACGCGCTAAGTTTAAACAAAGTCTATACATATAAATAAATAAGACTTGTTGTAAAAATCTGAAAAATTTATTTTCTTTCGCAGTTATAATAAGCAAGTAAAACTCATTTTCTTTTATATCTTGTTAAAATAGTTTTTTTTATTTAAAAAGTCATATATGGAGATTTTTTAATATTGACTTCATTATTATTTTTCATAATCTTAAAATAATATTTATATAAATACCTTAGCATTATGTACGTGAATTGTTAGTTATTAACTTTTATGCTACTTTCTAAATATGTTTATGTATGTATATTTATGTCAGTAAATATTTTTATTTATTTTTTTATTTGGTGTGTTATTAAGTTTTGCTATGCGATTAGCTAGAAAATAAAACAAACTGGAAAATCACAAAGCAGAAAAAATGTGAAAACAAATTTTCTTATACATACTTAAAAAAAACGCAACTTAAAAAGTAAATTCTATGAAGAAATTTAAGTAGATCGAGCAAGAATACGAGAATATAGTATATATAAATTTTTCATGGGAATAGTTATTCGCGACAAGTATGAATGAAATTGTTTAAACGATGAAAATCTGTTATCTGTTTCAAACACACAAGTTTATTTGGCGACTATCTGCCATTTTTCACGTCGTAATTAAACTAATTGCAGTAATCATAAAAAAATAGTTTCGGTTTGAAATGTATCATAAAGAAAATTTTTATAGAAATTTTATTTTAAAATATATTCCGAATAGAAATTATTTTTTATGAATACACACACGGGCAATAAATAAATTCTTTATATAAGTTATTATTATCTTTTTATAATCTCAAAAACATACATAAATATTTTTGTCTTGTTTGTTTTAATCAATATTAAATATGAAATAATAATAATAATAGACAAAAATGTAAAACAATGGAAATACATTTACAACAGAAATAAAAAGAAAAGAAAAAAAGCAATCACCTCATTCATGTCTTGTGGTGTGGTTTTATTCCATTCCTGATGCGTTTACAGGACAACTTATACAAACGTGTTTTTCAATTCCACTTTGAAATTTAAACGTGGTTTGATTACAAAGAAATTATTCGTTTTTCGTTTTCTGAAGAAACAATTTACGGAATTGAAACAACTTCCGATCGGTATGGTGTTCTGTGACATGGCTGAATATATAACACGGAAATGCCATGACAAGTGTGCAAATGGTTTTATTACGAATGTAGATACGAAAAAGGCTATGAAATGTAAATGAAATTAAAGTATGAGCAATATTAGTGTAAAATATAAAACTAAAAGGACAAAGTCCTTCCTTATCTTTACTCAGAGCTGTCTGTATACGCTTTCTTTTTCATTATAATGATTTATGACTATGATTTTATTGCAACATCTATTAAGATAATGGTTAGAAAAATGCTTTGAAGTAAAGGAAATATCAGAATAAATATTTTAAATATGAGTGATAAAATGATTAACTACTTAAATTAGAAAGAAAATTATCCTTTAACAATTAGCTCTAGTTAACTGCTAATATTTCAGGAGAGTCTGGAGAGTGAGTGTATTGTCTCTTAAAAGCCATTTTTTTGCTTTTTAGCATCAACTTGCTTTGATAATTTTAGTTATTTATTTGAATATTACTTAATAAATAAAGAGATTTATTTATTCCCAAAACATAACTTTTATGCTCTGAAAGTCAATTGATTTGCCATTTAAATAGATTCTGTTTTTTTTTTACAAATTTTACATAAACTCTTGTTTCACCGCTTAACAATATTTTTAATTTTAAACATCAAACCATTGTGTTTGAAAGTGGCTTGCGGTTTGGTTAAATCGATATAAATGTTTTGTACAATTTTATGATAAATGTCCTTTTAATCCTAATGGTTATTTTACGAATTGATTGTTGAGAGAAAATGAAAACAAAATACAGTGACATTGTGGAGTTTAATTATTCATTCGCTGAAATCGAATGGTGGTTTTAAAATAAATTGAATTTCAAGTTCATTGGTTTGTTTTTTTTTTATTTTGGTGGATTTAGACAAAATCGATATAGTTTGCCAAACTTCTGTAACAACAAACAGTCAGGTGCATTGATTGTTAAAATTAAAAACAATGAATTCATACACAGAAAAAGCTGTAATTAATTTTCTGTAAAGAAATTCAATGAAATAATTAATATTTTGTCTAGGAACAGACCTACAAGCAAATTTGTAAATATAGATAAAAATATCTCAACAATTTCATTGAAAAAACGTGTTTTTGTTTTGAGTGAACAAACTATTTACATCTATAAAACAATTTGTCTAAAAATATTTACAAATTGTAAACAAATCAATTTACTAAATCAAACAAAATGATTTACTGAATTTTCCGAAAAATATCAAACAATATTTTTGTCTGAATTTATAAAACAATTAGACTAAAAATACTAACAAATATTAAACAATATATTGTATTTAATGAAATAAAAATATTTCCTGGATTTTTTGTAGTAAATCAAAAAAATTTTTTCTCGGTCAACATCATCATCATCATGCATGATGCATTTATGAAATCTCACCTTGTTAAATGCTGATTCCCTCTTGGTACAATCGCATTCCTTTTGCTATCATTGTTGTTGTTGTTGTTATTTGTGTGTATGCCGTCATCGGGGTTGTTTTCTTACGACACTCGTTTTCTTGCTGTTTTTGGTGTTTGCATCCTAAATAAGAGTCAAACAAACAATTCATTGATTATGTAAATAACGTTTACTGAAAATGAAATTTATTTTTAGAAAAACTTTTGTTTGAAAAATTTTTGGTGATAATTTTTTTCTGTGATTTTATCTAAATTGGTTATACTGTTCTTGAGGTATGGTGAAAGACGCTAAAAAGCAAAACACAAATCTTACCATAACTCATTTATTTTTAAACGGATTTTAGTTTAATTATACATTTTAGAAAGCTATTTTAATGTTTTTTTTCCCCCACAAAAGTAAATAATTATATTGTTTGGGTATCTCATAAGCAACTTGGAGCCGGAAAAGTAGAATTTTGTTGAAAAATTTGTTTTCTTTTTTACACTTAAACCAGAATAACTTAGCCAATTACTTGCCGATTTTCAAACGTCATACGTAATTTGAAAGATAAGGATCATATCGCCAAAGAAAAATCTAACCAATTTTAAGGTTATGTTTAACTCAATTAAATCAATTTTTCTCTATCTGCACAACAATGAGGTAGCGAAACACGCCGGGTATAGCTAGTCTTATATAAAATAATTAATATCACTCATACGCCAACGTGATAGATCACAGTGAGAAGCTTTTATAAAATGAAATTTGTACAAGATGTTGTAAACAAATTCAGGGGGGAAAATTAAATGATTCTGGTTTCAAATCTAACACTACTTGTAGCATTAGCATTCTTTTTCTGCGACTTAGTCCTGCATTAAAAATATGTACTCTATTTTTTTTTTTGCTCTGTAAGAAAATGAGTTTATATAATAAAATTCTTTAATGTTCAATATGCAATATTTTCTCAATTTCGTCTCTATTTCTTATCGCCACCTTTTCAAAGCAATAAAAGGAAGAAAGAAAGATAAACTGCATCAGTTTAGCTTTTAAGAAAATTGAAAACCATGTTCTAATAAATCAAATGTCAAATTCAAATACCCAGAAATTTGCGTGCAGATGTGACATAAAATTAAATGATATCTAAAGTCCATTAAATATATCATGATAAAAAAACTAATATTGCAGGCGAAGATAGCGAAGATAGAAGAGTATTTTATTCAAATTGGAAGACATTATATTTGAAGCGGAAAAAAATCCATGTTAAAGACTTTTCTAATGTTTGACCTATTTTAAAGAAATATAAGTATGTACGTTTTCTCCTTGAACCTCGTATTTTTAAAATAATAAATTTCGATTTATCAATAAAAATATTACTCTTACTGTAAATATTCATAATAAATGATAAATATGAAAAGGAGCATAGCTCTACCCTGGTGCACAGAAAAAAAATTCAAAAATGGTTTTAATTACAAAAATTATTCATACAATCAAAAATTTTTTTTAATTTTTTCCAGTTAATATAAATTATTTTTTGATTAAGTAAATAATTGAAATTTATGCTTAATTAAACAGCGGTTTAATGCAATGAATTAAAAATCACTCAATTTTTACTCTGCTTATGCAAAATGGAAAGTAATATTGTATTACACCGGCACCTAAAATTTTCATTGTTGAAATGTTGTTCATCTGTAAAAAGTTTGATCTTATTCCTTAAACAATATTTCTATTTTTAAATAAATTACCTAAAATGTACATTTTTATATGCCTCAATATGATAAGGTCGGTGCATATTATTTCAACTAAATTAAAAATAAATTTTTCCCTTGTTCCTTGGAATATTAATCATGCCCAATTCTTTCTGAATATAACGTTACGAACCTTAGCCTAATAATCAATTTGGATTCACAAAGCAAATACGTTCGAAATAATCATATTAATAAACAATTAGCTACTGGCTTGAGCTTTTCACATGTTTACATGTTCATATATACTTAAGTATAAAATCAAACCAAAAAAGTTTGTCTTGAGTAGAACAAAAATCAGAAAAATGGGAATGAAGAAAAATAAACCGATGGCAACGCTGGGAAAGTGCACTTTAATATCAACTTGAGAGTGAGTTAATTCTCGTATTCAATTTTCACGAAAAAGTTGTATATATAAGAATTAAAATCACATTCAACAGAGCCACCTCACAAGTGGTGATAAGCAAATGCACGTGAGCACTGACGATGGAAGTGTAGCGGCTTCCGAAAGTGGCGCTACTCTGTTCTGCTGTGTACGTTGAAAAATTAAGTTGATGTTAATTTTTCCCTTGTTCCTTGGAATATTAATCATGCCCAATTCTTTCTGAATATAACGTTACGAACCTTAGCCTAATAATCAATTTGGATTCACAAAGCAAATACGTTCGAAATAATCATATTAATAAAAATAAAGATATTTTTTTTTTAAATTTATACAATTACCATTTTTAGGCTCCTTCCGTACACTAAAAGTGTTTTCGCTACGCTGGCCGTCTGCCTGTCACAGGTTTTTTCTCGAGAACCCTAAGAACTACGTTTAGAGTATGCAAAAACCGGAATTTTCCAAGAAATCGGTTTTCGAATTATTCGAAAAATAGCTTTTTTAAAAAACCCGGTTTTGAATACGGTTTTGTGGAAATACACCGGTTAACCGGTTTTTATAAAATTTGTGTGCAAATAAAATTTTTTTTTCACTTTTAGCAAAAAATCTGCATTACAATTCATGTGATCTTTTTCTTGAAATAAATGGTTTCAAAGTAATTTAATTACACAGGCCGTCAGTGAAATTCCTTTTTGGAATAAAACTAAATTTCTAAGCAATTTAACCCTCTGCGACTGACGTCGTAGTCTGGCAGACACCAGTAAACAGAAAACATTGTTTTACGCCATATTTATACAAATATTGATTCTGATGTTTTCAGTACCTTCTTATTATGTACACAGAAAAAAATAAGTTTCGTTTTTGATAACAAAAATCCCGGTATTCAATATTTTTTTTTTCAAATTTCCTGTGATAAAGAATTCCCCTATATTGATAACAAAATTATTTCAAAATAAAAATATATATATAAATTAAAAAAATGTTGACATGGCTGGAATACGAACCCGGGCTTTCCGGACGTAAAGCATATTCTCTATAGCTGAGCCATATCTCATTTATTTTTTTATGGGATACAACTTGTTTTAAGTACTTATGTATAAAAAGAAAAGAAATAACCGGCATGGAAAAGAAATACTTACAACGAAATATTTTATTATGTTAAAGATAAATGTTATTGAAATTCATATTTTTTTTTAATAACATGGTTTTATTGAATATAATTCTTGTCTATTTTTTTCTGTGTACTCATGCGTACATTAGTGTGAAGAAAGCAATTGAAATGAGCGCATGCGTTCATGTAAGCATACAAGTGTCCACAAGTCTACCACGTCAGTTTTGAGGTAGAGCTGACAAAATATGTTGTAACCTTGTTATTAAATCATTGATATTATCTCTTTTCTTTCCAGATTGATTAGCTTAGTTAGAAGCTAAAATTAATGTTAGACTTTTTTACACAAAAAAAAAAACATAAGATATGACGATTTTTTAATTTTTTGTATGGATGTAAGCCTTTTAAGGGTAATTTATGTCACGCCCATAATTTTGTTTTTAATAAGATTTGCTGTTTTGTTTTCAACAAAAAATTACAATATATAACAAACGAATACATTAAACTAAAATCCAAAAAACATTTTCAGTGGGTTTACAAACGGAACTTGGAAAATATAAGCAGTCGAAATAGTGTCTAGTGTACTACCACGTCAGTGGAATTGTGATAATGAAGTCAAGGCAATCGCAGAGGGTTAATGTGATAAAAAAATTGTGTCCTCTCAGTTTTTTCATATCATCTAGAATTTTTTTTTGTGGGCATGTCTAATATTTCGATCAACAAAATAATAAAAGATGCATGACACAATTATCTGCAAACTATCCTAATGTAGTTTTATGATTTGATTAACTCTTTCAGAGTTATTCTCCAATTAACAAAATTTTTTCTTTATAGAAACTCATAAAAAATTTAAAGCTGCAAGCACTTAACCTGTTAATTATTGTTCTTCGGGACAGCTGTCTTATGAACAAAATAACCCATATAGCATAAAAATCGATGGACAAATGTTGATTTTATTACCAATTAAGTGAATACACCATCTACACACTTAAAAAGTACTAACGTTTTGAATTTTATAAAAAAAATAATAATAAAGTTATTTCCTAAAGAAGATTTGGATGATTTCTTTTTGTTGTTGTTGCATTCAAAACCTCAGGACGAAGCTTGCATGAAAGAACAATTTTTTAAATGCAACTAATTAGGTGAAATTTCGGGCTTTCGGTACTTTTAATATTCGTTTGAAATCTATTAGAATTTAAGCTACTGGAGCGATATTTAAAAAATTTTCACTTTATTACCATATTATCCATAAAGTGGACGACGCCATAAACTTTTGTGATATATAAGGTGGGAGGAGTCGTCGTAAACCATCGGTACTATTCATTTTCTCTCCAAAAGGAAACTCGAAAAAATATCGTTTATCGTCAAACGATACGATAAAAGCATTAAAATCCATTTCGTGTCGAAGAACTGGCTGAAAGAAACCAGGCTAGTTTTTTTTCGAAAATTAGGCGGTAAATTTTAATACGTTATCAATAGTAATTAAAGTTTTTGTTTTAAATCAAATAAGCAATTAACTTAAAAAATAAATGAAATTTATTTGATGGTGTTTAAGCATTGTCTATATGCAGCATTTCATTGGAGCTTTACCAAATCGTTAGTAGACTTCAAACACAATTTTGAACAGTTACAAACCCTTTATCTTATTTACAGACTTTCAAAAACCATTTGAGAGTTCACAAATATGTAAATGATTTTCAAAAATAAGCAGCAAAGTATGTTTTGAAAATTATACAAAACCCAGCAAATAATTTTTTATTCGATATGAATCCATTTTATTCATCTACGCTTTTATACAATTAGAAATCCATTCGATAACAATAAAAGTACTTATAAGGCAAAATGAAAAATAAAATCCAAATTAAAACTTTATGAAATTTATTTGACATAATGTCACAATTTTATTTTAAATGAAGATTATTTCGAATAATATTTCGAATAATTATTTGCTGGGTTTTGTATAGTTTTCAAAGCCTACTTTGCTTATTTTTGAAAATCATTTAAATATTTATGAATTCTCAGATGGTTTTTGAAAGTCTGTACATAAGATAAAGGGTGTGTAACTGTTCAAAATTGTGTTTAAAGTCTACTAACGATTTGGTAAAGCACCAATGAAATGCTGCATATAGACAATGCTTAAACAACAGCAAATAAATTTCATTTAAAATAAAATTATGACAATATGTCAAATAAATTTCATAAAGGTTTCAAAAACTAAAATTGATTCAAAAATAAAGGTAAAAATAAAATGGGAAATTAGCCTTTGAAATATACTTCTTAAATATATAAGCATAAAAAAATTTTTCTTTTCATCAAAATCTAGAAAATTATTGTCCGTGAAAAAACCCGGTTAATCCACACATAAAAACAGGCATGCCGAATTATTCGAAAACATAAATTATTCGAAACCGGTTTGTTTGTAGAAAGGTTCCGGTTTTTGCATACTCTAGCTACGGTCCTGAAATTTTCACACATGATTTGATGTAAAACTTTGGCTGCTACAACAACAAATATATGACAGTTAAAAATTAAAGGGTGTTCTAAAGGCAGCAACGAAACATGTTGCAATACTGATATAATATAAAAAATAGTATATACTAATAACACCGCGTGACAGCATTTTTTTTTTGGCAGAAATGCCACTATATATGCATTAATCTACTTGGTTCTTCATTTCCTCATCTTTTGTCCTTTTTAAAGGACTTAGAATTTTTCATGAATTCTTATTTTAAATAATTTTTTTTTAATATTAGTATCTAATATTTTTAAGCAAACTAGGTACCAAATAAAAGGAAAGGCTGTGTAGGATTTTATATAAACTATTTACTTCAGTTCCCCTGAACAAAGATATAAAAAAATGTCCTTTTAAAAATTATATGCTTCCATGTCTTGAAAAGTTTTTACAAAAAATTTTTTAAAAATTATATGTTGTAGCCTTAAATTAGCTCTATAAGACTTCGAAATTTTATGATTTTATCTCTCTTAGTTCAAAAGCTGTGGCTGTGGTTTCTTTGCGGCACAAAACTAATTTCTATAAAAATTGCCTGTAGAAGAAAATTAATTTGTAAAAAAAACAATCATTATTTTTGAGCCGAGAGCAATGAACTCGTAAAATGTGTGTACATTTCAGAGTTTATTTTAAGTTAATATTTATTTTTATACATTTTGCAAAACAATCAAACAGAGATTTTGAAGGAAATATTAGAAAAATTGTTGCCAAGGACATACTTAAAGTTTTTGTTCAGTTGATCTACAACAATTCTTCCTAATCCTTGGCATAAAGCCACTATATCAATTAATCTAGATACTAAACGCAGTTAAACTGCGTACTGGGTTTTTCATTTCCTCATCTCTCGTCCTTTTTAAAGAAATTTTTACCTTTATTGAGAATGCTTATTTTAATTTTTGTTTTCATTTTAATATGTAAAATTTTTAGCAATAGTAGTACCAAATAAAAGGAATGGCTCTGTAGAATTTTATAAAAATATTTCCTTCATTTGCTTTGAACAAAAAAAAAAAACATTTGTACAAAAAATGCTGCTATATCCTTGAAATATTTCAACCAAAGAACTTATAAAAATTATATTTTGTAGCCTTAAGCTAAGTCTAGTTATGAGACCTAAGAATTTTGTGATTTTGTCTCTCTTTTTGGGGGGGGGGGGTCTACCTAAGGCAGAGCGTTGAGCGTCCATGGGGGTGTTGGGGGGTTCAATACCTGTTACGAACTAGGTAATTTATACTGAAATTTTTGTAAAAAGCGTTACGAAGCCGGGGGGGAGGATAAAAACTCCGAAAATAGCCTTACGTAATATGTGAATAGCTCCTTAGCAGTAGAATAAAAGTTTACTATACATTCAAACAAATTATTTTACCACTACGTTTTGCAAAAAAAAAAAATTACATATTAATATGAAAAAAATATTAAAATAAGCATTCTCAAAAGATGTAAGATCCTTAAAAAGGGACAAAAGATGAGGAAATAAAAACCCCAGTATGTAATTTACGCATATTATTCTCTAGCTTAATTGATATATAGTGGCTTTTATGCGAACGATATGGAAGAAAATTTTAAGAACAACTGAACCAAAATTTAAAAGATGTCCTTGGAAACAACTTTTTCAATATTTTCTTCAAAATCTTTAATTGATATTTTTGCAATAGATATAAAACTATATATTAACAATTAATGAACTCTAAAATGCACACACCCTTTATGTTTTTATCGCTCTCGCCTCAAAATTAAAGGTTGTTTTTTAGAAATTAATTTTCTACATACAATTTTTATAATAATTAATTTTGTGCGTGGAAAAAAACAATCACAGCTTTTGTACTAAGAGAGATAAAGCCATGAAATTTCGAAGTCTTATAGAGTGATTTTAAGACTACAACATATAATTTTTAAGAAAATTTTTTAGTAAAAAGTTTTCAGGATATGGAAGGATATATTTTTAAAAGGACATTTTTTATATGTTTTTTTCAGGGGAACTGAAGTAAATATTTTTATGAAATTCTACACAACCTTCCCTTTTATTTGGTTTAAAGTTTGCTTAGAAATATTAGATACTAATATTGAAAAAAAAATTATTTAAAATAAGCATTCAGGAAAAATGTTAAGTCCTTAAAAAAGGACAAAAGATGATGAAATGAAAAACCAGGTACGCAGTTTAACAAATATTTTGTCTCTAGATTTTGTCTCTACATTAGTGGTGTTTCTGCCAAATAGAAAAAATTAAAATTTGTCACTCAGTGTAACACTCCACAACAATGAAAATGTTTCGGAGATCAAAATAGATAATTCTTATGTATTTTGAAATAAATGTTTATAAAATTTTTCGATTAGCTCTAGTTTTAAAGATATAGTGACGAAGAATATTTTCATAAATTACACAATTTTTTTATATTCTTCGCATCATACTTCCGCACGGGCCGGGCCCTCAAAATCATAAAACAATTTTAGGTTTATTAATCTACAAAAAAAAATATCTTTCTTTTGAGTGTAGTTTGGCTCATGCGAGTTTCACGGTACCTTACTGGTATCGCCAGGATGTTAGAAATTGTGTTTTTATTTTAGTCCTTAAAAAAGTTTAAAACTTTAACATGAGTACCACTTTAACGGGTGGCATGAAATATATATTCCAATGAACAGTTTTTTTTTGATTAAAATTGCAAATCCATTTAGAGGATCCAGAAATATTTAGAAAACAACTTAAAGTTTCAAAAAATTTTTTACATGCTTAAGTCGTACAAAAATAGTGTTCTTTTTACAAGATTTTTGTTTCTTTACAGTATACTACTATTTTTGTACTACTTCAGTATGAAAAAAAAATTTTTGTTGAATGTTTAAGGCCCAAATTTACAGTCATTAGTTAATTATTAGTAAACTAAAATGATAACTATTGTTTAACTAAAACATCATATTTACAGTGTATTGTTTAACTAAAATTTTTAATGTGGGTAAAGAATGGGGTAACCCTTTCAAATATAAATAAACAAGCAAAAGTAAAGAAATAAAGAATATTACACATCTTACGGCGGCAATTTAAAAATTTTTAGGCACACAAAGCGAATGAAGCAAATGTTTTTTGTCGCTCCTAAAAGTATGCTATATGAATGTAATAATTTCCAAAACATGGTGCAATAAGTATGCAGGTTCAATAAATACAACAAAAAACTAGATAATGCTTGTCAAAAAAAATACACATGCTAGACGTTACTTATGTACAAAACTACCAGAACAAAATATAATCAGCTGACGTTACGCTGCCACCTGTATACTTATTGCACCATGTTCCAAAGCATCTAACTAACTGTTAAGCAATGGCGTTTGAAGTTAAACCGTCAAAGTGTGAATAAAATATTATTGGCTAAACTATTGTCATTAGCTAACTAATGACTGTGAATTTGGGCCTAAGTAGTTTTCTTAATATTTAAAAAAAACACTTCATTACCATTAAAATTATATATTTTTTCGAAGTTTTAAGGATGAAAAAGAAACTCAAAATTTTCAACATCCTGGTAATACCAGTAAAGTATCCTGAAGCGTACACCAGTGAAATTACACTCAAGAGAAAGATATAATGTGTAGACTAATAATTCTGAAGCTATTTTATTATTTTGAGGACCGGTCTGGAAATATTATGCGAAGAATACAAAAAAATGCTATAATATATGAATATATTAAAGTCACACTATCTTTAAAACTAAAGCTAATCGGAAATTTTTATGGTGATTTCCAAATTTGGCAGATGAAAATACATAAGAATTTTATTTAAAATTATCTATTTTGCTCTCTGAAACATTCAAAATTGTGTCGTTGTGTTATAAGACTGAAGTGCAAAATTTAAATGTACTGATGGCTCATTTACATAAATTATATTCTTTTATAATAATTATATCGACCCCTTAGCGCTAAATGATCGTAAGTGACATTTTGTAAGAAACTAGTTTTTTTATTGAAATCAAAATTTTGTAATCCCACCCATAGCTTAAAATCATTAGAATGTCAAAATTGTTGATAGCTTTTGAAATACAGGCTATAAAATTTAATCGTAAGCGACAGTTTATGAATGTATGTATATCATGTTTAAATTAGGGATGTAACGATACGCCGTTTTGCCGATCCGATACCGATACCGATACTTAAAAATAAATATCGCCGATACCGATACCGATACGAATATTGAAATTGAGTTCAAGTTTAGATTAACAAAACTCAAGTGCAATTTTTTTATTATACAAAATTACAGTTTTAATTATTAATATTTAAAATTGATATTAACCCAGTATAAAAAATTGGAAGTATTTTTTAAGGAGCTACATTTTCTTTGCTTCCAAAAAATCTATATTAAAAATATGCAGATAACAAAGTGCAACAGTCCAAAAAACACACGGACTTGACGGTATAGATTCGATTGTACTACAACGGGGTAGGAAAACGCTATACTTAGCTTGGCGAATTTGGTGACCAATTTCGTTTTATGGACTTCCAAAGTTTTGGAAAATCAGCGGGCCCTCAAAAAAAGGTGTCATCAACTTTTGGCCAACAGAAAATTCAAACTCGGTGATACCGCTTAACTATATATGGCAATAATGTAGCTAAAAGTTCGCTAAACAGATTATATTACCATTTTATGCCAAAATATTATTTTTTCAAGCACTTTTTTTTTTAAAAATGAAGGAAAAACAATTTTTTTTTCACTTTTTCTAGAATTACTTACAGGGACTCGTAATTTTTTATTAACAACATTTGGCAAAGTTGTAGCTACGGTAAAGATGAACAACTTTTGTGAACATGTTAATACAATCTGAATGTATCTGGGCATCCTAAACAGCCCAGAAAAACTAGTTTCTACCTTAAAATTTTCGTTTCTTACGAGTTAGGCTACATATTTTTTTATTGCATTTTTTGTTTTCTTTGTTATTTTCCACTTCTAATGTTGCTGATTTTAGTATTTACTATTTTTTATTGTTTGTTGTTGTTTTGCCAAATAATGGTAATGAAAAATTTGGAGTCCCTATAAGTTATACTGAAAAAAGTGAATAAAATAATTTTGTTAAATATTTCTTTTTTCAAAAAAAGTACAAGAACATATTATTAGTGAATTACAACAGAGAAGTATGCACTTGAGTATACTATTTAAAAAAAATACTTTTTTACCATAAAAAATAGTGATAAACTACAATTTTTAAGGTAAAAAGTTGTCTGTGTGAGCTATTAGAGTGCCTAGATACGTGCAGATTGTATTGATATGTTCACAAAAGTTGTTCAGTTCTACCGTAACTATAAGTTTGCCAAATATTGTTAGTTAAAAATTACAAGTCCCTGTAAGTTATTCTGAAAAAAGTGAAAAAACTATTTTTTCCTTAATATTGTCAACAAAAAGTTCACAAAAAAATTTTTTGGCATGAAATGTTAAAAAAAATCTGTTAAACAGACTCTTAGATACATTACGAGTTTGAATTAGATGTTGGCCAAATACTGATGACACCGTTTTTTGAGGCCCCACTGATTTTCAGAAACTTTGGAGGCCCACAAAAAAAATTGGTCACCAAATTCGCCAAATTGAGTAAAGGGTTTTACTACCCCATTGTAGGACAATCGAACCTGTACTGACCAGTTCTTGTGTTTTTCCAAATGCTTTTATTTGTCGTATAGTGTAATTAGTAGAAAAGCAAGAAAAAAATTTTAATTCCTTTATAATTTTGAAAAATACTCGCCATACTCGCATAAAAAAAATTGTGAAAATGGGTACTTTTTTATCCTTTTTTCTTGAGGAAAAATTATTATAGAACACCGAAAAAGAAATTTGTCCGAGCATCGCTTTCAATTCGGTGATTGGTAATCGAAAAACAGAACTTCTTGCAATGGCAAGGATATGTAAAACTAATTAGAAATAATCCAAATTTGCAATACTTCCGGATCGCGAATTCTACATTTTCATGACTTCTTTGGAGTGTTTTTTTTGCTGGAACAAGATTTAAAAAACAACGAATTGAATTTGAATTCATGGTAAAATTAACAAAAATAAATATTTTTTTTACAAAATAACAGCATAAAATATTATTAATTTTTAAAATTGATATTAATAAGATTTAAAAAATAACGAAATGAGTTTAGTTCATGGTAAAATTACCAAAAAATAAATAATTTGTCAGAAAAAAACTCTGAAAATTTTTTTAAAAGTATCGTCGTATCGACAGTAAAATATCGCTGATACCGATGTATCGGAAAATCTGAAGTATCGCCGATATATCGGTATCGGTATCGGTATTCGTTACATCCCTAGTTTGAACATAATAAAAAACCCTTCTCATGAAAAATTTAATTTTTGTCGCTTACGATCATTTGGCGTTAAGGGGTCGATATATTGTACTGAAGTACAAATAAAACAGAATTTGAAATACAACAAAAATTTGGTTACTTTTTTTCGCATTTAGTTACCTTTTTTTAAATTTGGCTACAAAAATTTGTAGGTCGTGGCAACGCTGACTATACCATGCGTATGATTAATGTTAACTAAATGATTTTTGTTACTATCACTCATACGGCCTGAAGACATATTACAAGAAGTGATAGTTTAAAAATTATAACTCTTATTAAAAACCCTTAAAAGAACTTTACTATATAATTCTCATATTAAATAAATTTTTCGGTGGTATATAATATTATTTGTGTAACTGACAACTAAACACATTTGTTACTTTGCTAGAGTTTTTCCTTTGCCATTGACAGAAGTTATTAAATGAACTGGGAAAAAAACTTAAATTTAAAATTAATGTTGTAAGGAAACATCACTTGGCAGATGCAATGGAAAAATTAGAAAGTAAATATTTTTTTATTTCCAACACAAAATAAAAGTGATAAACCAACAACTTAGAAAATATGTCAACAAAATATAATGTTTTTGAGAAGCAGAAAAACAATGAATTACAAGAATATTTTTTCTTAAGAATACTTTCTATAGAAAGTATAAGGATAATGAATGAATGGTTGAAGATATCATAAAGTGGTTAGAAAAAAGACTGTGTGGCAAAAGGAAAGCGAAATGAGTGGAAAATGCCAAGAAAGAAAAAAACAACTTCAAGTCAAATTCTTAAATGTAGGTAATGAGCATGTTGGATATATGAAATATATTTGACTGAATAAATAAAAGAGGAGGAGACTGCGAGAGTATCTATAGACTCCATTTTTTTAATCATAATATATTGCCTCACGTGGCAAGGCAAAATGTATGTGGAAAATTTCATAAGGAAACGGTTAAATAAAAGTAGTTGAAAAACATATGTATGTATATATCGACCCCTTTGCGCGAAATGATAGTAAGCGACATTTAAAAAAAAAGTTTTTTTTTATTGAAACCAAAATTTTATGAGCCTACTCATTCTTTCAAATCGTCAAAATGTCAAAATTTTTGATAATTTTTGAAATACAGGCTATAAAATTTAATCGTAAGCGACAGTTTATGAATGTATGTAAATCATGTTTAAATACAATAAAAAAACATTCTCCTGAAAAATTTAGTTTTTGTCGCTTACGATCATTTGGCGTTAAGGGGTCGAAATACTTTGTAGGGGTGTGGCACTACCCACTCTTTTCTTCCAAATAATTTTTATATTGTCGCGCCAGACTTAAATGTCGTTGCAAAGTTTCATGCCAATTAATGAAATAAAAATTTTTGAAAATATATATTTATTTTGTATGGGCGTGGCACTGCCCACTTTTATAATCATTAAATTATGTTGTGAAGGGAACTAATATGTTTGTAAAGTTTCATAAGAATCATTTAAGTAGAAGTATGTAAATGCAAAAGAATATTTGCACTGCAGGGGCGGGGCACTGCCCATTCCTATAAGCATGAAATTATGTTGCCAGAAGTGCTAAATATTTCTGTAAAACTGCATATAATTTCTTTATGTAAAATTAGCTCTAAATAATTAACTCTAAATAAATAATTCCAAACAAAATTTTTTTTTGTTAAAAAAAAAATTTAAATGGGCGTGGCACAGCCCGCTTCTCTCATTATTAAATTATGCATATTGTCAGGTTAACTCAATTTATGAGAAAATTATCACAGAATCTGCTTGCCAGAATTAGTTGAAACTTTGTACGGGCGCACAGTGGCTCTAATTGGAAAAAAATGTTAATAAATCTATATCTTTGAAAATTGCGATCCGATTACAAGACGATGTATGCAAAAATCATAAAGGAGGACTTAAACTTTCAGAATAATGAAACTTGAACTACTCTGTTGAAATACATGGTAAGCTACAGGGTGTCAAAGTTGACTACCACGGGCATGAAAAACTTTATTGGCCTCATAACTTTTACAAATGTTATCAGATTTAAAAGAAAAAGGTTTAGAGCGCATGTGGAATATAATAGTATAATAATAGTTCACATACGTAAGACACTTTTGCCCTAAAAAAATTGTTTATTCGCATTTTCTGTACAAATTTTTTTTAGATTAAAAATGTCAGTTTTATAAATCGTTATAATTTTTTAAACATAAGAGGATTGCTCTGTTTTTTAATAAATAGTAAAGGAATAAAAATTAAAAAATGAAGTTTAGTACATTTACTTCTATTTTTATTTTAGAGATGTATAAAATTTTGTGATTAAACAAATTTCATGAAAATAACAACATTCATCATAAAAATCCAGTATGAAAATCGAATTAAGATGTTAATTAATACATTTCAAAAGCTTGAAATAAATTTTATTTATTTTTTGCCATTTAATTTTCTTTATTCTACCCATAAAACGTTTTAATACAAGTTCTTTTTATCATTTATTATTGTTGATAATTATCCTTTCTGCAACTTCATCATCTGTCGTAGCTGCCCACAAAAGTATGCTTTATTATTATTAACTGTTGCATTTTAACAACATTATTTATATGGCAGGAATGAAAATGTTAAAACAAGACTCATTATAAGAACGTATAATTTTACTATTAATTTAAAATTGAAACATTTGGTAAAAAAAAAATACATTCAACTAGTATACGATAAAAAAAAAATCAGGACGTTTTAAATTTAAATAACAAACTGGCAAGGGGTTAAATATGTATAGCTAAACGATGGCATATATTCACAATAAATTTAACTTTGGAAATGTTTGTAGTTAGTTATTGCAATTTTTAACTAGTAAAGCCTAATTTAAGGAAAATAAATAAAACTAAAAGTAATTGGCTAATTTTATAGCAACTGGCAGTTTTTTTGCAAGCAATTTAAAATAAATATTGAAAATTTTGCGTTATAGATATGTAGCCAAATGTGCTTGAAATGAATAAAGAGGTTCATGTATAAATTATATCTCTAAAAACGCATTATGTTTTAAAAATTATGTTTTGCCAAATATAAGCTTTGTCAGTGCGACATATAAAAATTTTAGTAGCCTACAACACGTAGCTTCTTATTAGCTATTTACTCACCAAATATTACATTGTTATCAAATTTAGTTCTAAAGTTTGTCATATATCCTTTTTTCGACAAACATATTTTTTAAAACATAAAATAGTTATTAAACACTTTAACCTAATTGTTGTGAATCGCAGGTATAAAGCGTATTATATGTAATTAAAATAAATTAAGTAAAGTGAGAATTTGGGTCGCACACGAAGGGTTCCACATGAATACACATGTGTATATCCCTTTTCGTTTTTGTCCCTTTTTTCATTTTGGCAGTTTTTGCGTTTTTTTTTATTTTTTAAGTATTTTTCGTTGTTTTTGGCAATTTTTTCGGTTTTGGCGCTTTATTAATTTTCGTGATTTAAATTTGTTAAATTTTGTTACTTTTTCCGATTTTTTTTTTGTTTTGGCAATTTTTTGATTTTGGCGTTTTTTAACGTTTTTTTCACTTTTTGCCGATATTTTTAGTTTTAGCGAATTCATTCATTAGTTGTGGCAATTTTTTTCAGTTTTGGCGCTTTTTTCGGTTTTGGGAATTTTTTTCGGTTTTTGGTGATTTTTTTAGTTTTAGCGATTTTTTGGTTATGACACTTTTTTCGTTCTAGCGATTTTTTTTTTTGGCGATTTTTGGTTTTTGAAAATTTTTGTTTGTTTTTTTGCGATTTTTTTAGTGTTGACGTTTTTGTTTTAGCGATTTATTTTAGATTTGGCGCTTTTTTCAGTTTAGGCCCTTTTTCGGTTTTCGGGACTTTTTTCGGCTTTTTGTGATTTTTTTTAGCTTTAGGGCTTTTTTTGCTTTGACACTTTTTTTTAGTTTTGGCGAGTTTTTTGTTTTTAGCGATTTTTTTAGTTTTGGCGCTTTTTTGGCGATTTTTTCGATTTTAGGGATTTTTTTCGGTTTTGGTGATTTTTTAGTCTTAGCGATTTTTTGGTTATGACACATTTTTTTCGTTCTAACAATTTTTTTCGTTTTTTTTGGCGATTTTTGGTTTTTTGATTTTTTTTTTGTTTTTGCCGATTTTTTTAGTTTTGGCGTTTTTTTTTTGGTTTTGTTTTTTTTTTTGTTTTAACGTTTTTGTGTTTTTTGACGATATTTTTAGTTTTAGCGATTTATTTTAGTTTTGGCGCTTTTTTCAGTTTCGGCTTTTTATCACTTTTGGCCCTTTTTCGGTTTTAGGGACTTTTTTCGGTTATTGGTAATTTTTTAGTTTTAGGTATTTATTTTTTTTGATTTTTACCCTTTTTTCGTTATTACGTTTTTTTCGGTTTTCGGCGATTTTTTTAGTTTTGGCGCTATTTTGTTGTTGTTTTTGCGTTTTTTTCCGTTTTGGTGTTTTTTTTTTTCATTTTTAACCAATATTTTCGTTTTTTTGACGATATTTTTAGTTTTCGCGATTTTTGTAGGTTTTGGTGCTTTTTTTCGTTATGGCGAGTTTTTTGTTTTTAGCGATTTTTTTAGTTTTGGCGCTTGTTTTTTTTTTGGCGATTTTTTCGATTTTAGGGATTTTTTTCGGTTTTGGTGATTTTTTTAGTTTTAGCGATTTTTTGGTTATGACACTTTTTTTTCATTCTAACGTTTTTTTTTCGTTTTTTGGCGATTTTTGGTTTTTTGATTTTTTTTTGTTTTTTGCCGATTTTTTTTTAGTTTTGGTGTTTTTTTTTTTTTGGTTTTGTTTTTTTTTTGTTTTAACGTTTTTGTGCTTTTTAACGATATTTTTGGTTTTAGCGATTTATTTTAGTTTTGGCGCTTTTTTCAGTTTCGGCCCTTTTTTCAGTTTTGGCTCTTTTTCGGTTTTGGGGACTTTTTTCGGTTATTGTTAATTTTTTTAGTTTTAGCGAAGTTTTTTTTTGTGATTTTTGCCCTTTTTTCGTTTTTACGATTTTTTCGGTTTTTGACGATTTTTTTAGTTTTGCGTTTTTTTCGTTTTGGTTTTTTTCCATTTTTGGCCAATATTTTCGTTTTTTGACGATATTTTTAGTTTTAGCGATTTTTTTTAGGTTTTCGTGCTTTTTTTTCGTTTTCACAATTTTTTGTCGTTTTTTGGGTTTCTTTTAGTTTTTTTGGCGATCTTCTTAGTTTTGGTGGTTTTTTGCGTGTTAGAGATTTTTTTTTTAATTTTGGTGCTTTTTCTATCAAACGCTTTTTTCATTTTGGCGATTTTTCGTTTTGATATTTTTTTAATTTTGGAATTTTTTAGTTCTAGCATTTTTTTTTTTAATTTCAAGAGTTTGCCTCTTACGGTTTCCAAGATACAGCAAATTGTCTAAATTACATAGTCAAAATTACAGTAACTGATAGAACACCCTTTAATTTTTATAGTTTTAAATATCAGTGTTATATGGTGTAGTCTATTCTGCAGAAACACCAATTAACACTAACTTTGAAAATTTAAAGTGTCTATATATGTCGGTATATTACATTAGTATTTCAATATTTTTCGTTGCTCGCTTTAGAACACCCTTTAATTGCTAACTGGCATATAGTTGCTGTTGTAGCGGCCAAAATTTTACATATTCTGTGAAAATTTTAGGTCCTTAGCTCTTACGGTTCCCGAGATAACAGCCTGTGACAGACAGACACTTTTGGTGTACGGAACCCTAAAAATCATCCGTTATTTCTATCTTAACTTGTTTCCATGCTTTTTAATTTTTGCAAAAAAAAACATTTTGCCTGCTTTTGACACAAAATTAAGAAAACTAAATTCGTTGTTTTATGCTAAATGGCTTTTAAATATAAACAGGAAGCTTTTCTGTAAACAAAATTTTGTAAAGAAACAAACTTTGATTATACAAGAAAAAAAAAGTTGAAAGACAAAGAAATTTCGAAAGGAGGAAGTAATAACTGAGTTAAACATTTTCATTGTTTTGATGAAACTTTATATAAGCTTAAGAGGAAGTTGAAACTGTCCTTGACAGAAACTGTAGACTTTATGGGTCGTAGAAAATTAGAAAATTATATTCCACTATACTTTTGAAAAGATAATTTTTAATGCAATACTCAAATCATCAGATACAGTAGCTATACATTTTCTTAATGCCGGTAAGAGTAAATAGAGAGACTTTACTTTTTTTTCTCTCTCCTATAAAATTAAATAAGTATAGTTGCGTGATTTTCCATTTCAGCTGACGATATCTCTTCACTAAAACTGTTATTTCTATTGCTTTTGCGAACAGTAAAATTTAAGTTTCTACCAAATTTCTTCATTGCACAAACAATATGTAATTTTTCTCAAACTTCTTGTACACTTTCTTGGCATCTTTTTGGCGATATGGAAAGCAGAGGTACAGTAAAATTCAATGGACTTGGCTTTTAAGAAGATGAAAAATGTCTTTTAACACAACGAAAACCATTTGCAAACATCAATAAGCACGCAAGTAAATGTACAAGCTGGTATCTTAAGTCCATTAAATATATTACAGAACAGTGAGATAAAATTCTGTCTAACTGTTAAAATAGTTTTAGAACAGGAATATCACAAAATGCTAGAAGACGCAATTATAGAAAAATATATATTTTTGTAAGTGCCACAGGTGCTTTTTTAATTTTAAGATATTTTCCATTCTTAGTTTTGTGTAATAAAAATTAAATGCCTATTGCAGTCATTTGATCATTAGCTTTCTGAGTTAACAAAATCCATATTAATTTTAAAATAATCAAAGAAGGAACTAATCATGATCAGTCCAGTCCCTTCTTTTCATTTGTCTGATAAAAAAAGTGTTATTTTTATTTAATGTGATTATTTTTCGAATTAAATTTATTTTTAATACAAAGGGATTATCTATGTAAATAAAAGAGTAACGTTATTGAGTGACTGACTGACTGACTGACTGACTGACTGACTGACTGACTGACTGACTGACTGACTGACTGACTGATTGCCTGACTGACTGACTGACTGCCTGACTGACTGACTGACTGATTCATCATCGCCCACCCAAACCACTAAAGAAAGTTGAAATTTCGTATGTGGGCTCCCCTCAGGATGTATAGATCCACTAAGACGGGGTTTTGGGAAATTCAAACACTAAGGGGGTAAAAACGGGTAAATTCGGTAACCTTATATCTCCGGATCTAACTAAGGTAGACATAAAATTCCAAAAACAGCATAATAAGATAAAAAAATAAGCGAACGGATGTTTGGTACTTTTTTTGAAATTTTTACATTTAGGGGCCGAAAAAGGGAAAAATATAATTTTGGTACTTTGTTTGTTAACCGTTTATCTCCTAAAGTAATGAAGATAGAAACTAAATTTAAAATGAATTCTTCTATCCTTACGAAGCCCTCAAACATGTTTTGGTACTTTTTTGTAATTCGAATATATAAAGGGTAAAATTGGTTGCCCTTTTTGGTACTTTTTTCCATACAACTATTTTTTATGCAAATTGATATACATAGTGAATGAATATGTTTGTATATTTTCACTAAGAAAGGATTTTTGAAAATTTTAATTCTAAAGGGATTAAAAGGGGTAAAAACGGGTAAAATCGGTAGCCTTATATCTTCGTATCTAAGTAAGGTAGACATAAAATTCTAAAAGCATCATAACAAGATAGAAAAATGAGCGGACAGGTGTCTAAAACTTTTTTAAAATCTCTACATTTAGGGGCCGAAAAAGGGTGAAAATATAATTTTGGTACTTTTTTTGTTAACAGTTTATCTCCTAAAGTAATAAAGTTAGAAACTAAACTTGAAATTCATTCTTCTCTCCTTAAAAAGCCCTTAAAAACAGTTTTGTATTTTTTCAAATTTGAATATATAATGGGTAAAATTGGTAGCCCTTTTTAGTACTTTTTTCCAAACAACTATTTTTTATGCACATTGATACACATACTGAATGCATATGTTTGTATACATTCTCTAAGAACGAATTTTTGAATTAAAATCTAACGAATTAAAATCTAACGGGATTAAAAGGGGTAAAAACGGGTAAACTCGGTGTTCTTTTATCTCCGAATCTAAGTAAGGTAGACATAAAATTCCAAAAGCGTCATAATAAGATAGAAAAATGAGGGGATAGGTGTTTTGTACTTTTTTTGAAATTTGTACATTTAGGGGCCGAAAAAGGGTAAAAATATAATTTTGGTACTTTTTTGTTAACCGTTTATATTTTAAAGTAAAGGTACTTTTTCGAAAACCTCCTTTTTTGAAAATGTAGTTTTAAGAAATGGTACTTTTTGAAATATGTTTTTTGTTAAGGGTACTTTGTGAAAATGGTACTCTTTTGAAAATGGTTACTTTTTTAAAAATTACTTTTTGGAAAAGGTTCTTTTTAGGGCTCTGTATTACCAAAAGTGTAAATTAATCTTATTGTTTTCGATACGCTGTCCGTCTGCCTTACTGTCTGTCACAGGCTGTTTTCTCAGAGCCTCAAGAACTACGGGCTAAAGATTAAAGGGCGTTCTAAAGCGAGCAACGAAATATGTTGAAATACTAATGTAATATACAGACACTTTTATATAGATTCTCGAAATTTTCAAAGTTAGTGTTAATTGGTGTAGTCTGTAGAATATTTAATACAAACCGTAAGAGGCAGACTCTTGAAATTAAAAAAAAAACTCTAAAGCTAAAAAATTCCAGAATTAAAAGAGTCAAAACGAAAGATCGCCAAAATGAAAAAAATCGCTAAAACGTAAAAATTCGCCAAAACTAAAAAGATCGCCTAAAACTATCCATTTTTATGGTTATTTTTAAATGAGTTAATTAATTTTTCTATATCTGCACAACAATGTGGTAGCGAAGCACGCCGGGTATAGCTAGCTAGTATTATTAGGCTAAATCTCGTAACATTTTAGCCCTACAGAAATAGACATGCGGCTATATTCCAAGTAACAATGGAAACATTTACCTTAACTTATTTCATAACCTACATGCCGGAATGGAACAACGTTGTTTTCGGCAGTATTTATGTGCATTTCAGTATTTATGCTGAATTTATGCGCCACTTTTCAAATTTAGCGTAACCGCTATTCGTTTGTAGTTGCACTCATGATGAGAAGAAATGCAAAATTATATGAGCTATTGGGGCTCTGAAATACACGATTTAATTAGTCCACTCCTTTCTGCATATTTTTATTCCTTCAGTATTCAAATTTCTAAAAATTCGTAATTTCTTTCGCTCTTTTTTTGAAAAAGTACCAATACCATTTTCCAAAAGTAGATTTTGAATAAAGTCAGTAAAGTGCGACTTGGGCTCGCACACGAAGGGTTCCGTACGAATACCGTATACATACAGATGTATATCCCATTTTTCGTTTTGCGATTTTTATTTTTGGGGACTTTAATTTTAGCGTCATTTTTTTGTTTAGGCGAACTTTTAGTGTTTTCTTAGTTTTAGTGATCGCTTTCGTTTTGCCATTTTTTTGGGGGGTTTTGAAGATATTTTTAGTTTTTAAGATTTTTTTTATCTTTGGCGCTTTTTTTCATTCGGCGTTATTCTTAGTTTTGGCCAGTTTTTCGTTTTGACGATTTTTTCGTTTTTGGCGAATTTTTTGTTAGTTTTGGCGATTTTTTATCTTTGGCAATTTTTTCCGTTTTTGGCGATTTTTGCTAGTTTTGAGAGTTTTTCGTTTTGACGATTTTTTTCAGGTTTTGGCGATTTTTCGTTCGTCTTGGTGATTTTTTATCTTTGGCAATTTTTTCTGTATTTTGGCGATTTTTGTTAGTTTTGAGAGTTTTTCGTTTTGACGATTTTTTCAGGTTTTGGCGATTTTTCGTTCGTCTTGGCGACTTTTTATCTTTGGCAATTTTTTTTTGTTCTTGGCGATTTTTGTTAGTTTTGAGACTTTTTTCGTTTTTGACGATTTTTTATCTTTAGCAATTTTTTCTGTTTTTGACGATTTTTGTTAGTTTTGAGAGTTTTTTCGTTTTGCCGATTTTTTTTGCTAGTTTTGGCTATTTTTTTTTTTTTGGTAGTTTAGGCGATTTTTTTATCTTTGGCAATTTTTTTCTGTTTTTGGCGATTCGTTAATTTTGGGAGTTTTTTCGTTTTGCCGATTTTTTGCTAGTTTTGGCTATTGTTTTTTGTTAGTTTTGGCGATTTTTTATCCTTGGCAATTTTTTTCTGTTTTTGGCGATTTTTTTTTAGTTTTTAGAGTTTTTTCATTTTGGCGATTTTTTCAGGTTTTGGCGATTGTTTTCATTTTGACGATTTTTTTGCTGTTTTTGACGATGTTCCTAATGTCGTCAATTTTTGTAGTTTTGGCGCTTTATTTCGTTTTAGCGATTATTTAATTTTGCCGATTTTTCTTGTTTTGGCGTTTTTTCGTTTTGGTGATTTGTTTTCGGTTTTTGACGTTTTTTTTTCGTTTTATGACGATATTTTTAGCTTAAGCGATTTTTTTAGTTTTGGTGATTATTTACGGTTTTTGAATAATTTTTTTCGTTTTGACACATTTTTCGTTTTAGCAATTTTTTCGGTTTTTGGCGATTTTTGTTTATTCTTTTTCTTATACGATATTTTTAGTTTTAGTGATTTTTTAGTTTTGATGTTTTTTCGTTTTAACGATTTTTTGAGGTCTTTGACAATGTTTTTAGTGTCGTGGAGTTTTTTAGTTTTGGCGCTTTTTTTCGTTTAGCCGATTAATTTAATTTTACCGATTTTTTTGTTTCGGCGTTTTTTTCGTATTGGCGATTTTTCGGGTGTTGACGTTTGTTTGCGTTTTTTTTTGTTGCTTTGGTAATTTTTTTTAAGTTTTTTTGTTTTTAACGTTCGTTAAGTTAAACTTTGCAACGATTTTTTTAGTTTGGCGATTTTTTCGATCCTTGGCACTTTTTCGTTTTGGCGATTTTTTCGTGTTGGCGGTTGCCTTCGGTTTTTCGCAATTTTTTTTTTAGTTTTTTTGGCGATCTTTTTAATTTTGGTGATTTCTTGTATATTAGCGATTTTTTTACTTTTGGTGCTTAGTTTCTTTAAGCGTTTTTTTCATCTTGGCGATTTTTCGTTTTGGCAAAAGTGGAGCATCGAGAACAAATATTATGCAATCCGCAAGCATGTTTGTAAGCTACACCAACAAAACTCTCCTTTAGAAACCTGCTTATAGCGAAGCAGTAGTTTTTGCTGGGAAGTTCATCGAATTTTTCCGTTTATATTTGAAACCGAAAAATCGCCAAAAATAGAAAAATAGGCAAAACAAAATAGCACTTAAGAGAAAAACACTAAAACTTAGAAGGTAGACAACATTTAAAAAAATCGCCAGAATGAAAAAAAGCGCAAAAACAAACAAAAATCGCCAGAATGAAAAAAACTGCTAAAACAAAAAAAGCACAAAAAAAGCGGAATGACTACAAAAAATACACATCAAAATTAAAACAAATTCAAAAACGAAAAGAACCCATAAATAAAAAATCGTGAAAATTAAAAACAAATCGCCAAGCCCAAAAATATGCCAAAACAAAAAAGCGGTTAAAATAGCACAAAAAAATCGCGAAATTAAAAAGCCAAAACTAAAATAAATTGTCAAAACCAAAAAAGCGCTAAAATAAAAAAAAACACTAAAACGAAAAAACCGCTAAAGCTAAAAGATCACTAAAATTAAAAAAAAACTATAAAATGAAAAAATCGCTAAAACTAAACAAATCGCCAAAAAAACGAGAAAATCTAAAAAAAAATCTCAAAATGAACAAAAAAAAGTCCCAAAAAAATTGCTAAACGAAAAAGAAATATTATGAATATGACATTCGAACGGAAGCCTTCGTGTGCGAGTCAGAATCGCACGTTACTTCATTATATATATGTTGTGTGGCTGTTTTTAAAGAGAGTTTTATGACGTTGAATAATTTTTCTGTGAATGAAATTATTTATATCTAGAATTTGGACGATAGGCCATATACTAGTTTAAATAAAAGAACATCAGGCCGTTGTTGAACTAATTCATATTAATCATACGCATTCCTTACGCACAAGCCTGTAGGTTTTGTGAAAATTTTCCTAAACTACTTCAATTGTTAGTTAATTACTTTAGCAGAATTATCTCTCTTCTTTATGTCTATCTGTCTGGTTTAAATCTCTTAAAAACTAACAAAATCTAATGAAAATATAATTTTTTAAACATATTTAAAACAGAGAATAATTTGCTACAGCCAACATGCATTAACAAACAACTGCATACTTAATGTATAAGAATGTTGTTAATTGTAAAAAAAAGAATAACTAAAAAATCAACTAATTAAGTGTTTGTAAATAGTTTGTTTTATTTTGTTGTGGTATTAAGAAATTAGCAAAACATTAAAAGTTTTTGCATGTATCTTGGATCTAGTAATTAGTTTTCAGGTATTTTAACAACTGTTTTCTATCAAGTTCAAGATACATATCGCTCATTTACTTAAATAACGTCATAACTCAAAAAAAAAAGCTAATTCAGCAGAAAACGACTTTTAAATGTTTTCCATTTATATAAAAGTTAATGGAAAAATTTCATTTATTTTTTCTCTCAAGACGTGAGTGTATTCAAGATATTTTTACAAAATGTTTAAACAATATAAAGAACGATATGAAGAATAATTCTGTATTATTAATTTAATAATTTAATATTTTGAGCTATGACGTTGTTTTAGTAAATGAGCATTTCTATCTACACCATTTTTCATTGAAATTCAGAACATTACCGATAATATTGAGAACATTCCAAATGAAATTGAGAATTTTAAGTTTAAATTGAGAAAATTCCAAATGTAATTGAGAGTTTCAAGTTTAAATTGGGAAAATTCCAAATGAAATTGAGAATTTTAAGTTTAAATTGAGAAAATTCCAAATGTAATTGAGAGTTTCAAGTTTAAATTGGGAAAAATCCAAATGAAATTGAGAATTTCATGTTAAAATTGAGAAAATTCCAAATGAAATTGAGATATTCAATTTGATATTGAGAAAATGCCGAATGAAATTGAGAATTTCAAGTTTAAATTGGGAAAATTTCAATTGAAAATGAAAAAATTCCAAATGAAATTGAGAAAATTCTAAATAATAATGAGACAATAAAATTGTTGTAATAAATAACAAAAATTAATTGGTGGACAAAATTTTTTATATGCATTTTACAGCAATAAAATATATGGAACATTTTACCAATTTAACGAGTAAACAATTACCAAATGTTGTGTGAATTCCACCATTATGCATTTATGTACATAAGTATGAGTTTCCTTAAGGAAAATAATTGAAACACATTCAGCCATGTCACAGATTCCGTTCGGATTGGTTTTGATTCCGTAGTTGTAATTCCGAAAAGTAAATTTTTTGGTGCTTTAGATTCCGTTTATTTTGTATTTACAATGATAAAGTTTTTACAATGATAATGTTCTTATACCTTGAGGCGTTTGTTTACTATTGTTTTTAGAAGCAAAGCTCACATTAAAGCCTTTTATTAACATGGAAAGCTTATGGCGAAATATTTATTTGATGCTCCTATGAGTATGCAAGTTTTTTAGTATTTACTGCAAATGTTAGTAGTAGAAAAGTGTTTTTCAATTCCACGTTGAAATTTAAAAGTGGTTTGATTACGAAGAAAATTTTCGTTTTTCGTTTTCTGTGACTTGGCTGATTATATAGTTTTTGGGCCAGTAGACTTTTTAAATAATGTCACAGCAAAGCATTAATTGTTTAATTTTTTTACTCTTTTATTGCTTATTTAATTATTTGAGCGAGCAACATGGAATTAAAAGACAATTTTGGAATATGCCTAAGCAATATGGCGCGTGCTGAAATAACGTGACATATTTCATGAAAAATGTGTAACCTCGGTTAGATCTAATTGTCCTATATGTAGAGGAACAATAGAAGGTGAGTATACATTTTGCAAATCACCAATGCGTTATAATTCAGTAAAATATTACATACTATGTAAAAGGCTTAGAACGTGTTGTACGGAAGATATACAAAAGATACTCCAATACAGATCGGCATCGCATTATGGATGCAGCCAATAAAGGGATTGATTGGATAGAATTGGCGGGATCCCTCAATATATCTGTTACAAAACTGCCCATCGTTGGGTGACGCAAACAAATTTAATTCCATTAAAAAGAGGTGGAAAAAAGCCCCGGGACCTGAGCGATTAAGAACTTAATATTATTTTGACTTGGGTAGAAGAAAGGCCAGAGGTAACACTCCGTGAAATCTCTGAGAAGATAAATACTCAATTTACCAAGCAAGTTTCCATCACATCTATAGGGAATGCTCTTCACGGTAGGATGTAGTCCATAAAGTCCGTCCATATACACAGAAAAAAATAAGTTTCGTTTTTGATAACAAAAATCCCGGTATTCAATAATTTTTTTTTCAAATTTCCTGTGATAAAGAATTCCCCTATATTGATAACAAAATTATTTCAAAATAAAAATATATATATATATATAAATTAAAAAATTTTTGACATGGCTGGAATACGAACCCGGGCTTTCCGGACGTAAAGCATACACTCTATAGCTGAGCCATATCCCATTTATTTTTTTTATGGGATACAACTTGTTTTAAGTACTTATGTATAAAAAGAAAAGAAATAACCGGCATGGAAAAGAAATACTTACAACGAAATATTTTATTATGTTAAAGATAAATGTTATTGAAATTCATATTTTTTTTAATAACATGGTTTTATTGAATATAATTCTTGTCTATTTTTTTCTGTGTACAACCAACATCAATGAACGCTCAAATAAATAAAGAAAAGCGTGCGAAATATGTAAACAAAATTAACGATTTTGTCAGAGCTGGAAAGCAAGTGGTATGGATGGATGAGACCAACTTTAATTTATTTTGTCGTAGGAAACATGGCTGGTTTCGTGTTGGATCACGTACAGTGCAATCGATATCTACTTCCCGTGGCCCCAACATACATTTGATAGATGCGATTAGTACGTCAGGCATTATTGAAATGAACAGTCGTAGAGGTTTAGGCTGTAAACAGCCTAAAGCGCAAAGGAATGGGTCAAAGGACTCTTTGAGAAGAGTGCGAAGAGTTGGGGAATCAGTTATCCGAACTCGTCTTGGTATGCGACAACGCCCCTTGTCACAGTGGTTTACATCAAAATTTTCGAGAATACCCCAGCAAATCTTTTACGATTGAGTTCCTACTCACCCACCAATGCTTAATCCCATTGAAATAATTTGATCCAAAATCAAAAGTACTGTAAGATCCAATACGAGTGTACCCAACGTGAGTCCTCCTAATGTAGGAGAGCATTTCTTGAAGAAATAGTTAATACTTCAAAGTCCAGCATAACTACTGGAGATTGCAGTAGAGCTATACAGCACACAACTACATTTTACCAAACTGCTCTGCAATCGGATGATATGCCTGCCTGTTGGGCAGTAAAAGTATGCTTTTTGAAATCACATAACGATATATGCGTTGAAATTACTATTTGCATTTCTTTTATATGTTTTATTCCATTTGTGTTATTATGTTCTCTAATAATTTCTTTTCATTAGTATAATGAATTTTAATTATATATAATTTCTCAATTTCATTTATAATTTTCTTAATTTCATTTGGAATTTTCTCAATTTCAAACTTGAAATTCTCAATTTCATTTGGAATTTTCTCAATTTCAATGAAAAATGGTGTAGAAATTGATGATATTTTTTCTTAGCATAGCTTAGAACTAATTGTGGTTAACAGGAACATGCTTTAGTTGTTGAATAAAAAAAGTAGTTGCGAAAATAGTAAAAAAAAAAACAACAAATGTGTTCTGTAATTTAATGTTGCTTATCATTCATAGAAATTTACTTTCTGAGTAAAAATGTACGCAATTTTTATGAAATTTTCCTAGAGAATATTAGTTAAAGCTTAGAAATGCTGTTAATATGTTACTATTAACTTTGTTATTTAAATAAGATTATCTGTCTACAAAGAAATAAGTAAAAAATGGTTTTAATTACCAAAATAATTAAAACAAACAAAAAATTGTTTAATTTTGTACCTCTCACCAAACTGATAATATCAATTACACTATGCAACAAGAAAAATAGAAAGGAGTACCACTATATTTTTTGAGATGTTATGGTCCGTCCCTTAACTACAAAAACTGTGGAAATTTAAAATTCTATGGATAAATTTTTTTTAATCCACTTCAAAAAAGGAGAAGGTTATCAATTCGTGTGTATTTTCTTTTTTTTACTTTTGGCCCCATGCTTCTTTTCGAAAACGGGAGGAGCAATCATTGCGGTCTGAATAATTCCGAAACCATTGAGTATTAAAAAAAAGTTATGTTAGAACGAACGGCTTAAAGGTAATTTTATTTTAAGTTTTTTTTTTTGTGTTTTATGCTATTAAGTTGGACTACTTCCTCCCAAGTTATGATGAAATCGACAAAAAAAAAATTAAAGATAAACGTATTCATAGAATTTTAAATTTCGACTATTTGTGTAGTTAGAGGACCATAAGACATCAATAAAATATAGTGGTGATCAAAGGTTATGACAAAAGTTTCATTTTGTTGCATAGTGTAATACGGTATCAAAAGGAAAAAATCAAAATATCAATATCTCGAAAACTGGAGCCAATCTGACGAAACGGTGAACACCATTTGATTCCTCGGCACCAAATTATGTAAGATCAACTACACCAATTAACGCTGATATTTAAAACAATACAAATTAAAGGGTGTTCTATAAGTTAATGTAATTTTACTATGTAATTTAGACAATATGCTGTATCTTGGAAACCGTAAGAGATAAACTCTTAAAATGTTCAAAAACGTTAAAACTAAAAAACTTCAAAAATTAAAAAAATTTCAAAACGAAAAATCGCCAAAATGAAAAAAGCGCTTAAAGGATAAAAGAACAAAAATTAAAAAAAAAAATCGCTAAAACGCAAAATATATTCAAAACTAAAAAGATCGCCATAAAACTAAAAAAAAAACGTCAAGGACCGAACAAAGTCGTCAAAACGAAAAAAGCTCTACAACATAAAAAAATCGCTAAAACTAAAAATATCATCAAAAAACGAAAAAACGCCAAAAATGAAAAAAGCGCCAAAACTAAAATAGATCGCTAAAACTAAAAATATCGTCAAATATCACGAAAATTAAAAAACCACAAAAAAAAATCGCCAAAAACATCGAAAAATACTTAAAAATTAAAAAAACTAAAATCAAGCAAAAAAGGACAACGAAAAAACTGCAAAAATGAAAAAAGGGGCAATCTGATGAAACGGTGAACACCATTTGATTCCTCGGCACCAAATTATGTAAGATCAACTACACCAATTAACGCTGATATATAAAACAATACAAATTAAAGGGTGTTCTATAAGTTAATGTAATTTTACTATGTAATTTAGACAATATACTGCATCTTGGAAACCGTAAGAGGTAAACTCTTGAAATGTTCAAAAACGTTAAAACTAAAAAACTTCAAAAATTAAAAAAATTTCAAAACGAAAAATCGCCAAAATGAAAAAAGCGCTTAAAGGATAAAAGAACAAAAATTAAAAAAAAAATCGCTAAAACGCAAAATATATTCAAAACTAAAAAGATCGCCATAAAACTAAAAAAAAACGTCAAGGACCGAACAAAGTCGTCAAAACGAAAAAAGCTCTACAACATAAAAAAATCGCTAAAACTAAAAATATCATCAAAAAACGAAAAAACGCCAAAAATGAAAAAAGCGCCAAAACTAAAATAGATCGCTAAAACTAAAAATATCGTCAAATATCACGAAAATTAAAAAACCACAAAAAAAAAATCGCCAAAAACATCGAAAAATACTTAAAAATTAAAAAAACTAAAATCAAGCAAAAAAGGACAACGAAAAAACTGCAAAAATGAAAAAAGGGGCAATCTGATGAAACGGTGAACACCATTTGATTCCTCGGCACCAAATTATGTAAGATCAACTACACCAATTAACGCTGATATTTAAAACAATACAAATTAAAGGGTGTTCTATAAGTTAATGTAATTTTACTATGTAATTTAGACAATATACTGCATCTTGGAAACCGTAAGAGGTAAACTGTTGAAATTTTCAAAAACGCTAAAACTAAAAAACTTCAAAAATTAAAAAAATTTCAAAAAGAAAAATCTCCAAAATGAAAAAAGCGCTTAAAGGACAAAATAACAAAAATAAAATAAAAAAATCGCTAAAACGCAAAATATCACCAAAACTAAAAAGATCGCCATAAAACTAAAAAAAAAACGCCAAGGACCGAAAAAAGTCGTCAAACGAAAAAAGCTCTACAACATAAAAAAATCGCTAAAACTAAAAATATCAAACAACGAAAAAACGCCAAAAATGAAAAAAAGCGGCAAAACTAAAATAGATCGCTAAAACTAAAAATATCGTCAAAAAATTACGAAAATTAAAAAACCAAAAAAAAAAATCGCCAAAAACATCGAAAAATACTTAAAAATTAAAAAAACTAAAATCAAGCAAAAAAGGACAACGAAAAAACTGCAAAAATGAAAAAAGGGGCAAAAACGAAAAGGGATATACATATGTATGTGTATCGGACGGAACCCTTCGTGTGCGAGACAAAGTCGCACTTTACTTAATTAATTTTTCGTTGTTTTGGCGAGTTTTTTTGGTTTTTGTGCTTTTCTTTCATTTTCTGATTTGTTTAGTTTTTTTTGCGATTTTTCATTTTTTGCCGATTTTTTAAGTTTTGGCGATTTTTTTTGTTTTGTCATTTTTTTTTATTTTGGCGTTTTTTTTGTTTAAACGTTTTTTTTTCGCTTTTGACGATATTTTTGGTTTTAGCGATTTATTAAAGTTTTGTCTCTTTTTTTCCAGTTTTGGCGCTGTTTCGGTTTTGAAGGTTTTTTCGGTTTTTGGTGATTTTTTTGGTTTAAGCGTTTTTTTTCTTTGACCCTTTTTTTCGTTTTGGCGATTTTTTTAATATTTGGCGATTTTTTTTAGTTTTGACGTTTTTTTTGTTTTGGCGCTTTTTTTGGCTTTGTGATTTTTTTTCATTTTTGACGATTTTTTTCGATTTTGATGATATATCTGTGGTTTTCCTGAATAAGCGCGGATGTCCATTTTTGTCGATTTTGAGTTATTGATGCCAAATTACATTATTTTATATGCTCTTTTTGTTAAAAATCACACAGAGTCCGTAGTATTAAAAATAAAGTATTTTGGCTCTCATTTGATTTTTAGACATACGCCCTTATTCAAGAAAACCACAGATATTGGTGGGTATGTTCTGTATTTCATGTGGAATTAAAATGTGCGAAATTATCAAAACATTGTTGCTGGAAATTAATATTTATAACAACAACACTTTGCTAATTCCGCACATTTTAATTACACATGAAATACAGAACATACCCGATTTAGTTTTAGCGATTTTTTTTAGGTTTTACTGTTTTTTTTTTGCTTTGACGACTTTTTTCGGTTTTTGGCGGTTATTTTAGTTTTTTTAGCGATCTTTTTGGTTTTGGTGATTTCTGGCGTTTTAAAGATTTTTTTAATTTTGGTGTTTTTTTTACCGCTTTAAGCCCTTTTTTCATTTTGGCTATTTTTCGTTTTGACATTTTTTAATTTTGGAATTTTTTATTTTTAGCGTTTTTTTTAAATTTCATGCGTTTTTCTCTTGTGGTTTCCAAGATACAGCAAATTGTCTAAATTGATTGCATAGTCAAAATTACATTAACTGATAGAACACCCTTTAATTTTTATTGCTTTAAATATCAGTGTTAATTGTTGTAGTCTATTCTACAGACTACACTACTTAACACTAACTTTGGAAATTTAAAGTGTCTATACAGACACTTGAACTGTATATTACATTAGTAATTCAACATGTTTCGTTGCTCGCCTTAGAACACCCTTTAATTTTTAACTGTCATATATATTTGTTTTTGTAGGCTAAAAAGAAAAATAAACGTGATTAAAGCAAATAGAATTGTGTAGAGTAATTTGCAAAAAAAAAGTAAGTGGTGAAAAGTTAATGAGATATTTTAAATTATGCAACGAGGAAAGGACACTAAAAAGAATAAAATATTAAATAAAAAAGGCAAAGAAAAAAAAAAACAATTCATTTAACAAAATGAAAAACATAAAAAAAGCTTTTTGAGAGACTGCAATATTAAAAAAGAAACTTAAATTTATTTGAATATACACGTAAATTTTTCTTGGTTTTAATTTTTCTAAAAAAGTGTTTAACATACAACGACTTTGTGGCAGATGTGGCTTCTTACAGATTTCCATTTGTTAACCAATAGTTTGATGCAAAAAATTTTAGCAGATGATGTCAAAACGGTGACAGGCAAATGGCTAAAAAATCCAGTTCGACATTTTCAAATCTATTTTGTTCGTATGTTGCAAAAAAAAAAAACAGTAAATAAAGAGTAGCATTTGTGGCTGTATAAATTATCAGTAGCTCACAGGACCTTTTAACTGCAACAAACCTTTGTCCATGTGGTTGCTACGTAGCAGAGTAAAGATAGCAAAATATGCTTAAAGTGTCGTCATACATTTTACTTTTTAAATAAAGTGTTTTTTTTAGGTTAAACTTTATGTTCAACTTTAGTTGCAGTTTTCACAGTGAACAAACTTTTGCCTGAATTAATAATAGGGAAAACAAAAGGAACTGAAAAAACAGTATGTAAAAATTTTTTTTGTTACTTTATAATGGTTGCCATGAAATAAAAATATAACAGACTGAAAGTTTTGGATAGAAAAGTGGTGAGTGAAGTAAAAGAAATAACTAAAGTCTCACATGTTAAGGTAAAAATTGCGAAGATTTTTTAAGCAAGACTTAGTTTATTGTTAAGAACAAAGATAAGATCTTGTTTTTGTTTTGCTTTGCTGTTTGTTAGACTTTTTAATCGATTTTTATTAGCTTCACACACATAAGATTCCCGTGGCAATGTAGTTTTATTATTCTAAAAGTGGGCGGTTCCACGCCCACTAAAGTGCAACTAAATATAACTAAAAAATAAAAACTAAATATATCGCCAAAAAACGAAAATAATCAACAAAATTAAAAAAATCACCAAAAACAAATAAACAAAAAATCGCTAAAAGCGAAAAAAATCACCAAAAACAAATAAACAAAAAATCGCTAAAAACTAAAAAAATCACCAAAACTAAAAAAAATTACCCAAACCGGAAAAAATTGTCAAAACGAAAAACTCCCAAAACTAAAAAATCAATAAAATAGAAAAAAGCTTCAAAACTATAAAAATCGTAATATCTAAAAATATCGTCAAAAATAGAAAAAAAATCGTCAAAACAAAAAAACCATAGCTGAAAAAAATAGCCAAAACTAAAAAAATCGCAAAAATATAAAAAAAAATATCGCTAAAAAGCTCCCAAAAACGGGAAAAAGTCCCCAAAACTGTAAAAATCGAAAAAATTCTCTAAAAAGGGAACAAATTGCCAAACTAAATCACCAAAACTAAAAAATCGTCCAAACTCAAAAAACGTCAAAAACAAAAAAATTGCAAAAAATTGACAAAAACAAAAAAAAAATCGCCAAAACTAAAAAAAATTTCCAAACCCAAAAAAATTGCCAAAACGAAAAAAAATCCTAAAACAAAAAAATCAATGAAATGGAAGAAAGCATCAAAACTAAAAAAATCGTAACATCTAAAAATATCGCTAAAAACCGAATAAAATCGCCAAAACGGAAAAAAATCGTCAAAACTAACAAAAATAGCCAAATGAAAAAAAAAATTGTCAAAAAATATTGCTAAAAAGCTCCAAAAAACGAGACAAAATTCAGAAAACTGTAAAAATCGCTAAAAGGGAAAAAAATCACCAAACTAAAAAAAATCACCATAACTAAAAAATCGCCCAAACTAAAAAATCATCAAAAAACCAAAAAAAAAATCGCCAAAACTAAAAAAATGCCCAAACCCGAAAAATTTCCAAAACGAAAAAAATCCCAAAACTAAAAAATCAATAAAATGGAAGAAAGTGTCAAAACTAACAAAAATCTTAAAATCTGAAAATATCGTCAAAAAACGAAAAACAATCGCCAGAACGCCATAGCTAACAAAAATAGCCAAAACTAAAAAAAGCCACAATATAAAAAAATCGCTAAAATGATCCCAAAAATGAGAAAAAATTCCGAAAACTGTAAAAATCGCCAAAAACCGAAAAAATTAGCTAAAAGGAAAAAAATCCCCAAACTAAAAAAACCCCAAAACTAAAAAATCGCCAAAACTAAAAAAAATCGCAAAAAAATTGCAAAAAAAAAAATAAATCGATAAAAACGAAAAAATCGCCAAAACTAAAAAAATTTACCAAACCCGAAAAAATTGGCAAAACGACAAATTTTATTTACTGTCATATAATCGTTGTTGTAGCGACAAAATTTTTACATATTCTGTGAAAATTTCAGGTCCGTAGCTCTTATGTTCTTAGGTTCCCGAGAAAATAGCCTGTGACAGACAGACAGTCAGACAGACAGACAGACGGACAGCGTAGCGTAAACAATCGGGTTCCTTTACACTTTTGGTGTACGGAACCCTTAAAAGCAAAAATCCTAAAATGTTAACAAATAGAAAATCCTTTGTAATCTTTAGTCATGCTAAAACCAAATTTTGTTAGAAATTTAACAAGTTTTCTTGCACAAAGAAACGCTACAACTTTATGGATTTAGTTTTTATATTTCAACTTTAATATCTTAAGAAAAGAATAAATGTTTTCTTAAAAAAATATATATATATATCCCTTGAAGCATGCTACAAATTTTCTCTTCTAATGCAGTCTGTCATAATGCAGTATATTTTTCTTGTTTTTTTACATCACTAATGATTCACGTTTATATATTTTTGTCTTCTTTTTGTAACAATAATAATGTGAACAATTTTACAGAAAAATCCATAAAAATATTTAAGCCCTCAACGAAGTCTATAATGCTGAAGATATACAACAAACCTGAAAATAATACGTCATGTAGAAAAGAAAGAAAACGATAACAAATTTGAAAGGCTTATCAAGAAATATTTATAAAAACACGCCAAATTAAACGCAATGATTTATTCTAAGACATCAGACAACAAGAAAATAGAATAATTCGAAGAAAATTTTATTTTCTTGTTGTCATAGACAAAATACTTATATTGAATATACACTGCAATTTTTTTATCAGCTCTAGTTTTCGAGACAACTATGGGTAACGTGCAATACATTTTAAGGCTATAAGCCATGATCGATTGATGCTACATTTTCTAGTATAATAAAATTTGTTGAATTCAAAAAAAATTGAAATATTTAATTCTGTAGGTAAACTATACCCAGTCGCATTTTTTTAAGATACATATTTTTATACTATTGAAATCAGAATTTTTCCTCTATTGAGAGGTGAAAACCAGTAAGTCCCATGTTTCAAGGAGCAGTAGTGACAAAACCATCTGGGAGGTAAAGAACACCAAGTCCTTTTTAATAAGTACCAGTAATATTATATAACGTAATTTTATTAAGGATATGTTAGATATAAAAAAAATATTATTGGAATTATATAAACAATTTGGGGTGAGTTAAATTGTTAATCCTATAGAGATAGAACAATTTGCAAACTTCTATAAAATTTTTAAAATGTGACTTGGTGTAGTTTACCTCTAACCTACACAACTATGGGTAACGTTCGTTATATATAGTTTAGGATGCAAACCATGATCGATGAATGAAACCTTTTGCAATATAATAAAATAATTAATTAATAGCATCTATGGATAACGTTCAATATTTAAGGCAATTTCATAAATTAAGTCTAATGACACATACTGAGAAACAGTAACATTCAATACACACAAAACTGTAAATAGCAACAAACAATTGCAAAAAATAATATCATCTATTATATTTCAAAATATTTATTATTTCAAAACTCTTCTTATTTTCAAACTATTATATGCATGCTTCCCATTTCAATTGATTTTTGCGTATCCGTTGAAAGTAAAGTAAAATATTTCATAACATAAGCCCATAAATTTTAAAATGAAAACTGCTTTAGCATGATTTAATAGATTAAAAATAAATGTACATAAGTTTTTTTTTGTGTGAGACGGTCTATTATGTGTTAAAAACGAAAAACAAAAATACTGTTTTTACTCTACTTCATACAAAATGGCGTGTCCGTAATGCATGCTGCTTGTTTTCCACATTAACTAACAATGAATTTTTGCAAAAAATATGAGATTAAATTTATAAAGCTTTTAGAATATTTGCAATTGCTTCTCATATTTTACACAGAAAATTTTTGAAAAATATTAGAAACCATAATTTTTTTTATTGTTGTTGTCTGCAGTCTTGTGTATTGAGCGTTACGCTCTTTTAGTACGCTTCATTACTCAGTTTAATTATTAAAATTTTATTAACAAAAAATTTTATTGATTTATTGTGGTTAGATCTACTGATGAGTTGGTATTAGCAACCAACGAAATGTCATCATATAGATTAGCTAACCATAACAAGTCAATTTAACTTTTTTGCATATATGTACGTTCTTGAGAATATCTCGAATAAATACATTATTGCATTAACAATATATGTACGGTAAAATAACAGCGTAGGGGTGTACTTCTAAATATTTGAAAGTTTTATGAACTTTCTTAAATAGTATTATAGTGGAAAACGTTACCTCAATTAATCATGGTTTGTATCCAAAAAAATGTATTGAGTGTTATCCATATTTTTTTAAATTTATTTGCAATTTTTTAATGAATAACTAAGGATCTTATGTTGAAATACATGGAAGATTATACATATGAATTGTTTTAAATTCAAAATATATTGTGTGCTCTGAAAAAATATTAAATTTGTATAAAAATGTATGGAGCGTTACGTAAAAAAATTTTTAAATATAATTTATCTAAAAAAAAATTAACAGCAGCTGAAGGTTAGAAACGATATGAAGAACGTTATCTTGTTATAAATTTCTGGTTTTGTTTGGAAAAAATTTGCTTCTTTCGCACTGTGTGTTGTTATATTTTAAAAGAATGTATTAGGTAGGTCGTATTTCGCTAAAAAAAATTATTTGAAATTGACATAACTTTTATTATTGTTGGCCGATTTTATTTAAATATACTTTATTTGAAAGGAGAGTTAGCCTAATTTTTGCTCATGTATAAATATTTTTACCTTTTTGATTTCGACTAAAATTCATAACTTAATTGTTAAAACTCTAAAGGCACTTAGCTAAAACATGAATGTATACTGTTTCAAAAACTTGGGCAAAATAAACATTAAACAAATTACAGCATTGAAAATATCGACAGACAGAAATCAAAGAGGTTAAAATAGTTGAACATGATAAAGAAAAAACTGTTAGTGGAGTTCCGAACCTTCACAAAAATCTTCACGAGATGTGTGTCGCCATCTGTTAATTGAGTTTACTAAAGTACTAGGATTTTCGCTAGTTGCTGCCGTCGTTGGCAGTGTAGGTAAAAGGGCTTTGATGAGAAGACTGTGGTGATCTCGAAACATCTGATATTAGTTCAAACTTCTGTACAGCCAAATTTGTCTTTGAATGTTCAATATTTAAATGCTTTAGAATTTCTTTCCCAATTAAAAAATAATTTAATCGAAAGATCAAACTAAAAAAACGAAATTAAACCTAAACTAATTAAATAACTTTGGATAAAAAGCCATACAGTTTGACCAAAAATTTATAACTCAATTAAATATTATATGACTTAAATGACTGACAAGAAATTTCTTATTTAAAAATCTGCTGTGCAATTTCTATTATGACACACTTTAAACTTTAACTCGTTCTAATACTCAAATATATTTTCATACGAAGAAATAAAAACATTTAAGTTTTCATCCCATTTTAGATTACTATTAATATGTATAGTATGTATATGAAAATGAAAATCCACTCGTAAATTGTGGCAGGTATCAAATACACTTGCAACATTTCTATATTTACAATAAAAATATATAGAGAAATAACAGCAACGTGACTAAAATCTAAAACTGTAATCTGCTACAATACACAAACTATTATATAAATAGGACTTATGCCAACAAAAGTTGTTACTAGTACACGTAACCACCATTTACGCTTTTCCGGCGGAAATCGTTTTAAAATGTGGTTGAACATACAACACATTCAATTTGATATGCAACACTTATTTATGTACATGTACACTTTTTACACACTTTAACAACTGAACAGCAAATGCTGCTGCAACATGTACAGATAGATGTCTACAGAGCGAGAGAGAGAGAGAGAGAGAGAGAGAGAGAGAGAGAGCCCTACATACAATAATAATTTTATAGATAACAATTGATTTTAGTTGGTTAACATTTTTTTAGAGCAATCTCTTGTGTATTACAGTAGAAAAATCATAAATTTAGAGAATTTGGTTTTAAGGACAGATTTGAAAGAAGAACATGGTACCCAGCACGAAATATTATTGGAATTGACAAAATAGACATACACTCAAAATATTTTATTACAAGAACGGAAAGTACTTTATCTAAGAAACATGCCGTGCAGTTATTTTTATATAAATAAACATTTAAAATTCTAAGCAATCTTATTTTTAACTGATTATAACATTCATTAAAAAAAAAAACTAAGTACACATTTACCCTCTAACCACTTTTTTTTGAAATAATGGAAAAAACTAGTCGTAATATTTTTTTTTAGATTAAAAACGACATTCTAAATACTTCCGCATCATTAGTTTCTCAATTTACCTTACCGTTTAACTTCCAGGAGAGAAAAGGTGAAATATGCCTCGAGGCATAATTGTCGGTTTAAATGCCAAAAAATAAAATCAAGTAGAAATTCAATTTTGATGCATTTTAGTTGAAAAATAGATGAAGAGGTAAAAAAAAGCTGAACAATGGATTATTTTTTTGAATGGTAATCTAAAAAACAATTTCTCGAGGTAGAACAACACAAATGTACGTTGCATACCTTGCAAACACATTGAGTTTGTGATTTGCATTTACCATTTTTACAAAATTGTTTACCACCTGCTTTCGGTAGCCAAACTGGAAAATGGTCAAAGCCATCATAGCGTACATCAGCGACTGAATGAATGGCTCGATGACCAACGGGAATAGCTTGACCAAGTACTGGAGTTGATGGTCGTGAATTTGAAGTTGATAGTCGATCAACTAGAGTTGATGGTCGGCTAGCTGGTCGGCCAATAACGCGCTTCGAAGAATATTTGATGAGGCCAGCACCAATTTCTTCACGAAACTTCGCCAAGTCCAACAATTTCAGGTTAACATCAGATGTACTTTTCGAATCATTCATTTTTTCGGCATGGATACGTCGATATAAAAGGTACTCATTTGTTGCAGACATATCAATCAAATGATAAAACAAACGACTTGCAGCATCACGTGTTTTTGCTCTAACATGATACCTACCCATCAATCCATCCATTAAATCCACACCCCCCTGTGTCTATTATATTCTTTGATAATTTCAGGACAATCTATTTCGACATGCTGCTTCTTCTTTCGGTCGTACCTCGATGCTTTTGATGGCTGATGGTTTGGATTGACATGTTCAAATGGTTTTATGCCAACAAAGCTTGACGCTAAACGGACACTTTTATTGTCCTTCCAGAGCACCGTGGCAATATCAATACCATACGCCTGACCGACAAATTCAACCGAATATCCTCTTGCTTCCTTTTTTACAGCTGTATCCGATGGGAGCTTACAGGTTGCCACTCTGTTTACTCGAATAGTACCCAGACTATAAATGCCTCTGGCACGTAAATAAACTAAAAGAGGTATCGAAGTGTAAAAATTATCGAAGTATATGATATAATTCTTGAAATCAGGTACTGTTTGGCTCAAACGTATTACAACGTTGGCTGAAGAGCCTAGATCTGGACAACCTGGCAATTTTTTGTTGTCGCCAGCACCACTGTATATCTCAAATCTATAGGCATATCCAAATGAATCACATAAAACGAATAGTTTCATTTTCGTACTGCACATTTGCTCATCCACGCAAAGTCGAGCAGTCTTTGGAACTGAGTCAAATCTTTCATTGAGTTGATTAGAAATATTACGCATTCGAAACAATGGGTCGTAGCCAGGCTGGCCCTTTTTGATACGGTCTTCTTCATTGCGAAAAGATAAACATCTTTTGATCAATTCAAATCGTTAGAAAATCATTGTGCTTCGAATAGGTTCAAATGCGTGTTTGCCCCAACTCTCAAGATTCGGATAACGGTAAATTGACATATGTATATAAATGAATGCCAATGTATTTATAAATGTCATCAACATTTATCGAAACTTGTATTGATGTCCCGACTTACAGCACACCGGTTCGTTTCTTCGGCTACAATACTCATTATCTCTGGGGTAAAGAAATAAGTGAATATCTGGGCGGGTGTATCGAGCTCTCTTATTTGTTCAGGTAGTGTTGAATTACCACAAAATACCACTTCATTCACGCACAATTGCATGTGCTTTTGACGCCAGACTATCTTACTGAATTCGGTTGAATCCTTGTTGATGTCTTTCAAAATAGGGAAATAAATGCAAGGGGAAAAAATGACGTAAACCGACAATTATGCCTTGAGGCATAAATAAAAAATTCCAAAAAATTCGCACAAACAAAACACTTTTTTTTCGTATCAAAATATATATGAAATGAAAGATAAATAAATTACCTTTATGAAAAAAAATTCCGACAGTAAAAACTTGACCCGTTCGAAAGATTTATTGTTTTGAAAATCACTACTTTTTTTTTACAAAATGTGGTGTTTATTTGACGGATTCTCCCACACTAATGGCTATAGATGCCAAACTGAACGTCATTTGCATATGCTGTCTGAGAGAGAAATGTACTCAAATGTACTACCAACATTACTATACTTATATTGATATCATAAAATTTTCCTATGTGTTTAAAAAGTGACTTTTGTGAGTTATGCCTGGAGGCCGTGTGGAAGGTTAGAGGGTTAATACGGATTTTCGGTTGCTTTCAATATTTTGCGTTGTTAATGTTATAAGTACCAAAAAAGTACATGCATAAAAATAACATACACAAACAAACCAACACTAAAAATATTCTGTATGTAAAATTAGCTGAAATTTCTGTTTAATTTTGTAATGTTTATTTGTAATAACAAACAGTGAGTAAAAATTTACAATAAATAAAAAAATAATTAAAGATACGAAATAATAAGCCTTTATTTAACATGATATTAGTTCATTTAAAAATAAAGCAAATATCAGTTGTTTTTACGGTACCTTCGCAAGGTAGATTTATTTACCAGGTAGTCGCAGTTCCTTGAAAATACACAACATACACAATATAACTTGTGTATTTTGATACAAAATTGACAGCCACAAATAAAAAAAATTGAGTAAACAGCTGTGGAATCAAGAGTACCTGGTAAATAAATCTACCTTGCTACCTTCCGGTTGATTATTTAACAATAAAAACAGCAAAAACAAGATAAACATCTTTTAGTTTTACGGAAGTTTCGATTAGTTATTGTGATAGTTAAATTGATTTAAACAAAGAAAGAGTTCATTAATTTTTTTGCGGTTTTAAGTCAGTAAATTTTTAACATTTAAAATATCATAAACTTTTTGTTAACTTTAAATGAAAAATAAGTAGACTGGTTCTTTAAAATTGAACTTTCATTTGTTTTATATTACAATTTCAGTTAATTTTACGTACATAAGCTTTTTGTTAAATTTAAATGAAAAATAAGTAGACTGGTTTTTTAAAATTGAACTTTCATTTATTTTATATTACAATTTCAGTTAATTTTACGTACATAAGCTTTTTGTTAAATTTAAATGAAAAATAAGTAGACTGGTTTTTTAAAATTAAATTTTCATTTATTTTATATTACAATTTCAGTTAATTTTACGTACATAAACTTTTAGTTAAATTTAAATGAAAAATACGTCGACCGGTTTTTAATTGAATTTTCATTTATTTTATATTACAATTTCAGTTAATTTTACGTACAGAATATTTTGAGTGTAACAACCTTTGAATTTCAAAATTTAAAAAAATCATCTCTGTAAATGTTGTTGTAGCCTCAGTTTCAGATTATTAGGTTGTTTTGAAATCATTGACGTAACAGAATTACAAATTTCGAATGATTGTTTTGTTCATTTGTTTGAACAGTGTACACTCTAAGCCTTTAGACTATCAGCCATGTCACAGGTTCCGTTCGGATTGGTTTTGATGCCGTAGTTGTCATTCCGATAAAGTACATTTTTGGTGCTTTAACTTCCGTTTATTTTGTATTTCGTTTATAGTTACAATGATAAAGTTTTTATACCTTGAGGCGTTTGTTTACTCTTGTTTTTGGATGCAAAGCTCACATTAAGCTTTTTAATAACATGGAAAGCTCATGACCAAATATTTATTTGGCGCTCCTAAAAGTATGCACAATTTTTATTATTTACTGCAAATGAAGTCTCTTGAAAAGTGTTTTCCACAGCCATGTCACAGAATACCATTCCGATCGGAAGTGGTTTCCATTCTGTAAGTTGCTTCTTCAGAAAACGAAAAACGAAAATTTTCTTCGTAATCAAACCACTTTTAAATTTCAAAGTGGAATTGAAAAACACTTTTCTACAGACTTCTTTTGCAGTAAATATTAAAAAACGTGCATACTTTTAGGAGCGTCAAATAAATATTTGGTCATGAGCTTTCCATGTTAATAAAAAGCTTAATGTGAGCTTTGCATTTAAAAACAAGAGTAAACAAACGGCTCAAGGTATAAAAACTTTATCATTTTAAAAACGAAATACAAAATAAAGAGAATCTAAAGCACCAAAAATGTACTTTTTCGGAATGACAACTACGGAATCAAAACCAATCCGAACGGAATCTGAGACATGGCTGTCAATTCCACTTTGAAATTTAAAAATGGTTTGATTACGAAGAAAATTTTCGTTTGCTGAAGAAGCAACTTACGGAATTGAAACCACCACCGATCGGAATGGTATTCTGTGACCTGGCTGTATATATACCTTTAGGCATTCACACACTAGTATTCATAATTATCGCCAGTAAAACATCTTAAATACAGAGAAATAAAAAGCTTAAAACAAGACTTATAGAAAAATAATGAATATCAATAACTATCAAATGAGAAAGGTAAAAAATTGACAACATGAATTCATTAAAGGTGAATGATGTTCAACTACTTGGCTGCTGACTACCAACATTGATCGAGTGGTGTAAGCGGTAAAGAGCACTGATGAGTAGATTGACTAGTCTCAAAACATGCAAGTTCAACCCTCCGTACATTCAAATTTTTCTTTGTCTACAGGCTTCACATTTCTTTCTAAATCTATACTAATGTTATACAGAGGAAAAGTTTGTATGTTTGTAAGAGAGGGATCTCCGGAACTATCGGTCCGATTTCTAAAACTTTTCAAAACAATGTAGAACGGAACCTCCAAACGGATATAGAATTTTATAAAGTTTTTTGCGATTTTAATCTTGATGATGAAGTTTTTTTGATTTTATATGTTCACAATTTTTGTTCTTTATGACAAGAACTACAGCTTTGCCGCAGAGAGTAAATCAAAATTCCGAATGGTTTACAAGATATGAGCCTGAGAAAATGATTAGTTTTTTGCAAAAATGACAACGAGGCGCCAAATATTTGGGGGCCTATAAAAAAAAGTGCATGACTTGGGGCAAAACTGGGAGACACGGGTCTTTTTTTTTTGGTCTTTTATCACGTAGTGGTGTCCGTATATGGTTACATTTTTTCGTGTTGCACTGTGTTTATTTAAATGGTGACACAGGCTATTTTTTTAACTAGATTTTCAGTGGATAGGGGAGCAATTTCTGCCTGCACTATTACATGTTCTGAGTGCCTAAGGCAATAATTATTGCCATCCAAAGTTTCAAAGAAATCTGACATATCTGACATATAGGAGGGGTATTTATCTTGGTTTTTTTTATATTATTTTTTATATATTATTTTGGCTTATTTTGTATTTGACTTTAATGTACGTTTTGGATTTTAAGATCACTGGCACTCTATATTTATCCTCTGCTCTCTTGTCGTTGCGGATTAAAGCATTAAATTACACTACACCCAGCAAAAACTTTTGTCATTTGTGGAATCGGTAGTACTTTATTAATGGGCTACAAAGTAATGAGTGGTACTTCTGTATCTTATTAATATGCTTCAAATTATAACTGAGTGATTCTACGTAAAACGGCCTTATGCAAGAAAAAAATCATTTTCTTATTTTTAATAAAAATCTTACACTTGATGTTTTCTCGAGCATGACAATTATAGAAAAAAATAAAAAAAAATAAATTTTTTAATATTTTTTTAAGCAATTTAAGGCACTTTTAAATGATCATCCATGAATCGTTTTGCTCTCTCCCTCTTTGTATGTTTAATATTTATTTCAGATTTTCTTTTCTTCCCTTGCTCATTATTAATAAAAATCCTTATCTCTGAAAAGCATATACTTTTTTCGCTTTTTATTGAATTAAAAAAAATACTCAGCTAGAATATTCTGCTGTCTATAATGGAACGGATAGCAAATAATTTAATGTGTTCTTATTTGCTTATGATTTATTTTTATGTTATTTATATTAATGAAATCAATAAAAAAAAGTTTTATTTCTTCGAATTTGTTAAATTTTTCGTATTTGGTCACACCCATCGGTCACACCCGTCACATTTTAAAAATTGTTTTTTGTTAAGAGAACTGGTTTTTTGTCAAACAATAAATATGTAATACCGCTAAAAAATACTTTAAACAGACAGTTATACCAAAATTATTGTGTATGTTATAATAAACATTTTTACACAATTTATGCTGAAAGTCATAATTCTTTAAGACTAAGATTTGTAAGGTCACACCCGTCGCAGCTTTCTGACGACCAGTCTGAGCAGAAATCGACTTTAAGCTTAATGGCCTTGCGAGTCGCAACCTTGTTTTAAGTAAATATTTGTATATTCTTTATTTATTACAAAAAATAACATGCGTAAAGTGGTCACACCCGACTAAATGGAGTTATTCAACTACTACTTAGTTTTTAACAGAATTAGTACGTTTTTTTGTGAGTATCTGAAAGTAGTTACAGTTTTTTGATATGTTTTAAAAAAAAATTGTAGACAACCACTTTTTGAGTCAACATGTGTTTGTATATCGTTAGCTTAACGTGAAAATGTGCTAAGTCATCTTTTTCAAATTTTACAGGAGAGACAAAAAACCTAATAACTTTTAAATAAAACATTATTTTATTAAACTGTAAATGCAGTAATCTCAATGTCATAACTACTCAACGCAAAGGACAAAAAAAAAACTCAAAAAAAATACATGCATTTTACCCCTATCAGCTTTTTATTGAGTTAGCAGTTTTTCTTACGTAATTTTTTTTTTCTGACTTAGCACATTTTACTAAACTTATTTCCTCATAGTATTAATAAATAAAATTAAAACAATTTAGTTTCAAAAATAAAAAGGTACTTGTTTATTTGTTAACATTGATCACAAATTATATGCGGTCTTATTTCATTGCTGCTATTTAATTATTCTTAGTTAATTATTTATAAAAACAATCTTAAAAGTATATAAAAATTATCACAAATAACAATTTTGCAGTCTTACTCCTGCTGCTAGTAAAAGTTATATAAAAAAATCAGTAAAAATTTAATTATTCGGAAAGCAAATCATCATCAAAATTGATGATGGTCCTTAGGCAAAGTAAGTTTCAAGTATTGTAGATCTTCGTATTTCTTACGTTTAATTGGCATTCTGTTTTGGTACAGTTGTTCTAAATTGCACCACTTTAAACCAACTATTTTTTGATCAATTCTTTGCGGCAGAATTTTCCATAAATTGGTGAACCGTAATTTAAAAAAAAATTTCTCGATTTGGTGTATATTTTAATGCACGAATGTCTGTGGCTTTGGCATCACCTTTGTTGGTACGTCCAGGACGAATACTTTTACAGAATTCAATATTGTTAAATTTAAAAAAAAAATCATGTGTCAAATAAGTCACATCATATGGCATAGGCTTTTTTCTTGCTGCTTTACATATTCCGATATATTCGATAGGAACATCGATATTTTTATTCTTCATAGCACGCTCTATGGTGGAGTGGACACTATCGGCCTCCATCTGCGTATGCCCAGGCTCCCGAATTTTCTGCTCTATCACAATGTTGTGCTTAATAGCAGTATTTAGAAGTGCGTTCGTTACTCATTACATAATTGCGGTTTTGGTAACCGCATCCATCACTATAAAATATTATCTTAATAGGGTTATCACTGTTATCAAGGCTGGGAAGAATTTTGTTTTCAATAAAATAAACCCATATGCTTGCAAAGTCTTCAGCATTCACACCTCCTTCAGCTTCATTCCAGAGGAAGCAGTACCCTTTTTTGTTTATTATGTTGAAAAAAAAAAACCAAATTGTGAACCTGTAATTTCGTTCTATAATATAAACTGCTGACTTGGGATTTCGGAGCCATGAGTACAGCTTGCAGATCTACGGTAAACACATTGGATTCGTCAGACCTGTCTTTGTTCTTTTCCATTCTTGCTTCTTCTTTTTTTTTGTTGGTGAGAAGAATATTCTTCCAGTGGAGTAGTGCCGGCAGAATAACGTGCACATATTTCACACTGGGCCTTCTTTGGTGCAAACAAGCCAAGATTTCTGCTCGCAAATACCGAATGAAACGTACGTAAGGAAAGTGGCCGGACGTTGTGAGTTGCGCACCAATCTTTTGAATAAAAATCATAAAGCATTTGCTTAGAACGCCATTCCGGTAATAGATATTTTTTTTTGCGTGACAGCACGACAGTAATGAGACTCCATTACTGGCAGAGAATCAAAAAATAAATTCATGTCTTTTTTTTTCTTCTGAAATTTTGTTTTCAAAATTTCTCATGACATTATTATGTGGAGTCACGGGTTTATTCACCCAACTAAGCACTGAGCATCTACCTACACAGAAAAAAATAGACAAGAATTATGTTCAATAAGACCATGTTATTGAAAAAAATATGAATTTCAATAACATTTGTCATTAACTTAATACAATATTTCGTTGTTTGTATTTCTACCCCATGCCGGTTATATCTCTTCTTTTCATACAAAAGTACTTAAAACAGGTTTTATCTCATAAAAATATAACTGGGACATGGCTCGGCTGTAGAGAGCAAGCTTTACGACCGGGAAGCCCGAGTTCGTATCCCAGGCATGTCAACATTATTTTTAATTTATATTTTTTTCTTTTGAAATAATTTTGCTATCAATATAGCGGAATTCTTTATCACAGGAAATTTGAAAAAAAAATTATTGAATATCGGGATTTTTGTTATCAAAAACGAAACTTATTTTTTTCTGTGTATGCACAAGGTATTTAAAAAAAAAGTTCTACATACGCGCAAATTTTTACCATCCACTTTCAAATGATATTTCAAAGTTTGCACTCTTCTAGATGCATTAGGCTTTGTTCTATTTCGAGGATTGGATGGTTTAGTCGTTTGCACTAATGTATTCACTTAAACTTTTTTTTGTTTCCAATCCATCTTGCAAAACGTTTTGAATATCTGCTGTCGTTGAGCATCAGTCACCAAATGCACATTTCATGGTAGCAGTATCACATGCTTGAGCACACTGACATCTTGCCTTTATGGCTCGTGCAACTTTTATTTTTTATAATTCCACACGTCACTTTCTTTTTTTTGCTTCCCCAATAGCTTTTACCACATTCTCTTCTGTTTTTATTCTTTGCAACGAGCCATATGTATTGTTCTCCACCTGCGCTCTCTTTTTGCGTTTTTTATTTCTCACTGGCATATCAAAGGAATTGTCAGAGTCACTGTTGAAGCCATAAGGAGCCAAACCAACCACACCATCATCAGATTCTATTCCAAAAGACGCATCATCGATGCACTGAACTGATTGTGCTGTAACGTTGTTATTGTCGTGCAAATCCATGAAAATCTGCTAAGAAATTGTTTTGTTTTGTTTTGTTTTTATTTAATTCTTCGTTTAATTAAGTCATTAAAGTCATGGTAATAACCTTTTTCGTTTAAAATAAAACACAAATAATATTTATTTTGCACAAATAAAGCTCACGAAAAACAAGAAGCGCAAGTGGATATTATTGTTTTGTAAAAAAGGGCGCGAAAAAACAAATAACATCTGACTTAGCGCAATTTCTTTGACAGTCGTAAAGTTACCACATTTACACATCATTGCCAACATCAGGTAAAAATTATTCACATTCATATTTTTTTTTTTAAACTGTGTATTTTGAATTTATTTCTAAGACTGCATGAAAATCTCATTTTTCACAAAAAATTGACTTAGCACAATTTCATGTTAAGCTAACGATATGAAAACTAATTTTTGTCGCCTAAACTTATAAGTCATCAATAGCTGAGTGGGTAAAGTTCTTGTATTCATATCTAAGCGAGCACAGGTTCGTATCCCAGCTGGGTCAAAAAATAAAAATAAAAAAAAATAAAATATATTTGAAAAAATATAAATAAAATATAATGTGTATAACATTTCTTATTTAATTTTAATTTGTATATTTGACTACTTATTTTATAGCTTAAAGTAAGCCAAACAATAACCAGTTAATTGCTGTGACAATGTAAATACATTTGTTAGGGGTACCCCTTATTTTTTGGACTTCTCAAACAAACATAAGTAGTTATCGAAGAATGAAAATGTAAGTAGTTACGACTTAAATCCTGTTATACTTTTTTGCCTACCAGTAAGCTAAGTTTTTGCTGGGCATATATGTATAGTAATTGTATGTTCGTCAAGTCCTTTCGTTGCTGTGTTTAAAACTACGTATTAAAGTTTAAATTGCATTAACTTTATGATACTTGTCACTCAAGTTTTATGTTGTTTTTCCTTGCAGCCTTTACCTTCAACGTAGTGCTGTTGTTATATTTGTAATTCCCTTGAAATATACATGAGGTGTATTGCTTTTCACTTGTAGTAGAAAGTTTATGTATAAAAAAAAATTATGAACTCTTGTTTGATTTATTGAATGATGGCAATTTTTATGCAGAATTGGCTGCCATTAACATAAAAATGCTCTAAAGAAATAGGGCACCTTTTCACACTGCTAGAGCTGAAAAATGTGCAAATTATTTGCAAAGCACTGCACTGCACCTAATCTAAATCATGTAATTCTTTCTTTAAATTGTTTAAGTCAATAATGGGCTTTCATTATTATTTTAATTACTTCATATCTCTACCAACTACACAGGTTTGAATTATAATTGGGCGAACTAATTTCTTGCTGCACACAGAAAAATAAAGTGTTCCTCATAAAAGCCACTATTTTATCTATTAAAATTGATGGCCATCATTATAGAGATCATTAGCGAAGCCATAATGTTTGCTTTACCTTTTGCTAGACATTAACATGAAAATGGAAGCAATTATTGCTATAACTACCGCGAAGAGGAAGGAGTCACTACAAAATCGCTTAAATTCTATGCAAAAATTTTATTGTTGCAAAGTTTATTATTTCTGTTAACTATTCATTTATGGCTTTTGCAAAATTTAAGCAGCTGTAGTGTTGTAATGCTGTAAGTTGTAACGTTGCAAAAGGTTATTTGTATTGTTGAAGTTTTACATTTACTTTTATGCTTTTTAATTTTTGTACTTATTGTTGATGTTGACATTTAATGGCATGTAATTACCTAGATATTGAAATAAATGCTATGAATTATTACTTGAATACAGTTAAATTTTGTTGTAAATATTAAAATTTAACATACTAATATATTATCCATAGTAATTATTTGAAGTTATCAAAACATTTGTTCAAAAAGTCGCTTTTCCCAAAACTACCTTGCTTAAACCTTTCAGACCCGATGTTGCTCGAGAGCAATAGAACGGATAGCAAATAAGTTGTTGTCTTATCATTTTCTTATGAGTTTATCTTTATACTAGCTATACCCGGCGTGCTTCGCTACCCCATTGTTGTGCAGAAATAGAAAAAGTAATTAACTCATTTAAAAATAACCATAAAAATGGTTAGTTTTTTTTGGCGATCTTTTTAGTTTTGGCGAATTTTTGCGTTTTAGCGATTTTTTCATTTTGGCGATTTTTCGTTTTGACTTTTTTAATTCTGGAATTTTTTAGTTTTAGAGTTTTTGAAAATTTCAAAAGTTTGCCTCTTACGGTTTCCAATATACAGCAAACTGTTTAAGCTAAATAGTCAAAATTACATTAACTTTCAGAACACCCTATAATTTTTTGTGTTAAATATTCTACAGACTACACCAATCAACACTAACTTTGGAAATTTCGAGAGTCTATATACATATATACAAGTGTATGTATATTGCATTAGTATTTCAGCATGTTTCTGTGCTCGCTTTAGAACACCCTTTAATCTTTAGCCCGTAGTTCTTACGGCTCTCGAGTAAACAGCCTGTGACAGACAGAAAGACAGACGGACAGCGTATCATAATAAATTTAATTTACACTTTTGGTAATACAGAGCCCTAAAAAGAACCTTTTCCAAAAAGTAACTTTTCAAAAAGTAACCATTTTCCAAAGAGTACCATTTTCAAAAAGTACCCTTTCCAAAAAAAAAATGTTCAAAAAGTACCATTTCTTAAAAGTACATTTTCAAAAAAGTAAGTTTTCGAAAAAGTACCTTTACTTTAAAGCATAAACGGTTAAACAAAAAAAGTACCAAAATTATATTTTTACCCCTTTTCGGCCCCTAAATGTACAAATTTCAAAAAAAGTACAAAACAGCTATCCTCTTATTTTTCTTTTTATCTTATTGACGCTTTTGAAATTTTATGTCTACCTTACTTAGATTCGGAGATATAAGAACACCGAGCTTACCCGGTTTTACCCCTTTTAATCCCGTTAGAATTTAAGTTTTCAAAAATTCGTTCTTAGAGAACATATACAAACATATGCATTCAGTATGTGTATCAATGTGCATAAAAAATAGTTGTATGGAAAAAAGTACCAAAAAGGGCTAGCAATTTTACCCATTATATATATTCAAATTTGAAAAAAAAAACAAAACTGTTTTGAGGGCTTTTTAAGGAGAGAAGAATAAATTTCAAGTTTAGTTTCTAACTTTATTACCTTAGGAGATAAACTGTTAACAAAAAAACGTACCAAAATTATATTTTTGCCCTTTTTCGGCCCCAAAATGTACAGATTTTAAAAAAGTTTCAGACACCTGTCCGCTCATTTTTCTATCTTATTATGGTGCTTTTAGAATTTTATGTCTACCTTACTTAGATTCGAAGATATAACGTTACCGATTTTACCCGTTTTTACCCCTTTTAATTCCCTTAGAATTAAAATGTTCAAAAATCCTTTCTTAGTGAAAATATACAAACATATTCATTTACTAAGTATGTATATCAATTTGCATAAAAAAATACCAATTTTACCCTTTATATATTCGAATTTCAAAAAAGTACCAAAATAATTTCGAGGGCTTCGTAAAGATAGAAGAATGCATTTTAAATTTAAATTCTATCTTCATTACTTTAGGAGATAAACGGTTAACAAAAAAAGTACCAAAATTATATTTTTCCCCATTTTCGGCCCCTAAATGTAAAAATTTCAAAAAGTACCAGGCACCCGTCCGCTTATTTTTTTTTTACCTTTTTATGCTGTTTTTGGAATTTTATGTCTACCTTAGTTAGATCCGGAAATATAAGGTTACCGAATTTACCCGTTTTTACCCCCTTAGCATTTGAATTTCCAAAAACCCCGTCTTAGTGGATCTATACATCCTGAGGGGAGCTCACATAAGAAATTTCAAATTTTTAGCTTTAGTGGTTTGGGCTGGGCGATGATGAATCAGTCAGTCAGTCAGTCAGTCAGTCAGTCAGTCACTCGATAACGTTACTCTTTTATTTATATAGATTTATATTAATTAAATCAAGAAAAAGTTTTACTTCTTTGAATTTTTCAAATTTCCTTACTAGGTCACACCCGTCGGTCACACCCGCCGGTCACACCCGTCGGTCACACCCGTCTGTCTCACCCGTCGGTCATACCCGTCTCATTTTATAAATAGTTTTTTTTTATAAGAAAAATAATTTTTTTTTGTCAAACAGTAAATACACAATACAATTAAAAACATTTTGAACAGATATCTATACCAAAATTATTGTGTATCTTATAGACAAAACTTTACAGAATTTATACTGAAAGTCATAATTCTTCAAAACTAAGATTTGTAAGGTCACACCCGTCGCAGCGTTCTGACGACCATTCTGAGCAGAAATCGTGTTCTATCAGTGTCTACCTGTTATTCAACGACTTTACGCTTAATGTCCTTGCGAGCTGCAACGTTTTGTTAAGTAAAAAATTTTTAGTTCTTGATTTATAACAAAAAATGTGTGTAAAATTGTCACACCCCCGGCTAAATTGAATTACTCTGATGTTACCTGGAATGTAAATATGTGCTTAAATAGTTTGTGTATTAATCGGTAATTTTTTATAATATTCAAGTTGCTTGTAGGCAATTTTGGGTCATAGGGAGGGGTTTTGTTTTTAGTCATGCGACCAGAAGAAAAAGCTTTTGTCTGAGAAGGAAATAAAGTAAATTTTGGAATTTGATTGGGATGTCTCTACTGACGAAGACAGCAGAGATGATGAGGAAGATATTTCAGAGATATTCGAGAGAAGTTTTGAAGGTATGGCAGGAAGGAACAAATCAAAATCGGCCTTCTGGAAAAAAATTGTGAAGAAAAATGTGAAGATCGCCTGAGGAAGTACAAGATCAATTCAACTTCAAAAAAATTTATAAAAAAAAAACGTTCAAATGAAGGTCGAGGCCATTTGCAATTCCAGACAGTGCATGGAAATGCTGTGAAACTTTAGAGCTCCATAAAATTCAGTCTCCCATAGAGTACTTTACAGAAAAAACGAAATTTAATTTTCTGTAAAGGAATTCAATGAAATAGTAACTATTTTGTCTAGAAACGGACCTACAAGCAAATTTGTAAATATAGACAAAAAATTTCTCAACAATTTTATTGAGAAAAAAACGTGTTTATTTTTCAGTGAACAAATTGTTTAAATCTATAAAACAATTTGTCTAAAAATATTTACAAATTTTAAACAAGCAAATTTACTAAATCAAACAAAAATATTTACTGGACTTTCTGAAAAATATCAAACAATATTTTTGTCTGAATTTATAAAACAATTAGTCTAAAAATACTAACAAATATTAAACAAAATAGTTTACTTAATCAATGAAAAATATTTACTGGATTTTTTGTAATATATCAAACAAAATTTTTGTGTGGGTTATCATCATCATTCATTAAGCATTTATGAAATTTCACTTTCTTAAATGTATTCAAGTCTGAATGTTTATCTAAAGACTAGAAAAAATGAATGAGAATTAATGCAACGGCATTAACGAATTGATTCACTTAAAACTCTTCAATAAACAAACTTGGCACAATCGTATTCCTTTTGCTATCATTGTTGTTGTTGTTGTTGTCATTTGTGTGTGTCGTCATCGGGGTTGTTTTTTACGACACAGTTTTTCTTGTTGTTTTTGGTGTCTGCGTTCTAAATAAGAGTCAAACAAACAATTCATTGATTGTATAAAGAACATTTACTGAAAATGAAATTTATTTTTACACAAACTTTTGTTTGAAAATTTTTTCGGAATAATATTTTCTGTGTCCATATTTTGTGGCTTTCGTTTGGGTTAGACTTGGGGATTTGAGTATAATTAAGACATGGACAAGTAGAAAATAAATCGAAGTAAAATAAAATTTATTAAATACACTTTGTTATTGTCAATTAAAGTTGGAGGTTTATTAAAGAGTAAAAACGTAACAATCCTTTCAAATCCATTTCCAAGAGAACAATATGCATACGTGGCTATTAGTGTTTGTACAAACCAAAAACAAACAAAGAAAAATTTGCAACAAAATACTAAAACAATTTAAAATTAAAAAGGGGATGTTTCTAAATATAAGAGCTTTTATAACAAAAATAAAAAACCATTAGCTGCCTTATTCACTATACTTATGAAAGGTTTATGGAAATGCAATCTAAAAACATTTTGATAAATTATTATGAATTAGTTCTTTAAACTTTAAGGACCTGTCCCACGATGTCGACAAGTCGATGTCGGTCTCTTATTTATATTGAAAATAATAATACAAAATTAAAATTTTTTTTTTGTTTTCAATATAAATAAGAGAACGACATCGACTTGTCGACATTGTGGGACAGGACGTAAATAAAATTACAATAACAAATTTCAAAGATATTGATTTCAATTTAGCTTAAATTTCTTATTTCAATTGCTTACTTACTTTATTTCTTGTTCAAAATTAGTTTTTCACTATTAAAATTTCAATTTGTTTAGATTGCCCATAACGAATCAGTTCGAATGAAAAGTTATTTATTTTTATATTTTGTAAAACTTTAAACTGAAAAACTTTGAAAGTGGTAATTGGTATTGATAACTTTATCTACAGGTAGCATGAGATTATATCGTAACAATTTAAGTAAAAGAAAACTGTAAAAGTTTGTTAATAAATAACTTTAGAATAATTCTATTCAAACTTTTTATCGCTTATGAATAAAAATTTCCATATGGTATAGTACATATAAATACATACATAGGTATATACAGGGTGGGCCAAAATTAACGAAGGGATTTTAATAGTCTACAGATCCATTATTTTAACATTTTTTTCTTGTATTTTTTCAGATTGTTGTAAAGAAGATTTGGGAAATTTAAACTGGAAAGGTTTACTTTTGAACAATGATCATACCGCCAGAGAAACAATGACACTGCTTCGGAGCATTTTCATCGAACGCATTATTTCAGGAAGCAGTGATTTTATTAGCAGGACTAAACCGCTCCCGAAGCTTTTTCCTTGTGGTATTTTAAAGGTCATGCATACGTGAATAAGTCACAGACCATGACCCAACCTAAAAAAAAAATCGTCCAAAAAAAATTCGAGCAATGGCTTCGAAAATCTTGAAAAGAGTCATGGAAACTTACGAAAATGTCTCTTAACAGCGCCATTATTTCTTTTGCTGTGTGTTGGTAAACCTTGGTAAGCCTTGGTTGGTAGTAAACCTTTCCAGTTTCAATTTCCCAAATCTTCTTTGCAACAATCTGCAAAAATACCAGAAAAATATGATAAAATAATGGAGTTATAGACTATTCAAGCCCCTTCGTTAATTTTGGGTCACCCTGTACATACTCTCTAGAGCTCTGGCAAGATATCATGACGATGTGTTTAAGAAATTCGCTTTGTTTTAAATAATATTGCAATGAGCATATACTACACAGAAAAAGCTAAATTTCATTTTCTTTAAAGGAATTCAATAAAATAGTAAATATTTTGTCTAGGAACGGACCTACAAACAAATTTGTAAATATAGAAAAAATAACACAACAATTTCATTGAAAAAACTTGATTTTTTCAGTAAATAAAAATTGTTTAAATCAATAAAACAATTTATCAAAAAATATTTACAAATCGTAAACAAAACAATTTACTAAATCAAGCAAAAAGATTTACTGGATTTTCTGAAATATATCAAACAATATTTTTGTCGGAATTTCTAAAACAATTAGTCTAAAAGTACTAACAAATTTTAAACAAAATAGTGTATTTAATCAAACAAAAATATTTACTGGATTTTTTTCAAACAAAATTTTTGTCTGGGTCATCATGATCATTATCATCCATTAAGCATCTATGAAATTTCACATTGTTAAATGTGTTCAAGTCTAAAAAAAAATGAATGAGATTTAATGCGACGGTGTTAAGGAAGTGATTCACTCAAAAATCTTCAGGTAACAATCTTGATAAAATCGCATTCTTTTTGCTATCATTGTTGTTGTTGTTGTTGTTGTTGTTGTTGTTATTTGTGTGTATGCCGTTATCGCGGTTGTTTTTTTACGACACACTTTTCCTTGTTGTTTTTGTGTTTCCGTACTAAATAAAAGTCAAACAAAAAATTCAATGTTTCAGTAAAGAACATTTACTGAACATGAAATTTATTTTTGGATAAAATTTTTGTTGAAAATTTTTTGCTGATAATTTTTTCTGTGTAAAAAACTCAAGTGAAAAATAAATTTTTAAGCTTTTTCAGGTATGTAATATAATTGTCTATTTATATCAGAGGCATGCAATTCTTGGTCATGGGCCACGAATTGTATGTCGGCTGCTTGTCCGCTATTTACATGTGCACCACACAAAAAAATCAAAATAAACAACAAAACGAGCACAACAATGGGTTGTACCTCTCAACAAAGCAAATAAACACCAACACACTTAAACAGCAAGTTATTTCTCATATATTTAGTTTTCTCTTTGCCAAGCTTTGATTTATATCATTAATCGACAAAACAGTCCCCTTATTCTGTAACTCGCTAATGCTAAATATTCATCGCTAAAAACTTATAAAGTCGATTTATCAATTTTGCCTACGAATACAATTTTGCAACGTCTATTGCCAAATTATGCAATGTCATAAAAACTTAATCCGCCGAAATTTTAGTGTTTTATGTCATCCATCGCCAAAAATGTTTAATTTTGTATTTGTTCAACATTTTAGCGATCGAGATTTAACTTTAGCGAATTACGGAATACGGCGGCAGGTCACATGTGCTCACATGTATTAACTAAAAGTAAACAAAGTCAACATGTCTCGCATGAGCATCCAAACAAGCAGATTGCGTTGTCGCTTGCTATTGCTTGATTATACACTAACAGAAACTTTGTAAGAGCGAGAGTTGCAAAAAAAACCCATACAAGTGCAAAATGTAATAAGTATGTGTGCGCCGGTGATTGATTTATATATTGGTTTGACAGGCACATGTTTTTGTGTTTTAGTCAGAATTTACATAAACTTCATTGTCTAATCTAATAACAATTTTTTTAAGGAATTGTAAATAGTCTGGTAATGTAAGAAAAGTAAAGAATTGTTACTTTATTTAGTCGACAATATAATTATAAAATAGAGGTAAAAACTCCTTTTCAGCGGCGATATAGGGTGCTAAAATATTCTACAAAAATATTTGCCATAAAATTCTACTAGAGGTCTTTAAAGAGACCCAAGCTCCAGACTTAACTCGGACGCTAGAAATCATTCAAAACTTAAAATGTGTTAAGGGTTAATTTCGCACTTGGGCACGATTCGTACTCAGCATAGAAAATCTTGTAAGCCTTAAGTTTAAGGTATAAGATATGTTCAGCTTTTTTATGTACAAGGCCACGAAGAACATTTTCGTAGAATATTTAAGCTCGCTATTTTACCGCTAAAGGGGAGTTTTTTGTAAATTTTTTCTTAAATGTACAAAAACAACCATAAAACGAAGAGCTACAGGCTTAAAATGTTTCACAAAAATGTTTCTCGTGGTGTTTTATATAAAACTGCTGGATACATCTTATACCTTAAACGTAAGACTTACAAGATTTCCTATGCCGAGTTTTAATTGTCAATAAGTATGAAGTTAACCCTTAAACATAGTTTAAGTTTTCCATGATTTCTGGCATACAAGTTGAGTCTGGAGCTTAAATATCTTTAAAGACCTGTAGTAACATTTTATGGCCAACATTTTTGTGGAACAGTTCATCCCTACACTACCCCTTTTTATGGGTGTTTTTTACGATTTGCTAGAAAAGAGCCAAAAATGACCGTTATATGGGGTAGCTAGAGGGTTAATATGTTCTACAAAAATATTTGCCATAATATTTTCTACAAAGTTGCTAAATATACCCTACACCTCAGATGTAAAGAGCTCATAGTTTTATGTACCGATATGCTGCATGATAAGGTCAAAAAGTGGAAACTTTAACAAAATGAAATTTTGTTGACACATTTATTTTTTTTTACACTTAAGCCATCATAACTTAGTCATTTACTAACCGATTTTCAAACGCCATGCCTTATTTGAAAGATGAGAGTTATATCTTTCAAATTTGTAAAAGATGGTAGAAATTTGTTTTAAAACAAAGAAGTAATGTCTGTTTAAAGTTCAAAATAAAAAAAAAACGTCTTTTTACTACATTTATCGCTATAACATCACTTTTCGCAGTGACCTAGAAAAACTAAAGGCATTTTCTTCTTCAATGTGCCCCAACAAAATAGAATTGATGCATGAGAGAGACCCTGAATAAATTTAGTGTCTCACAGTTGTCTTAACAGGGCTCGGACTTTCATGCAAATGCATGTTTTTTGTAATGCTAGATATGCAAATCGTTAAATTTTAAGTAGTTTGGCATCGATTTGTAGTTGCATATTTTGGTGGTAAGTGCATATTTTTGCATATTTTGGCAATAAATGCATATTTTTGGAGTTGTAAAAATATTTTAATGCATACATCAAACTTGTTGAATAAAATATTAATACACCGATTATGCATGACGAACGAGCTTCAGTTGGGTTGTCGGTTTGCTGAAAATGATACTACTGGTGGCAGCTGGCAACTGAGAGCTGTCACTTTCAATTGCTATTTAGTGCCTTTCTGGCAACCACTAATTTTCAATTGTCGACGGTTGCATTTTGTTTTGGTTTTTTGTAGTCAAATGCAAATTTTTGCGCATATTTTTCCTTTTTAGGTGCATTTGTTAAGCACTTAAAATCAATTGTTAGTTGCATGAAAGTTCGAGCTCTGGCTATTAACAACTACGACGAAATAGATATGTATGTATCTGTTACTTGTTTTTTTTTATTTTTATAATTTTTTTCTTATCCAAAATATTTAGCCCATTTACGCATCACTGCTCGCAGTTTACACTTCCTGTTAAATCATTCATCATTTAGAGCAAGAAACGACATCATTGCAATTGATAAAATTAGAAATGTCAATAGTTCTATAATGCAATTCATATTTTGTCAATTATCTCTGTATGCTTCGTTCAGTTTCATTTGTCGCTTCAGCGAATATTACTCGTATTCTTATCTTTGTCATAACTGTCATTGTCTTTTTAATGTGAAACGAAAACGTGGCTTTAGTGCTTTCTCTCTACTCCCTGTATACTATTTAGTTTAAAAAAAAAGTTAAGAAATAAAGAAAATTGTTCACTGAACGAACCACTGACTGAACAATAGTCGAGTGACGAAAATTGTTATGAGAAAATTTAAGAAGAGAAATAAAAGGTGTCAGGAGTTAAAAATGAAAATTCCACGCGAATAATGAATAAGTATTAATTAAAATTTTTGCATTAGCTTACACAGAAAAAATTATCATAAAAAAATTTTCAAACAAAAGTTTGTCTAAAAATAAATTTCATTTTCAGTAAATTTTCTTTACATAATCAATGAATTGTATGTTTGACTCTTATTTAGGACGCAAACACCAAAAACAACAAGAAAAACAGTGTCGTAAAAAACAACCCCGATGACGACACACACACAGAAATAACAACAACAACAATGATAGCAAAAGGAAGGCGATTGTACCAAGTATGTTTACTGAAGAGTTTTAAGTGAATAAATTCGTTAATGTCGTTGCCTTAATTCTCATTAATTTTTTTTAGAGTCTTTAGATAAACATTCAGACTTGAACACGTTTGACAAAGTGAAATTTCATAAATGCTTAATGGATGATGATGATGATGATAAATGACGCAGACAAAAATTTTGTTTGATATATTACAAAAGATCAGTAAATATTTTTGTTTAATTAAGTAAACTGTTGTATTTAATATTTGTTAGTATTTTTAGACTAATTGTTTTATAAATTCAGAGAAAAATATTGTTTGATTTTTTTCAGAAAATCCAGTAAATCTTTTTGTTTGATTTAGTAAATTATTTTGTTTACAATTTGTAAATATTTTTAGACAAATTGTTTTATAGATTTAAACAATTTGTTCACTGAAAAAAAAAGTTTTTTTTTAATGAAATTGTTGAGATATTTTTGTGTATATTTACAAATTTGTTTGTAGGTCCATTCCTTGACGAAATATTTACTATTTCATTGAATTCCCTGACAGAAAATCAAATTTAGTTTTTTCTGTGTAGTCACTTTTGTAATTTAGTCCCTTTAGAAGTTGTTGCTTTAATTAAGGTGTCTTAGGTTTCTCCTATTTGCTTAAAACTTTTTCTATGTGAAGCTTAAGATCTAAGACCAGGATAAACTTTCTAACAAACAGTCCTAGAACTTGTTTTCAATTACGTTTGAGACAACTCTTTCTTTTGAGACGTTTTTATTTTTAACCGACTTCAAAAAAAAAAGAAGAAAGGTTATCAATTCGTCATGTATTTTTTTTAAGGATGTTCTCTCAAAACTCCGCCATTTATAAACCGATTACGGATTTTGTCTCATATGTAAAATGATGCCCTTCCAGATTGATCCCGTTTAAAAGTGGGCGGGGTCACGCCTTGTCATTTACTTCTACTCTACCGATTCCTATGAAACTTTGCACTTACATTCAGCTTCTTTTCGAATACTACATCATGATTATAAAAGTGGGCAGTGTCACGCCTATGCAAAGTAAATATTCTTTATCAAAAACTTCTACTAAATCGATTTGTATGAAACTTTGCATACACACATTTCGTAATTGTTACAATACAACATTATGGGGATGCTGTTGGCTGAATGGTTAGCGCGTTTGACTACAAACCCTGAGGTCTTGAGTTCAAGACTAGTTTCAGGCAAGCCAACAACATCAGGAATTTTTCTAATGTGCATTAGTGTGTTATTATGTTGGTTGTTGTTGCTGTTTTTGGACTGTTAAAGTGATTATCACTTTGGCAGTACCGGAGGCGATTAATACTAACATATCCTAAGACAGTTCATAGCACCTTCCTTCATCGGTATTGTAGCAGAAATGTCGGCGAAGTAAAAGAACTAATAAATGGCTATAAAGCTTAAACAAATTAATGCATCTCTTTGACACCAGAGGGGCTGCAACACTGCTAAGAAAACGCGCAATAGTGGAGTTGTAAATGAATTAAGCTTTCTATCTCCCGCTCACTTCAACGTTCTCTACACTATCACTTTCCTAAAGAAGGTAACACATTAATTAATTAACTGGTAGGCATTAATGGCCTGATTGTGTTAATTCTCTTTAAAAAAAAACATTATGGTTACAAAAGTGGGCAGCGCCACGCCCATTAAATGTAAATCTTCATTTAAAATACTTCTACTTACCCGCTTCTTATGAAACTCCGCACACAATTAGTTCTCTTGAAAGTACATCAGTATTATAAAAATTAGGGGCAGTGCCACTCCTATTTTGTAGTCGTTTGTTTTTGCAAGGATTATCTAAAATATTATTAAAAATTCTTTTAATTAATTTATCTTAGAAGTGCATGAATTTAAGGCTTTAAAAGTTTTACTACAAAAATGTATCACCATCAAGTTATTGTCCTTTTGCCCCATTTAAACAACAGGACAATAATTAACTTTCCTTTTTTAACATTTGACCCTCAACGCTTGTCTCAAAATAAAATAAACTTTCCAAATTAACAGAAGAATTGTCTTCTATTTTGCCTTTTGGCATTAAAATTTAATGTGGTGTCTGTCTCAAATGATATTGTCTGCTATACAAGACAATAATGACCACAAGCCAGCAAATCAACCATCAAATGATGTGATGCTTTTAACATTAAAAGTTGGCAGTTTATTTCTAACACACTTGAGTATTTTGTAGTGTCATGGTTTTAATACTGACATTCTTTCTGCGTTTAGAAATTAAATACCTTAATGGAAAAATATATCTAGCAATTTATAACACTTATTTCTTTTCATCATTTAAATTAAAAGCCACTGAGCAATCGACAAAATGATGATTTTAAAAAGGATTTCTTTAATGCTGGTATTAATCTGGATTTATAGTTTAAAAGCAGCGAAAAGGAAGCATTTAATATTGAAAATAAAATTTAAGCACAAGTAAGAGTGTTGTATTTGGCTACACTGAAAGAATTTGCTCTTTATAAATCCGATGAAACAATTTCGTTATATTTGTTTCATAATTTTAATGAAATATTTCGACAATTCTAATGAAATTTTATGAATATTGTGAAAGAATTTGATTTGGATTTACGACAACAAAGTTTTGTTATTTTATATGTTAGTTGTTGTTATTGTTGTTGTACTCTTTCTTATTATTATCCACTCATAGAGACATTATTTTGACAGTGCTGTTGACTGAAGTAGTTAAGTCGTTGCTTATAATGCGAATGATGAGAATCAAGAGTCTGAGTTCGATACTGGGAGAGGTCATCAATCAACATTACAAATTTTTCTGATGTGCGTATCGTACGTATTTATAGCATGAGAGTGTTAGTAAATTAAAATAGTCAATAAACGAGTTAGGCTAATGAGGCTACTAGGTAATGTAATAATTTCATTAAAACAATGAAATAATTTCATTGCAATAATGACAGAATATCATTAAAAGAATGACAGAACTTCATTAAAATGATGAAATAGTTTCTTTAAGATAATGAAATAATTTCATTAAAACAATGAAATAATTTCATTAAAACTATGAAATTATTTCACCAAAATAACGAAATAAATTCATTAACTTAGCAAAATTAATACAATAGATCAATAAAATTGTTTTATATATTTAATGAAAGTTTTATTACAATAAAATTTAACGAAACTAGTTTCATTAATCCAACGAAGCTTGACGTTGGTTACGTTTTAATGAAGTTTTTCATTGGATTAATGTCGAAATTCACAGAATTTATGAAAAACAATTCTTTCAGTGTATAACGAATAACCAAAGATTTGAAGTAATCAATATGTTTTCGAAAAAAATAATAATTTCAGAGAAAGTCTTTTTAAACTTAAGACAGCTAATTTTATAGAATCTTTTCTTATATTGGCAATTTATTAATATTTACACAAGCTTTCCATTAACATTTTCAACCTTCACATTCCCGCGTTTTATGGTTTTTAGGGTTCTGTACACCAAACGAGAAAAGGAACCCTATTATTTTCGCTACGTTGTCCATCCGTGTGTCTGTCTATCTGTCTGTCTCAGGCTTCTAGCTCAAGAAAGATAAGAGATAAGAGAGAGACCTGAAATTTTCACAGAATATATATATAACTTTGGCCGCTACAACAAATACTAACAATTTATGAAAGCTTAAAATTAAAGGGTGTTCTAAAGCGAGCAACGAAACTTGATAAAATCCTAGAGTAATATATAGACACTTAATATATACACACTTGACACTTTCAAAGTTGGTGTATTATTATACAGACTACACCAATAAATACTAAGATTTAAACAAACAAAAAATTAAAGGGTATTCTACCAGTTAATGTAATTTTGACCATATAATTTTGACAATTAGCTGTGTCTTTTATAGCGCAAGAGGTAAACTGTTGAAACGTTCACAGCTAGTGCACCATTTTAAAGGCAACCGTAACGAATGCTATAATCTTATGAACCGTAATAATTAGACAATTGAAACAAACAAAATAAATAGTTAAAGGGTAACCTTTTAAGCAATGCAATAAACAACCCGAAAACTAAATCGCCAAAGCGAAAAAAAAATCGCGTAAATGAAAACAATACCAAAAAAAACGCCAAAGTAAAAAATATCCCAAAACTAACAAAATACCCAAAACGGCAAATAAAATCACCAAAATAAAGAAAAGTTAAAACGAAAAAAATCAGCAAAGCTAAACAAATCGAAGAAAAATGAAAGAAATCGGAAATCGAAAAAATGACAAAACCAAAAAAACGCCGAACTAAAAAAACCAATAATAAAAAAGTTTTGTAAAATGAAAATTAATCGCTAAAATGAAATAAATTCAGTAAAGTGCGACTATGGCTCGCACATGAAGGGTTCTGTACGAATACACATACATACATATATCCCTTTTAACCTCTTTTACATTTTGGCAATTTTTTAGTTTTGCTTTTTGGTTAAATGAACTTTTTTTATTTTTTAAGTTTTTTGCGTAGATTTAGCGATTTTTTTTTGGTTTTAGCGCTTTTTTCATTTTTGGTGATTTTTTTCGGTTTTTTTGCGATTTTTAATTTTTTTCAACCTTGTTCTTTGTTTTTTTGCCGTTTTTTTAGTTTTTGCGATTTTTTGGGTTTTGGCGTTTTTTTTTTTGTTTAAAAATTTTTTTCACTTTTAGAAGCTATTTTTACTTTAAGTGATTGATTTAGTTTTGGCGCTTTTTTGTTTTTTGGTGTTTTTTTTAGATTTAGCGAAATTTTCTTGGTTTTGACACTTTTTTTCGTTTCGGTGATTTTTTCGGTTTTGACGATTTTTTTTATTTTGGCTCTTTTCTAGTTTTAGCGCTTTTTTCAGTTTTGCTGATTTTTTTTAATTTTGATCATTATTTTTTTTTAGTTTTAGCGATTTTTTTGTCTTGGCACTTTTTTTCGTTTTGGCGATTTTTTCCAGTTTTTTTAAATTTTTTTATTTTTGGCGCTTTTTTCGTATTGATGATTCTTTTTTTACTTTTTTTACGATTTTTTTTTTAGTTTTTTGACAATATTTTTAGTTTTAGCGATTTCTTAGATTTTAGTGCTATTTTCGTTTTAACCACTTTTTTCGGTTTATATCGTTTTTTAGTTTTTTTTCGATCTTTTTAGTTTTTGCGATTTTTTGCGTTTTAGCGATTTTTTTTTAATTTTGGTTTTTTTTACTTAACGCTTTTTTTTCGTTTTTTGACAATATTTTTAGTTTAGGCGGTTTTTTTGATTTTAGTGCTTTTTTCGTTTTTGCCACTTTTTTCGGTTTATATCGTTTTTTTAGTTTATTGGCGATCTTTTTAGTTTTTGTGATTTTTTTTTGCGTTTTGGTGATTTTTTTAATTTTGGTGCTTTTTTCCTTTAAGCGTTTTTTTTTTCATTTTGGAGATTTTTCGTTTTGACATTTTTTTAATTTTGGAATTTTTTAGTTTTAGCGTTTTTTTTTAATTTCAAGAGCTTGCCTCTTACGGTTTCCAAAATACAGCAATTGTCTAAATTACATAGTAAAAATTACATTAACTGCTAGAACACCCTTTAATTTTTATTGTTTTAAATATCGGTGTTAATTAGTGTAGTCTATTCTACATACAGACTACACCAATTAACACTAACTTTGAAAATTTAAAATGTCTATATACAATTGTCTGTATATTACATTAGTATTTCAATATGTTTAGTTGCTCGCTTTAGAACACCCTTTAATTTTTAACTGTCATATATTTGTTTTCTAACGGTTTAAGTTTTACATATTCTGTGAAAATTTGAGGTTCGTAGCTCTTATGGTTCCCGAGAAAATAGCCTGTGACAGACGGACAGAGAGACGGACAGCGTAGCGAAAACACTAGGGTTCCTTTACGCTTGTGGTGTACGGAACCCTAAAAAAGCGCTGAGCCAAAAAAAGAACCAAAATGAAAAAATTGCGAAAACAAAGAAAAACGCTCCAACTAAAACACCCCTAAATTAAAAATAGCCAAAACATAAAAGTCGCAAAAAACGAAAAAAACGCTAAAACGAAAAAAGCTCCAAAAGGAAAAAATACCAAAACTAAAAGAAAACGAAAAAAACGAATATGTCACTACATAAAAAAATCTCAGAATTAGAAAAATAGTAAAAACGAAAAAAATCGCCAAAATGAAAAAAAAACGCTAAAACGATAAGAGCACCAGAACAATTAAAAAAATAGCCAAAATAAAGAAATCGCAAAAAAAAAATTCGTCCTAACAAAAAAATATTTTAAAAAAATCAAAATTGTATGGTTTTAGGAATTTTCTACTGCTACTCAGCAGCATAATTAATTGCAAAATACTAGAATTTATCCAAAAATTTCTCTACGATTCAAAGCTATGGTACATACCTAGAAAGGAAATGAGCATATAAAACCAATTTTTTGATTTCATGTGGCTTACCGAGTTATTGCACTAAAGCCTTTAATTAAATCTCTTTTGAAAGGCCAAAATATGTTTATATTTTAATCTGAAAACGCCTACGAATGTAGCGTTCGTCACGAACGATTTGCTTATATGTATATATATGCACTCTAAAACATTACTTCAAATTTAGGATCATATATAGTCTAAATTTGTGTTGAAAATTTCTTCTTGTCTAAAATTACATCGATTTTGTAGTTATTTTATTAAAGAAAAAAACTTTCAAATTAAACATATTTAGTCCAAGTGGAAACAGTTTAACATAAAGTATAATACGGCTATGGTTGAATGGTAGATACGTCAGACTATTAGTCAGGAGGTCGTGGTTCAAACCTGCACACAGCCAATCGTTTTTTTTTTAGTAAAAACATTTTGTTCAAAAATAATGCGTGTGTAATTTTAGGTCGATAATAATCGGTAAAGTGTTGCCGACTATTATCGACCTAATTTTCAACAAAACTGTTTTAGAGTTAGTGTTATTCGTACGGCATCTTTCTTGTGCGAGTCAAAGTCGCACTTTACTGCATTTTTTTTAAATATGTATGTTATTTTCATTTCACATGTTAAATATTTTTTAGTTTTTTTTTCAATTATCCTTAATTTCATGACATGACTGAAATATATAAAGAGATAATGAATTTCATTATAAAATTCACAAATAATTTTTTTTTCGTAAACTACTTTGCCAGAAACAAATTAAGTTGTGAAACGAAAAAATCTAGTAGATTTGCATCTAACCACCAACAAAAATCTCGCTAAAGTTCTCATTTGTTAGACCACAAATCTCGCTGACAATTAGTGCAACATAACAAGCAGGAAATAATACTCAACGCATAGATAGATATACAGTTAGTAGCACCTACAAACTCAAACACACAATTAAAATTTTGATAAAATTGGCAAGAAAAAACTTATTTCAAGCTTTTATCTAACACATTATCTTAGTGTGTGTGCGGTGATAGCGAATTGTGTGCACTTAACCACTACAAATGTACCAATCCTCTCCCAAAAAAAAATATCACTTAAACCAGAGCAATATAATTAAAACAAATGTTTTAAAATGTGATAAAGATACCTATTTCCTAGTACAAGTGAGGAGTATTTTTTCAAAAGGGCTTAATTCCACTTCCGGCCTTGAGCAAACCTCGTCGCCTCTATCATGCTTAACTGTATCCCCTAGATCAAAATCCATTGCAAGTAAGATATATTTCCGTGATTAAAAATTACATTTAAGTACAAAATTGTACAGAGTGGACCGAATCTGAAAAACCTTAGAATTTTTATTGAAATGTTGATTTTTTTATTATGCCAATAGAAAGAAGCAATCAATACAATCAACTGACAAATAATGTGTTTTTTTACCAAGGAACGAAAACTAAGTTGCTCTGGTGGTCAAAACCCGCAACTGATCTAGTCTTCTCGTTTCAAAAGTTCTATTGTATGACTGTTTAACTAACATACAGTAAAAAAGTCGCATCGATATAGCTGCAGTTTTGGCTGTTATGACAGCTTGAAGGTAGGCACTTTTTCTTTGCGATTTTAACTGACGCTACTTTGGTATAAAAACTGCGTATGATTTATAGTTGATTATATATTAATCATACGACACAGTACCAATCATAACACAGTACAACAGCCAATCTGGGGGGTGAGAAATTCCAAGTCAGGGTGATGGTACTAGGTCAGTATAGTAAAACCCCCAAAGGGTTTGGCGTTCGTATGTGTCAGTTTTTTTTATGACCTTTTAAATTTTTTCCTTATCTTGATGTTTTTTCGCTTAGTTGTAACATTTTGGCAAAAACGTAGTTTAACATAACTCGAGAACCACTTGCCCGATTTTGCTAAAACAAACTCAAAAAAATTAAGAATTACAATTTCTCTAATCTGTTTCTATACCGTTTTCCTATATGTGCAACACTTTCGAAGTTAAAAATGAATGTATGAAGGGAAAGAAGTATTTTTTGCCTAAAAATTTAAATATTTTTTTTTTTAAATTCATGAAAAATCCAAAATGGAAAAAAGTTCCAAAACTAATTACTTTCGCGTAAAGTCACATAACTCATGAGCAAAAAAAGGGATAGATCATGAAAATCGATGCACGCGTTTCTCATTTATTCACAATTAGGTATATGTATGAATTTCAAAAATTTGCTCCAGATATGCACAACATTATTTGGAGAAAACATTGACACTCACAAGCCGGACTCTCTCATATTTTTCTACTGTACTAAAAGAAAAATATTGATGTGGCAACACTGGTTCTGTAATGTTCACATAAAACATGCATTGTCATTATACATTTTCTCTTTCTCACACTGGTTCTGTGATTTTTGTCATTCAACAAGTGCCGACGAACGCGAACAGTAAAAGTGATTTTTCTCCAGTTTTTTAAAAGTGAACAAAAGAGAACAGAATATGGAACTGTGCAAGCCAGATATAAATAGCTTTTGCCTCTGCTGTGGTCAATATGTCTCAACACATAAAAAAAGTGGAAATTTCAGTACTGATTTTGTTCAAACATACGAGATGTACTTCAACCAAAATGTTATAGTGAACGAAAATTGGGTACCAAATATAGTGTGTAAAGGCTGCTACAACCGTCTAATGGATTGGAAAAATAGAAGACGTGAAAGTATGCCATTCGGTATCCCAATGACTTGGACTAATCCTGGCGAAGGTCACAATCCATTGAATTGCTATGCATGTGCGAATAAAGGAGCCGCAAAAAGGATAAGAAAATCGTATAATTACGTTGGTGTTGCAAGTGCCGCAACACCATTGCCTCATTCGGACCACATTCCTGTACCAAAAGCTTCTAGCCCAGATATTTTCTCTTCTACGACTGCTCCGACATATCATGCACGTGATGATCCCCCATATGAGCCATCAGTATCCAATGTGCCAATTTTAATAAATCAAAATAAGCTTGATTCAATTGTTGCCAAGTTGGAATTAACACAGCATAAATCGGAAGAGCTGGCTTCCATTTTGAAATCAAATAATTTGTTGGCACCCGGTGTGACATTATTGTGGTTCAGAAACTGATGATAGCGATGAATGCGATGCCACTAGTCCCGAACAACCACCATGGAAAAAGTCTAGGCAATATTTATTAAAATAAATAAAAATAAATAAATAAAATAAAAATAAAATATTATAAAAATGTTTACTTAATTTTTTTAGTAGTTTATGGCCAGAAGTCTGGAGTTATTGGGGAAAATTTATAAAAAAGGCGATAAATGACACTTTTTTGAATAAAAACAAATATCAATATTCTTGTCAAAATGGGATACCTTCACTTAATTGTAAATAAAAGCAGAACGCGTTAATCGATTTCTATGATCTATGTCGCATTTTGTTTATAGGTTATGTGACTTTACACGAAATTAATAACACTTGATCCTTTTTTCCGTTTTGGATTTTTTATGAATTAAAAAAAAAAAAATTTATTTTTAGGCAAAAAAATTTTTTTTTCTCCACAAATTTATTTTTACCGGCAAAACTGTTAATTATAAAGAAAAACGTTATATAAACGGATTAAAGAAATTGTAGTTCTAAATTTTTTTGAGTTTGTTTTAGCAAAATCGGACAAGTGGTTCTCGAGTTATGTTAAACCACGTTTTTGCCAAAATGTTACAACTAAGCGAAAAAATATCAAGATAAGGAAAAAATTTAAAAGGTCATAAAAAAAACTGACACATACGAACGCCAAACCCTTTGAGGGTTTTACTATACTGACCTAGTACCATCACTCTGACTTGGAATTTCTCACCTCCCAGACAATAATCCCAAAAATGTTCCATAGTGTAATCAGTGTTGCCAGGAGCTGGAGGAAAAGAGAAGCTAAATCGGTCTTTTTAAAAGACTAGAAAAGTCTAAATCGCACAAAAATAAAAATACGGGTTCCCACCGTAAAGTTTAAAATAATTAACACAATCAAGGCAGATTTTAATAAGATAAATTTTCGAACACAAACATGGGCAGAACTGAAGCAACATGCAACTTTTCGGAGATCATAATATCTTTTCATATGAGCTCATGTGCATTTTAATTCAATTCTACGCGTGTTGACGAAGAAAATGTATTTTTTCTTGAATAATTTGCTAACAAACGGTCAAAAAATGTTCGTAAATTAATTCCTGAAATATTCTTACATGTTTCTAAATAAGTTCTTTCTTAATAAAATAAAATTTCGTTTGACAAATGGGTCGATTATTATTTATTATTTGAGAACCATTGATTAAAATGGGTATAAAAGTAATTTTAGTACCATTTTATAGAGAAAATTGTCCGTTTTAACAAAAAATATTCATCTATTGCAAAAGTTTACATTAAAATGCCTTGAAAATAACAAAACTAGCAATAAATGTTCATATTTTAAAAAATAAATTTTTCCTTTTTGAGGCTAAATTGAAAATAAAAAAAGGCTAAAAAGAAAGCCACGAAGCTAAAACGCAAATTTGGAGGCAAAAACACAAAATAAAAGGCTACGCTGGCAACGCTGATCATAATGATCAACAATACTTGAAAAAATGCAAAAACGTGCCTACTTTCAAGCTCTCTTAGGGGCTATTCACATATTACGTAACGCTATTTTCGGAGCTTTTTATACAATAAAAATTAAAGGGTGTTCTATCAGTTAATGTAATTTGCTCTATCTTGGAAACCGTAAGAGGCAAACTCTTGAAATTTAAAAAACGCTAAAACTAAAAAAAATCCAAATTAAAAAATGTCAAAATGAAAAATCGCCAAAATGGAAAAAGCGCTTAAAGAAAAAAAAAACGGACAAAAATCAATAAAACGAAAAAAACCACCAAAGCTTTAAAAAAGTGCTAAAACTAAAAATATCATCAAAAAAGCTAAAAATCGTCAAAAATTAAAAAAGTCACCAAAACGAAAAAAGCACCAAAACAAAAAAAAAAGAAACCAAAAACTAAAAAAATTCGTCAAAAACCGAAAAAATCGCTAAAACGAAACAAAGTGACAAAACAAAAATAATAGTTGGGAACACTAAAAACACCCAGACCGAACAAATGCGCCAAAATAAAAAAAGCGCCAAAACTAAAATAAATCGCCAAAATTAAAAATATCGTCAAAAAGCGAAAACAAAAAAATTTTAAAACAAAAAAAACACCAATACCAAAAAATCGCTAAAGCAAAAAAAATCACTAAATCGAACAAAGCACCAAATCGTTAAAAAATTGCTAAAACTATAAAAATCGTCAAAAAAAGCAAACAAAAAAACTCGCCAAAAATGTAAAAATATCAACAAAACGAAAAAAGCGCCGAAACAAAAAACTCTCCCAAAATCTAAAAAATTCGTCAAAAACCGAAAAAATCGCGAAAACGAAACAAAAAGCCAAAAAAAGTCGGAAACACTAAAAAAACACCAAAACCCCAAAAAAAAATCTGCAAACCGAAAAAATGCGCCAAAACCGAAAAAAAAATTTTTTCGAACAAAATTTATGGGACAAAGTTTAAAAAAAATTTTTGAAAATCGATTCACTAATGACAGAGTAATACGTAGGAGGGTGAGAGGGGGGGGGGGAGTGAATTTCCCCACCAATTTTCGAAAGAAATATGGAACCAAACTGCAGGGGCAAACCTTTAAAAAATATAAAACAGTTTTCAAAATCGATTCCCATATGACAGAGTTGTGCGTGAGGCGAACAAAATTTCCCCACCAATTTTCGAGAAAAAAATTGTAAGGCCAAAATGCAAGCAAAATCTTAGAAACAAAAAAAAGAATTTTAAAAATCGGTCGACAAATGGTAGAATTATGCATGGGGACCAAATTTAATTTAATTTAATTTACGAAAAATAAATAATAGTAAACTAAACTTTGCATACATATTTAGTTATCGCTACAATACAACATTATGTTTGGAAAAGTGTGCACTGCGACGCCCATGAAAAGTAAATAATCATTTTAACTACTCGTACGTAGTCGATTCTTACATTTAGTTATCGTTACAGTACAACATTGTGGTTAGAAAAGTGGGCAGTGCCACGCCCATGAAAAGTAATTATTCATTTTAACTACTTCTACTTATCCGATTCTTATGAGACTTCGCACACACAATTAGTTCTCGTAAAAGTACATGATCATATTATATGGGGGCGGTGCCACTCCTATTTTGCAGTCGGTTTTTTTGCTGCAAGAATTATTAGACGAATTGTTTTATAAATTCAGACAAAAATATTGTTTGATATTTTTTTAGAAAATCCAGTAAATCTTTTTATTTGATTTAGTAAATTGTTTTGTTTAAAATTTTTAAATATTTTTAGACAAACTCTTTTATAGATTTAAACAATTTGTTCAGTGAAAAAACGTTTTTTTTTATAAATTTGTTGAGATATTTTTGTCTGTATTTACAAATTTGTTTGTAAGTCTGTTTCTAGACAAAACATTTACTATTTCATTGAATTATTTTATTGAAAATGAAATTTAGTTTTTTCTGTGTACATTTAGAATGAGAATCACCCAAGTAATGAAGTTTTTTGCCTTGAATTGTTTTTTTAAAGTGTGCATGTATTGGTTTTGTACTGCTAATGCGGGTTAGTAGCCGGTTGAAACTTTACGCCGTTAAAAAACTATTCCCTGCGCTTCTCTTGCCCACAAGTTACCATTTTATTCCTGCACAATTGTTTTCGTGTGTGAAGGCTCTATGATTTGTCAAACAAAGCAATACTGTGAGTTAAAAAATTACTGTTTGCGCCACCATAAACATTTTCAAAAAATATTTCATGTACAGACACGCCCCTTTTACAGTTTTATTATATGTATAGATTAAAACAAGTTTTATTTTGATAGTGTAATTTTTCTTTTATGGATAATTTTAATTGTCAAATATTTTTAATTTTAATATACTCGTATTACGCTCTTGTTTGTATCTCTTTTGCAATTTATTTCAATAATGCTTTCAATAAAATGAAGTGACTTAAAAACTTTTTAAATATTACAAACGAGATTTCATCTTAATACACTTGTTCGTAATTTGTTAAGTTTTTTATTATGGGAAGTAATAGCAACAAATAGAGACACTAAATTTTACGTTTATCGTATACTGGATAAGTGGGTGGCGATGTAAAGAAATGTAAAGAAAAACAATATTTAAAAGCACAAAAATAAAATTGTTTAACTTTGTGTGGCATAAGAAGATTTATTATGAACGTTGTTTTTCTAGTCCTTTAAATAAGTACAGAAGATGAGGATGTTGTTGACTGAAAAATGCAAATTTAAGTAACGAAAATATAGATTTGAATTAAATCTGATAACGATATTAAACACACAAACTGGGTTATGTAATCTATTGGCTTATCTGAGGAAACAACCAGAGTCATGGCAGAAGTCGAGACCGCGACTGTAAAGTAAATGTCTAGGATAGTCGACATATAAACAGAAAAAATTATCACGTAAAAATTTTTAAACAAAAGTTTGTCTAAAAATAAATTTCATTTACAGTAAATGTTCTTTACATAATCAATGAATTGTTTGTTTGACTCTTATTTAGGACGCAAATACCAAAAACAATAAGAAAAACCCTGTCATAAAAAATCAACCCCGATGATGACGTACACACAAATAACAACAACAACAACAACAATGATAGCAAAAGGAATGCGATTGTATCAAGTTTGCTTACTGAAGATTTTTGAGTGAATCAATTCTCATTAATTTTTTAGGGTTCCGTACACCAAAAGTGTAAAGGAACCCTACTATTTTCGCTACGCTGTCCGTCTGTCTGTCTGTCCGTCGGTCTGTCTGTCTGTCACAGGCTGTTTTCTCGGGAAGCGTAAGAGCTACAGACATAAAATTTTCACAGAGTATGTAAAACTTTGGTCGCTACAACAACAAATATATGACAGCTAAAAATTAAAGGGTGTTCTAAAGCGAGCAACGAAAAATGTTGAAATACTAATGTAATATGCAGACATTTATATACAGACACTCTAAATTTTCAAAGTTAGTGTAAATTGGTGTACTCTCTAAGTAGAATAGACTACACCAATTAACACCGATATTTAAAACAATAAAAATTAAAGGATGTTCTATCAGTTAATGTAATTTTGACTATGTAATTTAGACAATTTGCTGTATCTTGGAAGCCGTAAGAGGTAAAATCTTGAAATTTAAAAAAACGCTAAAACTAAAAAATTCAAAATTAAAAAATATCGAAACGGAAAAACACTAAAATGAAAAAAGCGCTTAAAGAAAAAAGCACATATATGAAAAAATCGCTATAACGCAAAAAACCCGTCAAAACTAAAAAGATCGCCAAAAAACTCAAAAAAAAAACAAACAAAAAAGCAAAAAATTGTCAAAACGAAAAAAGCTCTAAAACTTAAAAAAAAAACGTTAAAACTAAAAATATCATCAAAATAAAACAACTACAAAAATTAAAGAAAAAATCACCAAAACCAAAATAAAAGCGCCAAAACTAAATAAAATCGCCAAAAACCAAAAAAAAATAGCCAGAACGAAAAAAAGTGTCGGAACCGAAAAAATCGCTAAAACTAAAAATTCGCCAAAAACCGAAAAAAAATCCCCAAAACCGAAAAAAATCCCCACAGCCGAAAAAAGCGCAAAAACTGAAAAAAGCGCCAAAACTAAAATAAGTCGCTAAAACTAAAAATATCGTCAAAAAGCAAAAACTAAAAAAATTGGCAAAAAACAAAGAAAAAAAATTGCAAAAAACCAAAAATCTTCAAAAAACGAAAAAATCGCCAGAACGAAAAAAAGTGTCAACCACAAAAATCGCTACAACTGAAGAAATCACCAAAAACCGAAAAAATCCCCAAAACGGAAAAAATCGTTAAAACTGAAAAAAATCGCCACAACTAAAATAAATCGGTAAAACTAAAAATATCGTCAAAAATTGAAAAAAACGAAAAAAACGCCAAAACCAAAAAACCGCCGGAACTAAAAAAAACGCCAAAAAACAACAAAAAATTTAAAAAAAACGAAAAATCGCCAGAAAAAAAATCTAAATCACGAAAATAAAAAAGCATCAAAGACAAAAAAACGCCAAAAACAACGAAAAATACTTAAAAAAATAAAAAAACTAAAATTAAACAAAAAATCACAACGAAAAAACTACCAAAATGAAAAAGAGGCAAAAACGAACAGGGATATACATATGTGTGTTCGTACGGAGGCCTTCGTGTGCGAGCCAAAGTCGCACTTTACTTAATTTATTTAAATTCTTTAGATAAACATTCAGACTTGAACACATTTAACAAAGTGAAATTTCATAAAGGATTAGTGGATGATGATGATGACCCGGCCAAAAATTTTGTTTTATAGATTTAAAAAAAAATCCTGAAAATATTTTTGTTTGATTCAGTAAACTATTTTGTTTAATATTTGCTAGTATTTTTAAACTAATTGTTTTATAAATTCAGACAAAAATTTTGTTTGGTATATTTCAGAAAATCCAGTAAATCTTTTTGTTTGATTTAGTAAGTTGTTTTGTTTACGATTTGTAAATATTTTCAGAGAAATTGTTTTATAGATCTAAGCAATTTGTTCACTGAAAAAAACACGTTTTTTTCAATGAAATTGTTGAGATATTTTTGTCTATATTTACAAATTTTATTGTAGGTCCGTTCCTAGACAAAATATTTACTATTTCATTGAATTCCTTTACAGAAAATGAAATTTAGTTTTTTCTGGGTACATTAGTCTATATCAACACCAACACTAAAAGTCTCATGTATCTTTTTTTATTTTTGATAATGGGAGACCTTTACTATCCAGACCATAGCTTTCTCCATGCATACCAGCAAGTGGGATTCAATGAATAGCGTCAAGAACATCATGATACTTTGAATAGTGGTCTCGTCCTGTGGGATGGTAACTTGCATTAAGAGAATATAAAATTTCAACAAAACAACCAGCACAATACTAAGCAAATGAAAAGGCACCTTCTTTAAATACCGACTGCTTAGCACAATTAGTGTAAATCCTATTTCCTGCTTAGGTTTGGTTAAGTAAAACTTTTAGCAAATATTTACAAGATAATAAAGAAAAATTAATTTATAATGTCTAGCATACATTTAAAGCAGGTTTAGTTGCAAACTTTCTTCGAAAGAAAACTTTTAACAAGATAACTAGTGAGAAATGCGTCCATTTCAACAAGTGGGTGGTGGGATGCATGCCCATAATAAATAATGCTAACTTCTTTAACACAACAAAGTTTGTTAAGCAGTAAATGCTGCAAATTTTTTCTGCTTTTGTTTTGCTTAAATGTTTTTTATTAGCAAAAAAAGTTGCTAAATATTTAGAAGAATAAAAGTGAAAGGGTGTAAATTAAATTGAAATTACAAATCTTCTTAACAGTGCAGTAGGCAAATAAAAGAGCTTGTCATGTTTGAATAAATAACAGTATGCAACAAGAAAAATGCCAAAAAAAGCCACTATATATTTTGTCGAAATTTTAAATTCTATGGACAAATTTTTTTTTTTAAATTAATTTTTTTTCTAAACTTTAAGATTTTTACCGATTTCATCATAACTTGCAAGGGTGTTGTCCAATTTTATTTAAAAAAACCACTGAGAATTTTGAAAAAAATTACCTTTCAGCCGCTATAACATAATTTTTTATATTTTCAATGCTTTCGGAATTATTCTGACCGCAATGTTGAAATATATATTTTTTTATATAACATTGGAAAATTAAATTTTTTTTGTAAAATTTATAAAAAATCGAAAATGGCAAAAATTTGCCATTTTATTATTAGCTAATCATAAAGTCACATGCACAGAAAAGAAAAGGAATGTAAAATCAACATGACGCAATTGTGATTTGAAATCATATTACATTTACAAGAAATAATTTGTCGTTTAAGTGTGTTACTGTTTATTTGCTTTGTTCATTGCTACAAATCATTGTTGTGCTTAGTTGTGTGGCTTGTTGTTGTTGTTGTTTATTATTTCATTGGTCGGCTATGTAGACGACAAAAAACGAATTACCAGCGAAAATTTTCAGCTGCTGGTTTAAAATTACCATTGTTTCATATTCATTTTAAACGAAAAATTATTAATCTAACCTTAAATGTCTTTGATTTAAAATGTTTCACTGTTAAAACAACTTTGTTATAAGCGTTACATTTTAAATTTTAAATCAACATGACTCTAACTTTAATTTCAAATAAGTTGTATGTTAAATAACCATTTTTAAGTCATGTTCAATTAAAATCAAAATCATTTTACATACGATGGTATTTATTTAGAGTATAGCTGAAGTAAAGTTTAAAGCTGTTGTGACTGCAGGGGATAGCGCATGGACTATCTTGCAGTTGGCGGCACTAGTTCAAATCTTGGGTGGGGCAGCCAACTACAACACAAAGTTTTCTTATGCCTATGCTAATCAGCGATACCATTTTTAACCATTTTTTACGATATGACAAAAAATGATATGACATAGTGTGTTGTCATATCGTAAGTTTCTTACGATATGACAACACTAAGATAGCCATACAAGGTGTTGTCATATCACAGCAGCCATGCCATTTTTAGCCTTTTCTTACGATATGACAAAAAACGATATGACATACTATGTTGTCATATCGTAAGTTTTTTACGATATGACAACACTGCGATATGACAACACCGTGTATGGCTATCTTATATCGTAAAAAACTTACGATATGACAACACAGCATATCATATCGTAAAAAATCGGCATTTCTGGCACCTATGATACACGGTACTGTCATATGACAGCAGCCATGCTATTTTTAGTTATTTTTTACGATATGACAAAAAACGATATGACATACTGTGTTCTCATATCGTAAGTTTCTTATGATATGACAATAATGCAATATGACAACACCGTGTGTGGCTATCTTAGTGTTGTCATATCGTAAGAAACTTACGATATGACAACACAATATGTCATATCGTTTTTTGTCATATCGTAAAAAATCGGCATTTCTGGCAGCTATGATACACGGTGTTGTCATATCACAGCAGCGATGTCATTTTTAAGAATTTTTTACGATATGACATACTGTGTTCTCATATTGTACGTTTTTTACGATATGACATACTGTGTTCTCATATTGTAAGTTTTTTACGATATGACAACACTGCGATATGACAATACCGCGTATGGCTATCTTAGTGTTGTTATACCGTAAAAAACTTACGATATGAGAACACAGTATGCATATCTGCCAGAAATGACGATTTTTTACGATATGGCAAAATACGATATGACATACTGTGTTGACATATCGTAAGTTTTTTACGATATGAAAACACTGAGAAAACAATACAGCGTGTATGACTTTCTCAGTGTTGTCATATCGTAAAAAACTTACGATATGAGAACACAGTATGTCATATCGTTTTTAGTCTTATCGTAAAAAATCGGCCTTTCTGGCAGCTATGACAGTATGTCATATGGTTTTTAGTCATATCGCAAAAATTGCTAAAAATGGCATCGCCGATACTAATACACATCACGTAAGTAAAATAATCCATAGAATAGCTACATTAAAGTCATGTTGTTTCAACTTGATATAACTTCAACGTAACATGATTCTTCGTGTTGTTTCAAAATATCAAATTGACGTTGTTTAAACTTGAAAAAAAAACTTTGATTCAACATGATCTTTCGTATTATTTCAGTATCCGCTTCATTTTGATTTAACTGTACTGCAATGTTAAATCAACATGAAATATAGTTAATTCAAAAGGAAAAAAGTGTATTCCATTTTTTCGATTTTTAGCAGTATCAGTTATAATTTGCTTACAGTTAGAACCCTAACGGAATACAATTTGTTTACAAACAATTTTTTTGTTGTGAATATGACATGATAAATATCCTTTGATGCGGCAAATAAAAAGGAAGAAAGACAATAGAAAAAATTGCAATAAACTAAACTTCATCGTTTTAAATCGTTTTCTTCTCAACTGTTTGTGTTTTCAATACGAATTGGCGGGATGTTTAAACTGCAAGCAATGAAGTATTAATTTGGTGAATTAAAAAGATTATCAGCAGTTTGTAAGCTTATTCACACTATTTCAGGATATTTTTTTTTCCTACAGAAAAGCACAATATTTGATAAAGTTTTTGTCAGATGTTAGGGAATATTCAGTCAACAGTATACATTATTTGTTTCTTCTGTTGCCTTATTAATATCAGAGTGACTCTGCAACACACATTGTCTTTAAAAATCTTGTTGCTTTCTTGTTACTTTGTATGTCCCATGTTGTGTGTAAGAAAAATCCATTTCATTGCTCTATTTTTTTATTCTTCTTTTTTTTGCGAATGTCATCTACAGTGACCTTTTTGTCATCAAAATATTTTGTGACTCTAAAAGGGAGTCGTGTTTCAATATGTGCGAATTTAGGAAAGACAACATTGTAAAGGCCATAAAAGCCATCACTTACTTCATTGTTCTGTATATGTACACAAAATGTTGTAAAATTTAAGTAATTTGCAAAGAAGTTTAATTATTTTGTCTTGAAATGACCTAAAAGATTAATGTTGCTACAGAGATGAAAGTTTATAAGTTAAATTAGTGTAAAAATACTGTAGAAAATTAGGTGTAAGACAAACATGTGCTTCGGAATAATAAATTATATTGAACATACAATTAAAATATTATCTTGTTAAAGTGTGTGCGTAGTACGTGTTTATTTCTTTTTAGCCACATCTTATTTATACGTTTGTATGTTTGTAAACTACTGAGATGTATGACTTTATGATATCAAGATTTTCTTATAGTTTAAATAAACTATACAGTGTTTTCTGCTAAATTATCAATCACCCCCTCAAAAGGGAATAATCATTTGAACTTTATATTAAGTTAATTTGTAACAACATATACGTAATATTCGTTTCACAATAAAATGAAAATTAATCATACGCAATCACAAATGTATAACTGCCTTTATTAGGTATCGATAAATTGAATTATCGTTATTTATTCTATTTTTAATCCAAACGGATTATACAGCTCAAAAAATCAATTTTTTTAACACTTTTTTAAACCAATTTGTCTTAATTTCATTAACTTTTAATTTAAAAAAGGTTTAATTTATAAAAACGTATACGTAATATTAATTTAACAATAAAATAAATATTAATCATACGCAATAAAACATATACAACTGCCTGCATTATTTAACGATATATTGAATTATCGATATTTAATATATTTTTAACCCGAACTGATTACACAGGCCAACGAAATCAAGTTTTTTTGCACAGTTTTTAAACCAATTTGCCATAAGGTCAGGCATTTTTAAGTGCTGAAAGTGCATCGAGAAAGATTTGTTACGTATTAGATAATTTATACTGAACATTTTGTAAAAAGCTTTACGAGAGAAGGGGGGGTATAAAAAATCTCCGAAAATAGCGTTACGTAATATGTGAATAGCCCCTAAGCCGATTGTTATGAAACTTTGTACACACATTAAGGTTCTATTTGAATACTACATCATTATTAAAAAGTGGGCAGTGCCACGCCCATGAAAAGTAAATATTCTTTTTCAACAACTACTAAACCGATTCTTCTAAACTTCGTTTTATCGGGAACCGTACAACTTTTGCCACTACAACAACAAATATATGACAGCTAAAAATTAAAGGGTATTCTAAAGCGAGCAACGAAAAATGTTGAAATACTAATGTAATGTTTTCTCGGGAACCGTCCTGAAATTTTCACAGGATATGTACAACTTTGGCCGCTACGACAACAAATATATGATAGTTAAAAATCAAAGGGTGTTCTAAAGCGAGCAACGAAAAATATTGAAACACTAATGTAATATGCAGACACTTATATTAAGCACTTTAAATTTTCAAAGTTAGTGTTAATTAGAGTAGACTACACCAATTAACACCGATATTTAAGACAATTAAAATTAAAGGGTATTCTATCAGGTAATGTAATTTAGACAATTTGCTGTATCTTGGAAACCGTAAGAGGTAACATCTCGAAATTTCAAAAAACGCTAAAGCTATAAAAAACTTGAAATAAAAAAATGTCAACACGAAAAAAAAACGCTAAAATGAAAAAAATCGCTAATATGCAAAAAATCATCAACGCTAAAGCTATAAAAAACTTGAAATAAAAAAATGTCAACACGAAAAAAAAACGCTAAAATGAAAAAAATCGCTAATATGCAAAAAATCATCAAAACTAAAAAACCAAAAAAATACGAAAAAAGTCGTAACAACGAAATAATCACTATAACTAAAAAACGCTAAAACTAAAAAATATCATCAAAAACGAAAATAAAAGCGCCAAAGCTAAATAAAATCGCCAAAAACCGAAGAAATCGCCAGAACGAAAAAAGTAACATAACCAAAAAGAAAAAAATCGCTAAAATCAAAAAAACCACCAAAAACCGAAAAAAATCCCAAAGCCGAAAACAAGCACTAAAACTAAAAAAAAACGCTAAAACAAAAAAATATCATCAGAAACGAAAATAAAAGCGCACAAAACTAAATAAAATCGCCATAACCCGAAAAAATCGCCAGTACGAAAAAAGTGTCACAACAAAAAAAAATCGCTACAACTAAAAAATCACCAAAAACTGAAAAAACCCGCAAAGCCGAAAAAAGCGCCAAAAACTGAAAAAAACGCCAAAACTGAAATAAATCGCTAAAACTAAAAATATCGTCAAAAAGCGAAAAAAAAACGTAAAAACAAAATAAGCGGCAAAACCAAAAACGCTAAAACTAAAAAAAACCGACAAAAATACCAATACAAAATTGAAAAAAACCAAAAATCGCAACAAAAAAAACTAAAAAAATCGCCAGAACGAAAAAAGTGTCATAAGAGTAATTCCATTTAGCCAGGTGTGACCACTTTACACATATTCCGAGTCGCAACCTTTTTTTAAGTACAAAATTTAATAATAAATAAATAAAGAATATAAATTTTTTTACTTAAAAAAAAGGTTGCGACTCGGAAGTCCATTAAGCTTAAAGTCGTTGAATAACGGATAGACACTGAAAGAACAGGATTCCTGCTCAGAATTTCCATCAGAAAGCTGTGACGGGTGTGACCTTACAAATCTTAGTTTTAAAAAATTATGACTTTCAGGATAAATTTTGTAAAATGTTTACTATAACGTACACAATAATTTTGGTATAGCTGTCTGTTAAAAGTGTTTTTAGCTGTCTTACGTATTAATGTTTGACAAAAAATCAGTTTTCTTAACAAAAAAGGATTTTTATAATGTGACGGGTGTGACCACCCGACGAAAATTTAAAAATTTTAAGAAATAAAACTTTTTATTGATTTCCTTACTGTAAATAATATAAAAAAATCATATGTGAACAATAACACATTAAATTATTTGCTATCCGTTCTATTATAGACAGCAGAATACTCTAGCTGAGTATTTTTTTTTTTAAATTCAATAAAAAGCGAAAAATTTATATTCTTTTCAGAGATAAGGGTTTTTATTAATAATGAGAAAGAGAAGAAAAGAAAATCTGAAATGAATATTAAGCATACAAAGAGGGAGAGCAAAATGTTTCGTCGATGATCATTTAAAAGTGCCTCAAATTGCTTTAAAAATATTAAATAATGTATTTTTTTATTTTTTCTATAATTGCCATGCTCTGAAAAACATCAATTGAGAGATTTTTATTAAAAATAAGAATTTTTTTTCCTTGCACAGGGCCGTTTTACGTTTTACCAAAAAAATCGCTAAAACTAAAAAAATCACCAAAAACCGAAAAAAATCCCAAAAACGGAAAAAACCGTCAAAACTTAAAAAAATTGCCACAACTAATAAAATAAATCGCTAAAACTAAAAATATCGTCAAAATGTGAAAAAACGTAAAAAACGCCAAAACAAAAAAAAATCGCTAAAGTTAAAAAAATCGGAAAAAAACAAAAATATTGCAATAAACGAAAAGTCGCCCAGATAGTCATCGCGCAAACAACTGCAGCCACAACAGCTATAAAATTTATTTTAGGCATACACAAAATTAATACCATGAATTGCATTTTAATTCAATATGATTTAATTGATGATTTAACATAAAGTTTATTTGAAATTAAAGCTATAGTCATGTTGAATAAAAATGATATGATAACAATGTTAATTTAACAGTAGAAAATATTCAATCAAAGAATAGGAACTAAAATATCAATTAGTAGTAACTAGGTACTAAAATATGTACCGTGCGCTTAGATTTGAAAAATTTTTGACAACTAAATGTTGTTGAATGTGGCGTGAACTCCACCGTTATTTTGCCATAAATTTTTCAACAAGTTTTCCATTTACATAATAATTTTATTGTCTCACTTGAACCATATTTCACATACAATATTATTTTTATTTACTAACGTTACAAATTGTTGTTGTTGCATAGACATTGCTGTTGATGATGTCGTTGGCATTAATTAAAGTTATATTTATTGTCTGCCGGATATTTGATCTACTTAATTTACACAGAGTTTTTACTCATTTAATATTTGCTTCCCATTTTCCCAGATTTTGTAAATGGTCAATTATTTATTTTGCAATTGTTTTACATTTTTCAATTTGTTTGCTCAATCATTTTGCAATTTTCATTGATGGCCTTATAAATACTATTTGATAAATATTTATTTTGACTTTTGTTTTAAATAATTGTAACAAATATTTATGGCTTTGGACCGGTCTTTTATATACATAAGAACATTATAAATATTTGTTCTCCCAGTAGGCTTTTACTTTATTAAACTTGTACGATTTTAATAGGGAAAATTTGTTTACAATAAAATAAATTTTAATGAACATCTGGGGATCCTTTCTTTGGCGTTTTTTTGCACTTTTTTAATTTTTGGCGATTTTTTTTCGTTTTTTACGATATTTATAGTTTAACGATTTTTTTTTTTTTTTTGTTTTAGTGTTCTTTTTTTGTTTTGACGGTTTTTTCGGTTTTTGACGTTTTTTTACTTTTTTTTGCGATCTTTTTAATTTTTGCGTTTTAGCAAATTTATTTTTTAATTTTGTTGCTTTTCTTCCTTTAAGCGCCCAGGGTGTTTCTCCACAGACAAGCTGATCACTTCGCGGGTTGTGTTTGTAAGCGCTTTTTCATTTTGGCGATTTTTCGTTCTGACATTTTTTTAATTTTGAACATTTTTACTTTTAGGGTTTTTTTTAAATTTCGAGTTTGCCTTTTATTGTTTCCAAGATACGGCAAATTGTCTAAATTGCATAGTTAAAATTACACTAACTGATAGAACACCCTTTAGTTTTTATTGGTTCAAATATCAGTGTTAATTGGTGTGTAGTCTATTCTACAGACTACACCAATTAGCACTAACTTTGAAAATATAGAGTGTTTAAGTATAAGTGTCTGTATATTACATTAGTATTTCGTTGCTCGCTTTAGAACATCCTTTAATTTTTATCTGTCATATATTTGTTGTTATAGCGGCCAAAGTTTTACATATTCTGTGAAAATTTCTGGTCCGTAGCTCTTACCGTTCCCGAGAAAGCAGCTTGTAACAGACAGACCAACAGACAGGCAGACAGACAGATAGATGGATAGACCGACAGAAAGACAGACAAACAAACAGACATACGGACAACGTAGCGAAAACAATAGGATTCCTTTACACTTTTGCTGTACGGAACCCTAAAAACGCTAAAACTAAAAAATTCCAAAATTTAAAAAATACCAAAACGAAAAATCGCCAAAATAAAAAAGCGCTTAAAGAAAAAAAGCACTAAAAGTAAACCAATCGCTAAAAGGCAAAAAATCACCAAAACTAAAAAGATCGCCAAAAAACTAAAAAAAAATCGCGAAAAGGCAAAAATTCACCAAAAATAAAAAGATCGCCAAAAAACTAAAAAAAATCGCTAAAAGGCAAAAAATCACAAAAACTAAAAAGATCACCAAAAAACTAAACATAAAATCGTAAATAACCGAAAAAAATTACCAAAACAAACAAGCGTAAAAACTATAAAAAAAATCCCCAAATTAAGAAAAATCGTCAAGAAATGAAAAAATCGCACAAAAACGGAAAAATCATCAAAACGCCAAAAACGGCAAAACTAAAAAGCGCCAAACTTAAAAAATCACAAAAAAGCGAGAAAATTGATAAAACGAAAAAATGTGACAACTAGAAAAAATTGCTAAAACTAAAAAATCACCAAAAACCACAAAAACGAAAAAACGCCAAAACGGAAAAAATAGCTTGAACTAAAAATGCCAAAAACCGAAAAATGGGTAGAACAAACAAACAGCGGTAACCTTAAAAAATCGCCAAAAACCTTAAAAAATCGCCAAAACGAAAACAGCGCCAAAAAGCGCTAAAAAATCGCTAATACTAAACAAATCTCAAAAATCAAAAAAATATTGCCTAAAATCGAAAAAAATCGCCAAAAAAAAATGAAAAAAGCCACAAATGAAAACAGTCCCCAAAACAAACAAAAAAAAAGTTGACAAAATTAAATAGTCGCCAAAACGAAAAAAAGCACCAAGAGTAAAAAATCGACAAAAGTAAAAATATCAAACGCCGCAAAAAATCGCCAACACGAAAACATTTACAATATCCGAAAAAAGTATCCAAAACGAAAAATGTCAAATTCAAAAAATCGCTAACACAAAAGCGTAAAAAAAATCCCAAAAACGAAAGAATCGTCAAAACGAAAAAAAAGCGGCAAAGTAAAAAAATGAAAAAATCACCACAAACGAAAACATTGCAAAAAAAAAGTTGACAAAATTAGATAATCGCCAAAACGAAAAAAGCGCCAAGAGTAAAAAAATCAACAAAACTAGGAACATCATCAAAAACCGCAAAAAATCGCCAAAACGAAAAAATTTACAAAATCCGAAAAAAGTCTCCAAAACGAAAAAAGTCTCCAAAACGAAAAATGTCGCCAAAACTAACAAAAATCGCCAAAAAATAAAAATTACGGTCTTTTTTAGTTATGACCCTATTACACAGGCTCGAATTAGATTAGGTTTCGTCTTAAATTTAAAAAACTAACAGACACGTGCTTGTCTAAAGATCTTTGGTACTAAATTTAATGTATAGTTTTATGTTACATTTACAATACCTTAACAATCTTAGAGAATTAACTTTGCTGACTGACTACTTGTCTAGTGAATATTACTGCCATGACGACAATCTAATTATATCCTCTAAAACTTTTTTATGACACAAAAAACGGAAGATCTTTTCTTATTTTTATCCTTCCTTTAAATGCAAACTCTTAATTTGTTTGCAAATGTTGGCATGTATTTGACACTTCTTAAACAATTAAGCAAACAATTGGCCATGATTTTTACTTGCCAAAAACTTTTCTGATGTCTTTACCCATTCCACGGATGGATGATATTTTTTAAGAAACAAACATTTATTGTTTATTTTGTTTATTATGCAAAAGCTTAGTTGGAAATAAGCAATAAAGAACTTTATTGATTCCTTTTGTTTGAAGAATTATTCGAACAAGCAAAAACGGTTGGAATTAGTAAAAATAAATTCACTAAAGTGCGAATTTGGGTCGTATACGAAACGTTCCATACGAATACACATATATCCCTTTTCGTTTTTGCCTTTTTTTCATTTTGGCAATTTTTCGCTTTGCTTTTTCGTTTTTTTTTTCAAGTTTTTGTATTTGTTAAATTTTATTTAGTTTCGAAGCTTTTGGCAATTTTTTTGCTTTTTGGCGTTTTTTTTAATTTTTTGGTCATGTTTTTTGGGGCTATTTCCAATTCGGCGATTTTTTGTTTTGTCATTTTTTAGGGTTCTTTCTGTACACCAAAAGTGTAAAGGACCCCTACAGCTACGATGTCCGTCTGTCTGTCTGTCACAGGCTTTTTTTCGGCAACCGTAAGAGCTACGGACCTGAAATTTTCACAGAGCATGTGAAACTTTAGCCGCTACAACAACAAATATGCAAGTATGACAGTTAAAAATGAGAAGCTGTTCTAAAGCGAGCAAGGAAAAATTTTGAAAAACTAATGTAATATACAGACACTTATATATAGACACTTTTCATAGTTGGTGTTAGTCTGTAAAATACACTACAACAATTAAAACTGAAATTTAAAACAATAAAAATTAAAGGGTATTCTATCAGTTAATGCAATTTTGACTATGTAATTTAGACAATTTGTTGTCTCTAGGAAACCGTAAGAGGTAAAATATTGAAATTTTAAAAGACGCTAAAACTAAAAAATTCCAAAATTAAAAAAATTTCAAAACGAAAAATCGCCAAAATGAAAAAAGCGCTTAAAGAAAATAAGCACCAAAATTAAAAACAAATCGCTAAAACGCAATAAATCATCAAAACTAAAAAGATCGCCAAAAAAACTAAAAACGCCAAAAACCGAAAAAAGTCGTCAAAACGAAAAAATTCACTACAACATTAAAAAAATTGCTAAAACTAAATATATCATCAAAAAAACGAAAAAAATCGGACAAAAATGAGAAAAAATCACCAAAAAGAAAAAAAGCGCAAAAAGCAAAATAAGAGCCAAAGCTGAAAAAACGCCAAAAACCAAAAAAAAAATAGTCGCCAAAACAAAAAAAAAGTCAAAACAAACAAAAATCGCTAAAACTAAAATATCACGAAAAACCGAAAAAAAATCCCCAAAACCGAAAAAAGGGCCAAAACTGAAAAAAGCGCCAAAACTAAAATAAATCGCTAAAACTAAAAATATCGTCAAAAAGCGAAAAAAACATAAATAAATCCTAAACCAAAACAAAGCCAAAACTAAAAAAAATCGGCAAAAAAACAAAAATAAATTTTGAAAAATCCACAAATCGCCAAAAAAACCAAAAAAAAAATCGCTAAAAGTAAAAAAAAACACAAAAAACCGAAAAAATCCCCAGTACCGAAAAAAAGCCAAAATTGAAAAAAATCACCACAACTTTAAAAAAAACGCCAACATTAAAAAACCGCCATAACTAAACAAAAATCTGAAATAAACAAAAAATTTCAAAAAACGAAAAATAGCCAGAAAAAAAGAAAAAAATTACGAAAATTAAAAAAGCACCATAACTGAAAAAATCGCCAAAAACAGCGAAAAATACTTAAATAATAAAAATTATAAAATTAAACAAAAAAGCAAAACGAAAAAACTGCCAAAATGAAAAAAGGGGCACAAACGAAAAGGGATATACATATGTGTATTCGTGCGGAAGCCTTCGTACGAAGGCCTTCGTATGCTAGCCAAAGTCGCACTTTACTTAATTTCTTATATAATATATGGATATGGATTAAATCATGCTAAAGCAGTTCTCATTTTCAAATTTACGCGTTTATTATATGAAATATTTTACTATACTTTCAAAGGACTCAAAAAAATCATTTGAAATGAGAATCGGCGAAATACATCTGATTAATTTATCATTAATTTTTCAATTGACCCAACTGTGCATAAAATATTGCAATTTATTCAAATGAATTTGATTAGATTACCAATTTAAACTGTTGTAATGTTTTAATGTGCAATTTATTGACTAAGTCGCATAGTAACAAATGCGATTTATAAACAATAGGCATTAATAAACATACACATGCACATACAACCACAAACAATACAAATTTCACATAGACCAAATGTTTGTCATCATTAGTGTGTTTATTTAATGATAACGAATCAATGAATGACTGCAAATGATATTAAGAGTTTGCCATTATAGTGGTGAAGACACTGGTTATGGTGTGTAATTGTTGCAAAGGCGTTTAGGTAAATGTGTAATTTAGAAATTAAATAGATTGGTTTTAAATTATATATCAAACAACATTCGAAACTCATATAATTTTAAAAAAAAAATATCGTTAAAAACACAGTAACTAACAGAAATAAAGTTTTCCAGGAAACAAAAGAAAAACCTATATTTTTATATAAGAAAACAGCAGCAAATACAGAAAAATTGATGTGGAAAAATTTGTCAGATACTGTGTTTTAAAATTGTACAGTATGTAATACTATTTATGCTTTATATGTTCGCGTAATTCAAGTAAATTAAGTAAAGAGCGACTTTAGCTCGCACACGTAGGGTTCCGTACGAAGACACATATATCCCTTTTCGATTTTGCCCTTATTTCATTTTGGCAATTTTTTCATTTTGCTTTTTCATTTTATTTTAGTTTTTTTTTTAATTTTTTAAGTTTTTTTTGATCTAGCGATTGGTTTTAGAGTTTTTTGTGTGTGTTTTTTTGTTGTTTTTTTCTGCGATTTTTCGTTTTCTTAAATGTTTTTTGTTTTTCGACGATTTTTTTAGTTTTGGTGATTTTTTCGTTTTGGTGTATTTTTTGTTTTAACGTTTTTTCGCTTTTTGACAATATATTTAGTTTTAGCGATTTATTTTAGTTTTAGCGCTTTTTGTCAACTTTCGCGCTTTTTTCGGTTTTTGGTGATTTTTTGTTTTAGCGATCTTTCTTTTGTTTTGGATTTGCCACTTTTTTTCGTTTTGGCGATTTTTTCGGTTTTTTGGTGACTTTTTTTAGTTTTTGCGTTTTTTTTTTGAAATTTTTTTTTTCATTTTTATACGATATTTTTAGTTTAAGCGATTTTTTAGGTTTTAGTGCTTTTTTTCGTTGTGACGATTTTTTTCGTTTTTTGGGTTTTATAGTTCTTTTGCGATCTTTTTTAGTTTTGGTGATATTTTGCGTTTTAGCGATTTTTTTTAATGTTGGTGCTTTTTTCCTTTAAGCGCTTTTTCAATTTTGGCGTTTTTTTCGTTTTGAAATTATTTTAATTTTGGATTTTTTTAGTTTTTGCGTTTATTAAAATTTCAAGATTTTACGCGTTACGATTCCAAGATACAGCAAATTGTCTAAAGTACATGTCAAAATTACATTAACTGATAGAAAACCCTTTAATTTTTATTATTTTAAATATCAGTGTCAATTGGTGTAGTCTATTTTACAGACTACACCAATTAACATTAACTTTGAAAATATAAATGTCAGTATATTACATTGGTATTTCAACATGTTTCGTTGCTCGTTTTAGAACACCCTTTAATTTTTAACTGTCATATATTTGTTGTTGTAGCGGCAAAAGTTTTACATATTCTGTGAAAATTTCGGGTCCGTAGCTCTTACGGCTCTCGAGAAAACAGCCTGTGACAGACAGTTGGACAGACAGACAGACAGATGGACGGTAGCGTAGCGAAAAAAATAGGGTTCATTTACTGTTTTGGTGTACGGAACCCTAAAAAGCAAGTATGAAGATTATACTAGGGGTCCAACTCGTTCGAACTCGTATTCGAACATGTATTTTAAATGGGTTTGATCATAGGTTTGTGTCTAAAACGAGCTGCTGAGCGAGTTCGAACGAGTTGGACCCAAGTCGAATGAAGATGATCAGCTTGTTTTTTGTATCATGCTCGACCATAGCTGCCAGAAATGACGATTTTTTACGATATGGTAAAATACGATATGACATACTGTGTTGACATATCGTAAGTTTTGTTCGATATGACAACACTGAGGAAGCAATACACCTTGCATGACTTTCTCAGTGTTGTCATATCGTAAAAAACTTACGATATGAGAACACAGTATGTCATATCGTTTTTAGTCATATCGTAAAAAATCGTCATTTCTGGCAGCTATGTGCTCGACTCTGTTCATTGTATTGAAGCAACTAGACTTGAGTCCAACTCGTTCGAAGTCGCTCAGCAGCTCGTTTTAGACACAAACCTATGATCAAAACCATTTAAAATACATGGGTTTAATCATAGGTTTGTGTCTAAAACGATCTGCTGAGCGAGTTCGAACGAGTTGGACCCAAGTCTAATGCTCATGTATAATGCTATATCATGCAGCTCTTTAATGGATAAATCAGCTGAATTTTGCCAAAATTGCGAATATTTACACTGAACAACAACATATTTTATTTTTATTTTATTTTATTTTTTTGTCAAGTAACAAGGTTTTTACGACTGTTTCTGCTAGAAGTCACCAAAAAAAAAATTATACTATTCTCGGCGTTTTAAAAGTTTACATCTGGGATTTATTTTAGGGGGAGTTAAATCCCCCCCTTTTTTTTGCACATATTTATACTGATTCGGCATAGCATAACTTGTAGGCCTTACTTTTAACGTAGTTCAGCATTTCTATGTAAAATAAGACAGTTAATATTTTTGTAGAATATTCTAACTCTCTAACTCTTCGGGGCAAGGGTCCTTTTGGCACCTAAATAAATAAGGAGCAAAAAACTCCCCTTCAGAGGCGGTTTAGAGGGGTTAGTTGTTCCACAAAAATGTTCCTCGTGATGTTTTACATAAAGTTGTTGAACACATTAAACACCTTAATCGTAAGCCATACAAGATATTCTATGCTGAGCCAGTATAACTGTGTGCAAAAGGGGGGGATTTAACTTCCTCTAAAATAAATCCCAGCTTTAAAGACACAGTATCTTATTCTTTGTTTGTGTATGTGCTTCGCGGATAAATAGATTGGCTATAAGTCTCACATACAGTGTACGTGTGTTGATGGTAAAAAAAAACTAGTCTATGCTGGCGAGCATAGAAAATTGAGAGAATGGCCAACACCGATTTATGTTATGAAAAACCACTCCGGTCGTATACGTGATATAAAATTATTCTCTATTAACAATATTAATCATACGCTAAGATAATTTACTCATATCTTAAGGGAATTTAACAAAAAATTTTTTAAAATATTTGCAAATTGCTTGAAACGAATAATCATCCTCTTACTTCTATCTCAACATTAATACGCCATCAAATATGAACTAATAATGGAAATATGTCACTTTCAGCACAAAACTTTATTGTATAAAAAGTTTCGCAATTCCTCTTGCAAATACTTGTCTGAACAATTCATTTGTAAAATATAGAGTTTAGAGTGAAATGCGAAGTGCTTTAAGTAAAGTAACAAATATTAAGATGTTACATGTTGCTAGCAAAACTCTAATTACATTAGAGAAACGCTTGCAAAAGATTAAAAGTTTTAGTACAAGTTATCAACTGTGCAATAATTACGCAAAAATTAATTTAAAAAAAAAACAAGTACATATTTAAATAAGGAAAGAAAGTGTCATGTAAGAAACGTAAATGAAAATTTTGCAAATTTTCTTTATTTATTATTTGTTTAAAACTTAATATTATATAAGTAAGTTTAATTGCTCTTTAAAACTTTAAGAATTGAAAGAAATGATTCGCTGGAACAAAATTCGAGTCAGTGCGAGAACGTCATCTCTGCCATAAAGATAAAGAGAAGAGAAGATAAATAATATTAAAGATATTAAATTATTTTGGATTAAGTGCGGTTTTAATTGAGGCCCTTTGCTGTGTAAATCACATCATCAAAGTAAAATTTATATTGAGAACAAAAATACAACTTCAAATATTTTATAAATTTGCAAGGCGACTTCATACCAGGTGGTCGAAAGAGAATTCGCTTTACAAACCTATTTCTTGGAATGTCAAAAAATGTACCGCAAAATGTGTGTTGACACCTGAGGGAGGGAGTTTCAAATTACAAGGGGCGAAAATAAATACATGGGCTATCGAGTAAGGCGGGTCGAAAAAAAAATTGCACCAATCAGTCTAAAGTAATTTGTATGCGAAAAAGAAAAAAGAGGCATAATTTTGCTGCACGGCATAAAAGTGAGTATATTAAAAGCTACCAATACTAAGTTTTAAAACGACTTTCTTCCCACGTGCCAAAAATTGGACATTATGGGGGAAGGATCCGATATGGCATAAGTGGTGCCCAGAATTAGATGTCGGATTAAAAAGTCACCAGAAGCAAAAATGAAGCTATATTGAAGCCATGAACAATGATATGCAATATAATCAGATCGGACTTTAAATGGCTGAGCTATATGTAAAAAAAGAAAAGTGCTGTCTTTTGGGGCGTGGCAAAAATATGTTTTCGGTTTTAGAAACTTCATTGAAATATCTTGCATACTAGTGAGTGAAGGGCATAGCTTTAATTTCTTGTAGGGAGGTCGAACCGCTTAACTGCCGAGGCCACCTGTTATGAATTCGCCTCGTAAATTTGTTTTATTTTTTATACAAATTTTAAAATTTTTGACAGGCAAAGCAACGCGTGTATTTCTACGAGTTTGTATGGTGTAGCGTTTGTATACAGAATAAAAACAGAATTTTCAAAATTTTTCAAATTTGTTTTTGCTTTAATATAAATTTCACTTCGCTGATGTGATTTACATAATCAGGTCCTTAATTAGGGTTCCGTAAACCAAAAGTATAAAGAAACCCTATTGTTTACGCTACGTTGTCCGTTCGTTTGTCTGTTCGTCACAGGCTGTTTACTCGAGAGTCATAAGAGCAACAGACCTGAAATCTTCACAAAACATGTAGAACCTTAGCCGCTACAACAACAAATATATGACAGCTAAAAATTAAAGGGAGTTCTAAAGCGAGCAGCGAAACATGTGGAAATACTAATGTAATATACCTACACTTACATATAGACACTGTAAATTTTCAAAATTAGTGTTAATTAGTGTAGTCAGTATAATAGACTACACAAATTAATACTGATATTTAAAACAATAAATAGTAAAGGGTGTTCTATCAGTTAATGTAAGTTTGACTATTTAATTTAGACACTTTGCTGTATCTTGGAAACCGTAAGAGGTAAAATCTTGATATTTTTTCAAAAAAACGCTAAAACTTAAAAATTCCAAAACTAAAAAAAATCCAAAACGAAAAAAACGCTAAAATGAAAAAAGCGCTTAAAGAAAAATAGCACAAAAATGAAAAAAACGTTAAAACGCAAAAAATCATCAAAACTAAAAAGATCGTAAAAGAATTAAAAAAAAACCAAAAAAAACGAAAAAAAGTCGTCAAAACGAAAAAAGCACTAAAACTAAAAAAACGTTAAAACTAAAAATATCATCAAAAAGGAAAAAAATTTACAAAAATTTAAAAAAAACACCAAAACGAAAATAAAAGCGCCAAAACTAAATAAAATCGCCAAAGACTGAAAAATTCGCCAGAACGAAAAAAAGTGTCAAAACCAAAAAAAAAAAAATTGCTAACCAAAAACCGAAAAAATCCACAAAGGCAAAAAAAGAGCGCTAAAACTGAAGAAAGCGCCAAAACTAAAATAAATCGCTAAAACTATTTCGTCAAAAAGCGAAAAAAGTAAAAAAAACGCTAAAACCAAATAAACCACTAAATCAAAATCGCCAAAACCGTAAAAAATTGCAAAAATTAGATAAAATCGCCTAAAACTAAAATGTCGTCAAACTAACAAAAAATCGCCAAAACAAAAAACATCGTCAAAAACCGAAAAAAACTGCCAAAACTAACAAAAATCGCTATATCTAAAAAAATCGTCGAAGACCGAAAAAATCGCCAAAACTAAAAATATCGTCAAAAGCCGAAAGAAAATTGCCAAAAATGGAAAAAACGCTAAAAACACAAAAAATCATCACGACTAAAAAGATCGCAAAAGAATTAAAAAAAAAAACGAAAAAAAGTCGTCAAAACGAAAAAAGCACTAAAACTAAAAAAACTTTAAAACTAATAATATCATCAAAAACGAAAAAAAATTTAAAAAAATTGAAAAAAAATCACCAAAACGAATATAAAAGCGCCAAAACTAAATAAAATCGCAAAAGACTGGAAAATTCGCCAGAACGAAAAAAGTGTCAAAACCAAAAAAAAAAAATAGCTAAAACTAAAAAATCTTCAAAAAGCGAAAAAATCCACAAAGCCGAAAAAAGCGCTAAAACTGAATAAAGCGCTAAAACTGAAGAAAGCGCCAAAACTAAAATAAATCGCTAAAACTATTTCGTCAAAAAGCGAAAAAAGTAAAAAAAAAAACGCTAAAACCAAATAAATCACTAAAGCAAAATCGTCAAAACCGGAAAAAATCGCAAAAACTCGATAAAATCGCCTAAAACTAACAAAATCGCCAAAACAAAAAACATTTTCAAAAACCGAAAAAATTGCCAAACTAACAAAAATCGCTATAGCTAAATAAATCGCCAAAAACCGAAAAAATCGCCAAAACTAAAAATATCGTCAAAAGCTGAAAGAAAATTGCCAAAACGAAAAAAATCGCAAAAAAAGCAATAAAATCGCAAAAGAAATAAAGACGCCAAAACGAAAAAAAGTGTCAAAACAAAAAAAATCGCTAAAACTAAAATAATCACAAAAAACCGAAAAAATTCAGGAAAACTGAAAAAAACGCCAAAACTAAAGTAAATCGCTAAAACTAAAAATATCCTCAAAAGCAAAATAACTTTAAAACAAAAAAAAAATTTCAAAACCAACAAGACGCCAAAACTAAAAAAATTGGCAAGAAACCAAAAAAAAAAAAAAGAAAACAAAAATCGCCAAAAAAAAGTGTCATAAACAAAAAAATAAATCGCTAAAACTAAAAAAAAATAACCAAAAACCGAAAAAAATCACCAAAAACCGAAAAAAATCCCCAAATCCGAAAAAAGCGCCAAAAAACACAAAAAAAATTGCAAAAAACCAAAAATCTCCAAAAAACGAAAAAAATCGCCAGAGCAAAAAAGTGAGATAACAAAAAAAACACTAAAACTAAAAAAATCACCAAAAACCGAAAAAAAGTCCCCTAATCCAAAAAATGCGCAAAAACTGGAAAAATCGCCACAACCAAAATAAATCGCTAAAACTAAAAATCAGAAAAAAAAGTCAAAAAGTGAAAAACAACGTTAAAAAACGGCAAAACCAAAAAAATCGCCAAAACTAAAAAAATCTATAACAAAACCAAAAACTTGCAAAAACAAAAAATCGACAGAAAAAACGAAAAAATCACGCAAATTAAAAAACCGCCAAAAACAATGAAAAATACTTCAAAAATAAAAAATAAAAAATTAAACAAAAAAGCACAACGAAATAACAGCCAAAATGAAAAAAGGGGCAAAAACGAAAAGAGATATACATACATATGAGTACTCGTACGGAACCCTTCGTGTGCGACACAAAATTGCACTTTACTTAATTTATTAATACTCATTGCTGACCACTTATATACACTAAATAAATACAATCATAAATAACATGAATTTAATTATAATTCAACATGATTTAATTGATACATTAATATAAAATTTATTTTAAATTAATGTTATTTAAAATGTAACGATAACAATGTTATTTTTAACAGTGAAAAATATTAAATCAAGGAAACTTAGGAAAGTTAGATTAATAATTTTTCATATAAAATTAAGATGAAACAATCAATGGTAATTTTAAATCAGCAGCAGCTGGTAATGCGAAGATTTTCGGCTATTTGACGGCTGTTTAGATTTACACAACACGAATATCAAAATAAAAAACAACAAGTCACACATGTAACCGAGTACAATATTGCATTGTAGTTTTTAGCAAAGCAAATAAACACCAACACACTTAAACAACAAATTATTTCTTATAAATTTAATATGATTTCCAATCAAAATTGCGACATATTCTTCTTACATTGGTTTTTTTGTTTTTTTTTTTTGTGGTAATGAATATTATTTCAATCGTTTAATTAGAAGTAGTTGAAAGTTTATGTTGACATTGTGTGAAGGCATGTCATTGACCATATTTCTTTTCTTTTTTCGCCTGTAAAGATTATTTTGTTTGCATGTTAGTGCACTGCTACGGAGGTCATCATTTATACTGAAATTTTTTATAAACATTACGAAGAGTTGCTAAAAATGGCGCAAATGGCGTATAGGAATAAAAATCGATTGAGTGCAATTATTTTAAAAATAGGATTTACTTCGAACTGTATTGTAGCGTAAGCCTAATATTTGTGCAACGTTTTTGAAATAATTAATTTCTTATTGTTTTCTTTTTTTTCTTGTTATATTAATATCTTACAACAAAATATATTTTTTACATTTTTCTTAAACGAATTGTGTTTTTTTTTCATCGCAACAAACTTTTTTACTCATGTTTTGTTTTCTTTCCTTTACTGCAGTAACCTATTTTTCATTTTGATTCCCTAGAAAAAATATTTCCTAACAAACATCTTTCTCAAATGGTTGGTGTACCGCCACATTGGTTTTCTTTTACATTGGCCTTGTTCAACAAACTTAAAACAAAGAAAAAAGTTCTGCTTTTCTAAGAATTCTATAGCCTCAAAACAGTAATGCTTCATTCAGTCAACATCAAATATTGTTGGAGGTTTCTTAAGACCATTTGAAATTTTATGTCAATGACGCATAAGAAATGAGAGCAAGAGAGGAGAGAAGAAATTGTAAGTTTGGAAAAAGTAACCAAACTAGTGAGAACAAATGCAGTTGTCAAGTACAAATGACTTTTTTTATTTAACAAAAAAGGTTATTTTTGAAAATTAATATATAGAAATTATAAAATATTTTTAAAGACATAAAAAATATTTGATGAATTTCTCAAACCTTTGCTTTGGTTGCTTCAAGCCTTTAAAGACGTATGAGTAATATAAATTATATACTTCAATACAAAGTTATATTAATCATACGCACGCTTAGGGAAATGGAATTTTGAGCTTGCCAAGCAAGGCAGATTTATTAACAGGTAGTCCCAGTTCTTTGAAGATGTCAAATTACACTATGCAACAAGAAAAATGCTAAGAAGTACTATTATATTTTTTTCATGTGTTATGGTCCCTTAAGTACAAAAACAGCCGAAATTTTATATTCTATGAATATATACTTTTTTTTAATTTTTCTCTAAAAAAAGCTGCTCCACTGATTTTATCATAACCTGGAAACGGGTAGGCCAATTTAGCTATTAAAACCAAAAATTAAACGAAAAAGAAAAACGAAAAAATTGGCAAAATGAAAAAAGGGCAAAAATGAAAAGGGATATATTTTGTTTATATTTTTATTTGAATCCCCCTAAAATAAATTCCAGATGCAAACTTTCATAGCCCCAATACACGTATGTATTTTTTGGTGGCCATTATCAGTCATTAGAACCTTGTTATTTAAAATAAATTGATTTTGTTGTACAGTGTATATATTCGCAATTTTCGCAAAAATTAGGTGACTTCAATTTATTATGAATAAAATCCAAAGTTATCCATCGATTATTATGAGAGAAAGCTTATTTTATTTTTAATATGTGTGGCTTTATGATCAGTTGATAAAAATGGCAAGTTTTTGCTATTTTCGATTTTTTATATATTAAAAAAAATATAAACATTTTCCAATTTTTCATAAAAAATATAAATTTTTCATCATTGCGATCTGAATAATTCCGAAACCATTCAGTATATATATAAATAATCTTAGACCGACTTAAGGAATTTTTTCCTATTTTTTTGTTGTGTTTTTTGCAATAAAATTGGCCTACCACTTCCCAAATTATGATGAAATCGATGTAGCATCCTCTTGAAAAATCCAAAATTTTAGAAAAAGTTAAAAATCACGTATCCAAAGAATTTTAAATTTTAACGGTTTTTGTAATGTCCCCTAATTAATAACATATCAAATAATATAATGGCGCTTAAAGGGCATGACAAAAGTTTCATTTTGTTGGATAGTGTTCTCAAATGCTTTTGCATAACTTTTCAAAAGTATGCCAAATTTCCTCATTCTTAAAATGCAGGTCCTCCTCTATGATTTCTAAATGCATCATTTTGCAACCGTATAGTAAGTTTCAAAGATAGTTTTTCCAATTGGAACCACTGTGCAGCATGACAAAAATAGGGTTTCTTTTGACCTTTGGCGTGCAAAACCCTAAAAACTAATAATAGGAAAAATAAAACAACTTATTTATAATTTATTGGCAAGATGGTATTCTAGTTATTATTCCTTTTACACTCGCATTATACAGGCGCTTTGTAAAAAAAATATACTATCCGCCATGACACAGATTCCTTTCGGATTTGTTTTAATTCCGTAGTTGTCATTCCGAAAAAGTACATTTTTGATGCTTTAGATTCCGTTTATTTAGATTTCGTTTTTACAATTACAAAGTTTTTATACCTTCAGGCGTTTGTTTACTCTTGGTTTTATATGCAAAGCTCACATTAAGCTTTTTATTAACATGGAAAGCTCATGACAAAATATTTATTTGATGCTCCTAAAAGTATGCATGCTTTTTAAGTATTTACTGCAAATGAAGTCAGTAGAAAAGTGTTTTTCAATTCCACTTTGAAATTGAAAATTGGTTTGATTATGAAGAAAATTTTCGTTTTTCGTTTTCTGAAGAAGCAACTTACGGAATTGAAAGCACTTCCGATCGGAATGGTATTCTGTGACATGACTGTATGTGAAAGGTTTTTATTTGCAGATCTACACAATATATGAGTGGGTTAGAGCACAAGGGGTTCCAGCAGAGTACGGATTTGCGCAAAGAGCGGAGCGGAAAAAAGAGAGCAATTGGTATGCGTAGCGCAGAACAATCGCTTTCGTTTTATTAGCGTCGCTCTTTGCGCAAGGCGCACTTTATTTTTTGTCTGCTCTGCTTTGCTCTGCCCATTGCGCATATTAAGCGGCGCATTGCGCATTCTCTTTTTTATACCAACAATGGTCAGTTTGAGTTTATTCAGTTCTGCAAAATACATCTTTCGTAGTGACATAATATTAAGACATTTGGATTTGTAGCATTATATCATTCTTCTTTAGTTTTTTGTTCTTGATCCCATACAAATATGATGCGCCTAGAAGGGTCAAACTTTCGGACCGGAACCGGATATATGGACCGCATTACTGACCCAACTTATGGTCAGGCCACTAAAACGGAATTGCAAACTGCACTGTCGAACCAACTTTCGGTCCAAACAGGAACCGGAACTATGAACCGCACTACAGACCCAACTTCCGGCCCAAACCGTAAGCGGAAATATGAACCACACTACCGACCCAACTTCGGGTCTAATCCTTAAGCCGGAAGTGCGAGCTGTACTATCGACCCAACTTCCGGTCCAGGCAGGAACCGGAAATATGAATCGCATTGCCGACTCTACTTCCGGTCCAGTTAGAGACAGGAAATATGAACCGCACTACCGACAGAACTTCCTGTCCAGCCACCAAAATCAGATGTGCGAACTGCACAAATGGGTCGGTAGAGCCGTTCGCACTTCCGGTTTAGGAACGGGACAGGAAGTTCGGTGGTAGTACGGTTTATATTTCCGGTTCCGGTCTGGACCGGAAGTAGACTCGGTAATATTTCCGGTTCCTGTCTGGCCCGGAAGTTGGGGTCGATAGTACAGTTCGTACTTCCGGTTTAGGGTTGGACCGGGAATTACTAGTTAGTTAGTGCTACATTTGTAGGTTTTAGGTTAAAAACAAAAGAAACAAACAAGTGTGTTTGTTTGGTCCAGTTTAGGGACAGTCCGGTCCAGTTAGGGACAGGAAATATGAACCGCACTACCGACAGAACTTCCTGTCCAGCCACCAAAATCAGATATGCGAACTGCAGAAATGGGTCGGTAGAGCAGTTCGCACTTCCGGTTTAGGAACTGGACAGGAACTTCGGTGGTAGTGCGGTTCCGGTCTGGACCGGAAGTAGAATCGGTAATGCGGTTCATATTTCCGGTGCCTGTCTGGACAAGACGTTGGGTCAATAATGCAGTTCACACTTCCGGTTTAGGGTTGGACCGCAAATTGCTAGTTAGTTAGTTAGTACTTTTGTATGTTTTAGGTTAAAAATAAAATAAGCAAACATGTGTGTGTGTTTGTTTGTTCAATTTACTTTTGCAAAGAATTGATAACAATAGAAAGAAAGTTTTTTTCTCTGCTTTGAACTATTAAAATTGTAGCAAATCTTTACTTGATATTAATTATAATCTACTTCTCTGGCAAACATTATTTTACCTTAATAAATCTTTTATTATTTCCTTTTCCTTAAAAACAAGATCTTATTTAATCCTGCTTGCAACTCAAATACTTTTTATCTTTACACTTCACGTATTGCCAATGATTCTTATCAATTTTTTTTTCACATTTTACAAGTATAATTCCCCCTCATTTGGCCGCCATAACAAGCAGCAATAATCATACAATTGATTGTCAAACTCATCAATATTATTTATAGTTTTTTTTTCTCTGTCAATTGTTTTAATATTCGTCTCCTCTGGTTTATTTATGTTGTCACTTAAAGAATATTTATTTTATCTTGATTGCGAATGTCTTTGTCCTTAGAGTCAAAGGACAATATCATTTCAAAAGTTTGTGCTTTGTTTGGTTGCAAAATAAATTGAAATCAAAATAGAAATTTGTTAGTGTTTTTCATAAATTACAACAGAAGACTAAAATGTTTGAAGGAAGGGTTCGGTCGGTCACTGAACGCTTGACTGCACTAATGAGTGGCGGAAAAAATCTTAAATGAAACTTATAAAAATAAATTTAATATACAAAAGCAAATGTTTTTAATATAAAATTCTAATTCAAGAGAATCGAAGAAACAAAGGGTTTATCATGCGAATTGTAACACTTTGTATAAAAGGAACCAACATTTTGCGATGACGTAGTCAAAGGAGAGGAAAATATATATCGGCACTGTTCAACAAAATAAAATTTAAGGAAAAAAGCAAGATGCTAAAGAATTATTCTGGTAGAGGGCACCAAAAAAATATATACTTGTATCGGCATTTCGAAATTTTCATCTGCGATTCATTTTAGCGGGAGTTAAATTCCAAAACTAAACTAAACGTAAGACGTTGTCGCTCATCTTGTCCTTAACAAAGTTGGATTGAGGACAAAATGTAAGGCAATGTCGATCATCTAGTCCTCCACTTTTTTACTGAAGACAAAATGTAAGACACTGTCGCTCATATTGTCCTAGACAAAGTTGGATTAAGGACAAAATCTAAGACATTGCCGCTCATATTGTCCTCAACAAAGTTGGATTGAGGGCAAACTGTGAGACATTATTGTTCATATTGTCCTCAATAATTTCAATGAAGACATTGTCGCTCATATTGTTCTCAACAAACTTAGATTGAGGACAAACTGTAAGACACTGTCGCATATATAGTCATCCACAATGTTACTGAAGACAAAATGTACGACGCTGTCGTTCATATTGTCATTGGCAAACTTCTATTAAGGACAAAATGTGAGACATTGCCGCACATATTGTCCTCAACAATTTTAATGAAGACATTGTTGCTCATGTTATCCTCAACAAAGTTAGATGGAGGACCAACTGTAAGACATTGTCGCTTATATAATCATCCACAATGTTACTGAAGACATCCACCACAATGTTACTCATATTGTAGTCAACAAAGTTGGATTGAGGACAAAATGTGAGACATTATCGCTAATATTGTCCTCAACAATTTTAATGAAGACATTGTCGCTCATATTGTTCTCAACAAAGTTAGGTTGAGGACAAACTGTAAGACATTGTCGCCCATCTTGTCCTTTACAATATTAATGAAGACAAAATGCAAGACATTGTTGCTCATATTTTCCTCAACAAAGTTGGATTGAGGACAAACTGTAAGACATTGTCGCTTATATAATCATCCAGAATGTTACTGAAGGCATAGTGTACGACGCTGTCGCTCATATTGTCGTCGACAAACTTCTATTAAGGACAAAGTGTAAGACATTGCCGCACATATTGTCCTCAACAATTTTAATGAATTCATTGTCGCTCATGTTATCCTCAACAAAGTTATATGGAGGACCAACTGTAAGACATTGTCGCTTATATAATCATCCACAATGTTACTGAAGACATCCACCACAATGTTACTGAAGACAAAGTGTACGACGCTGTCGCTCATATTGTCATTGACAAACTTCTATTAAAGACAAAACTTAGGACATTGCCGCTCATATTGTCGTCAACAAAGTTGGATAGAGGACAAAATGTAAGACATTATCGCTCATATTGTCCTCAACAATTTTAATGAAGACATTGTCGCTCATATTGTTCTCAACAAACTTAGATTGAGGACAAACTGTCGCCCATCTTGTCCTTTACAATATTACTGAAGACAAAATGCAAGACATTGTTGCTCATATTTTCCTCAACAAAGCTGGATTGAGGACAAAAATTAAAATATTGTCACTCATCTTGTCCTTCACAATGTTACTGAGGACAAAATGTAAGACATTATCGCTCATATTGTTCTCAACAAAGTTAGATTGAGGACAAACTGTAAGACATTGTCGCCCATCTTGTCCTGTATAATATTAATGAAGACAAAATGCAAGACATTGTTGCTCATATTTTCCTCAACAAAGTTAGATTGAGGACAAACTGTAAGACACTGTCGCATATATAGTCATCCACAATGTTACAGAAAGTGTACGACGCTGTCGTTCATATTGTCATTGGCAAACTTCTATTAAGGACAAAATGTGAGACATTGCCGCACATATTGTCCTCAACAAATTTAATGAAGACATTGTCGCTCATGTTATCCTCAACAAAGTTAGATGGAGGACCAACTGTAAGACATTGTCGCTTATATAATCATCCACAATGTTACTGAAGACATCCACCACAATGTTACTGAAGACAAAGTGTACAACGCTGTCGCTCGTATTGTCATTGACAAACTTCTATTAGGAACAAAATGTTAGATTAAGGACAAAGTGTAATACATTGTCGCTTATAGAGTCATCCATAATGTTACTGAAGACAAAGTGTACGACGCTGTCGCTCATATTGTCATCGACAAACTTCTATTAAGGACAAAATGTGAGACATTGCCGCTCATATTGTCGACAACAAAGTTAGATTGAGGACAAAATGAACATATTGTCCTCAATAATTTTCATGAAGACATTGTCGCACATATTATCTTCAACAAAGTTGGATTGAGGACAAACTGTAAGACATTGTCGCTTATGTAGTCATCCACAATGTTACTGAAGACAAAGTGTACGACGCTGTCGCTCATATTGTCATCGCAAACTTCTATGAAGGACAAAATGTAAGACATTATTGCTCATATTGTCGTCAACAATTTTAATGAAGACATTTTCGCTCATATTGTCCTCTACAAAAGTTGGATTGGGGACAAACTGTAAGACATTGTCGCTTATATAATCATCGACATTATTACTGAAGACAAAGTGTACGACGCTGTCATCGGCAAACTTCTATTAAGGACAAAATGTACATTAATGGTCGGCGGCAATATCGTGCAAGGCAATTTGGCTGACTGGGAGATAAACACCAATACACTTAAATAACAAATTATTTCTCATAATTTCAATATGAATTTCAATTAAAATTGAGAAATGTTGATTTTACATTGGCCTTTTTTTGCTGTGTGTACTCATTCCCAGAAGCTATAATCCCGCCTTTGAGTATTTTATATGTTCAGTCTGTGACTATGCGATCCAATCCAATTTCACAATGTGCCCCGATTATTATGAGCGAACAAGGAGCAAAAGGATATATAGACGAGTTAATAACCTCCAAATATTTTCAATTCAATGTGAAATAATAATTTGCCTTATATGCCAATATTTTTCTCAAATCAAGTTAAATGTAAATAAAATTCGTTGTAAAATAAAAATAGTTTTTTCATAAAAATAAAACTTAAAATTCTTAAACTTAATGCTAGGATCCCTGTAACTTAGAAGAACTCTAGTACAAAAATATGAAGTAATTTTAATGTTAGCTTTACTGCGTGTGTGTTGATTTTTTGTTGCAGTTGTTTCCTTTACTTCCGTGTTTTTTTGTTTTTTTTTTTGTCATAATATTAAGGATTTAACAAATAACTCTCCTATCTCAACATGTGAAAACGTTCTATTTAATATTAATATTTACTTTTCTATTACATGTTGTCATAACAAATTTACTGAATCGGAAATAGTTGGTGATTTTAAGCGGAAATAAAGCAAAACTTATTTTCACATGTGTGGTTATAGAATAAATTGCATTCACACAATAAAGAAAGAAAAAAATTACATATTTTAACAATACTGTGTTTTTAACTAGTGAAATATTTCATGAGATTTGTTGCATGAAACTTTTTTTTATTTTCAAATAGGACGGACAAGAAAGCAAGTTAGATGGCAAAAGTGGTGGTAAGGCATGATGGATTTCAGCAAAAGATTTTCTTAATAATGTCATAACTCTTAAACCGCTTAAGATATTTGAATAAATTTTTCACTAAGTGATAGATTAAACGATTTACTAGACGATGGTAAACAATTTTTTTCTTTCAGAATATAAAGAATCGTTATTAAAAATACCCATTTTTATTCCGTGCTAAACGGGCATGGCAAAAAATTTTGTTTGCGAAATATTTTACATTATTTTCTCTACAAACCTACAAAATTTCCTTAAAAGCAGCTGAGATATAATACAAAACGAGAAAAAAACACGGTCTCGTGGGACATCGGTTCGGAACTTAGTTCCCTACAATATACTTATCTTAGAAATTGGCCCTTACGACCCCTAGTGGGCTTATAGCGTTTATGTCCTTCCAGACTCAGATCTAATAATGTTTTAAATTTCATTAAAATTGGTTAGATAGTTCCAGAGAGGCAGAAATTGCCCCTTACCCCCCAAACCGACATCGTGGTCTCAATTTTGAATACATATATTGCATATGTGGGCTTCCAAACTCAGATCTATTCCGATCTATTAAATTTCATTCAAATTGGTGAGATAGTTCCGGAAGCCCCTGTGACAGAGTGGTGCCTCTGTGGCTTAGTGGTGCCTCTGTGGCTGAGTGGTAGCGATGCTAGCTTGTCAGTGCAGAAGTCGTGGATTCGATTCCCGCCATAGGCCCTGGGTGTTTTCCGCAGACAAGCTAGTCGTTTCGCGGGTTGTGTTTGTTTATAAAAAAAAGCGCAGAAATTGCCCCCTACCCCCTTCGTAATCTAAATTAAAAAAAAAAAACATTTTCTATGTATCTTTCTGGATCTAGATCTATCTATGTTCTAAATTTCATCATAATCGATTCTGTGGTTTAGCCGTTAAACACACAACAAATAAAAACAACAACACACAAACAAACTTACTTTCGCCTATATAATATTAGTAATGATAGTTAGCAGAGACACCTTCAGCTATCACTGTCACGAACCACGTAGCCAAGTCACAAACCAATTTAGCAAATACACAAACCATATTGGAGATTCCCAAAAACTAGGCCGAAAATCCAAGGAGTTCACCGCCACTTTCCCGGAAGATTACGACAACTCTGAAAATCTAAAAAACGTGCGCCGGCAACACCATTATGCTATATTTATGTTATGTTGTGTCATGTCAAAAAATGTTATGTCATTTACAAGAATTTATATAATTAGCAGAGACACCTTCAGCTAGTAAGAAAAGTGGCCAGCGCCACGCCCCTAAAAAGTAATATTTAGTTTTAGATTTGGTGGACAGCTTTACTTAGAATAACTATACAATTTTGTAATTACGAAAGGGGGCAGCGCCACGCCCATGAAAAGTAATATTTAGTTTTAGACCTTTCCTGTTAACCAATTTATCTGAGATTTGGTGGGCACCTTTACTTAGAATAACTATAGAATTTTGAAATTAAAAAGTGGGCAGCGCCACGCCCATAAAAATTAATATTTAGTTTTAGTCCCTTCCTGTTACCCAATTGACTTGAGATTTGGTGGATACATTTACTAAGATGACCGTACAATTTTGTAATTTAAAAAATGGGCGGCGTCACGCCTATAAAAAGTAATATTTAGTTTTAGCGCCTTCCTATAACCCAATTGATCTGAGATTTGGTGGACAGCTTTACTTAGAACTACTATACAATTTTGTAATTAAAAAAGTGGGCGGCGCCACGCCCATAAACATCAATATTTAGTTTTAGCCCCTTCCTTTTAACCGATTTATCTGAGATTTGGTGGACAGCTTTATTTAGAATAACTATACAATTTTGTAATTAAAAAAGTGTTGGTGGAAACCTTTACTAAGATAACTATACAACTTTGCACTTAAAAAAGTGGGAAGCGCCACGCCCATAAAAATTTTTATTTAGTTTTAGTCCCTTGCTGTTAACCAATTGACTTGAGATTTGGTTGAGAGCTTTACTTAGAATAACTATACAATTTTGTAATTTAAAAAGTGGGCGGCGCCACGCCCATAAAAAGTAATATTTAGTTTTAGGACCTTCCTTTTAACCGATTGATCTGAGATTTGGTGGAAACCTTTACTTCTAACAACTTTACCATTTCGTTATTAAAAAGGTGGGCGGCGCCACGCCCATAACAATTAATATTTAGTTTTAGTCCTTTCCTGTTAACCAATTGACCTGCGATTTGGTGGACACTTTTACTAAGATGATTATCCAATTTTGATATTAAAAAGGTGGGCGGTGCCACGCCTATAAAAATTAATGCTTGGTTTTAGCGACTTTCTGTTAACCAATTGGTCTCAAATTTGGTGTACTCCTTTACTTAAGACTACTATATAATTTTGTTATTAAAAAGTGGGCGGCGCCACGCCTATAAAAATTAATATTTAGTTTTATTCCCTTCCTGTTAACTAATTGACCTGAGATTTGGTGGACACCTTTACTAAGATAACTATACCATTTCATATTAAAAAAGTGGGCGGCGCCACGCCCATAAAAATTAAAATTTTGTTTTAGTCGCTTCCTGTTTACTAATTGACCTGAGATTTGGTGGACACCTTAACTAAGACGACTATACAATTTTGTAATTAAAAAAGTGGGCAGCGCCACGCCCATAAAAATTAAAATTTAGTTTTAGTCGCTTCCTGTTTACTAATTGACCTGAGATTTGGTGGACACCTTAACTAAGACGACTATACACTTTTGTAATTAAAAAAGTGGGCAGCGCCACGCCTATAAAAATTAATGTTTGGTTTTAGCGCCTTCCTGTTAACCAATTGATCTGAGATTTGGTGTACACCTTTACTAAGATGACTATACAATTTTGTAATTTAAAAAGTGGGCAGCGCCGCGCCCGTAAAAAGTAATACTGAGTTTTATCCTCTTCCTGTTAACCGATTGATCTGAGATTTGTTGGATATCTTTACTTACGATGATTATGCCATTTCGTAATTAAAAAGTGGGTGGCGCCACGCCCATAAAAAGTAATATTTAGTTTTAGCCCCTTCCTATTAACCAATTGACCTGAGATTTGGTGGACACCTTTACTAAGATGACTATACAATTTTATAGTAACAAAAGTAAGCGGTGCCACGCCTATAAAAAGTAATGCTTAATTTTAACGTCTTTCTGTTAACCGATTGATCCAAAATTTCGTACACGCATTTAATTTTAGTTACGCCCATAAAAAGTTACGCCCATAAAAAGTAATATTGACTTTCCTATTGACCGATTAATCTGAAATTGGGTAAACACCTTTACTTTCTATGACAATACAATTTACTGTTAAAAAAGGGTGGCGCCACGCCCATAATAAACTATATTTATTTTTAAACTCTTCCTTTTGGTGAACACACTTAATTTTTATGGCCGATTGATCTGATGACGTGACGATTATGTGTATTTATTCAGTAAATCAAAGATGGCCGCTGCCACAAAATGGCAAATTAGTTATTTGTCTATAAGCAGTGCTTATTAAGCACCCCAATATGGATATTAAATGAAAGGGTTTGACTAGTAGAATACAGTACGAAATGAAAAACTTCCAATTCCAAAATGGCGGCCAGTACAAAATGGGGGGGGGGGGGGGGCTATATTCATGCATATATATTGTCAGCCCCCTAAATATGGGTATTAAATGAAAGCGCTTGGCTAGTATAATGCAGTACACCATGAAAAAAAAGTCCAAAGCCAAGGTACAGTCGGAAACAAAATGTCAGATCATAGAGTTTAGATAAGACAAAGTAAAAAACCACAAAACTTAAGAATAGTATAAGTAAAGAAAAATTTTAAGTTAAATGGTTTTATTGTAATGAAATATAATAATGATGCAGATGATAATGCACTAAAAGCTAAAAAATAATTGTGTAGTACCAGCTACCACATCACTCTCCTCACCTACATAGGGAATTGATCAGACTAAAATAAAACCATTGGGAGAGCCTAATTTCCGCTATCTATAGTCAACAACGCCCCACGATTTTATTTTAGTCTGATTATTGATCCTTTGTATAAGAAACTAAAGTTCCAAAAAAATTTTCCACAAAAGAGGTTACAGAATTTATTCGGTCTTACACTTTTTCTTCCCTTAGCATTTCAATTTTCTAAGATTCCTTCTGAATGTGGATGACTCAGTCCGTAACGTTACTCTTTTGTATCTATAGATTAATTTATTTTATTTTAATGGATCCTGTGGATCATCATAGTGGCGCAGAAACATTTCATTTAAAATTTAAATCGCCGATAAATTAACTAAATCCATTATCTGTTTGATTTCAACTACTTTCTGACAAGTTTATTTATTTGTAAAAAGCAAAAACCTGTTAATTTTTCACTTTAATCAGCAAAATACCTTTATATTTGATTAATGTTTTCTCGCATTTTTTACTGTAATTTGCGAGTGTACCTGGAATGTTGTCACATTCACCATTTCGACATTAAGCTAATTACAAAGCGATTATTGCAGCTATCATCAACAACGATTACAAACACACAAAAAGGCAACAGCGGATACAAATACTGCTTTGCAACAACAACATTTATAATTCCGGCATTAAAACAGCAGCAGCATCAAATGAGCAACAGCAAGAAATGAAAAATAAAAATAAATAAAAAATAAAAAGTACTTACAATTGTACAATCAACTCGTCCTAATTGCCACTTTGCGTCGTATTGCAAACAAACGCATTTAAACCGATTGTCAGTTTGCAAGTCTTGTTTTACTAATTTTTTTTCCTTTTTTCACTCTTTAAATATTCATCTATTTTTGTGGGTGTGTTGGGTTGTTCCCGCCGTTCTTTGTTTCGTAAACAGGGAATAGCTTCCTTTTTAACTTTTTTTTGCTGCTGAAGTTAATGGCAGGTAAAAATAAAACAAACATTCTCATGGCTGATGGTTACGATGATAGTTGCAATCATGGTTGTCTAGATACAGGTTCAAGGATAATGATTTCTTCATTGGGGGTCTATTTATGGTGTGGCTCAGTGTAGAGGTTTTGTGGAATACTGTTGTCTGTTGTATTCATAGTGAGAGTTCAAATCTGAAATCATTATAATAATAATAATAATAATAATAATAATAATAATGAGTATGAGAAAACCAAAAGAAAGTTTAAATAGCAATAATAAAAGAAATAATAAAAGTGGATATTTAAAATTTAAATGAGTTCCAAAGAAGTTAATAATAACAAAACGAAATTCCCAGGAAAAATGTTGATGGCAAAGTAATGAGTTAAAATGCTAAAAAAAACATACTCTTCACTACTTCTACTTTGGCATTTTAACCAATAAGATGGCGCTGTAAATTTCAATATTTAGAAGGCACCCCATGTGGCTGAGTGGTAGCGACGCTAGCCTGTCAGTCAAGAGGTCGTGGGTTCGATTCCCCCCATAGACCCTGGCTGTTTTTCCGCGTTCAAGCTGATCGCTTCGCGGGTTGTGTTTGTTCTTAAAAAAAAAATAAAAATAAAAAAATATGTGCTACGATTTTATAAAACACAATAAAAATTAAATGGCTCTGCTAAGCATTGAACTCATGCCATTTTCAGTTATTATGTTATTGTATGCCAAGTGCTTTACTCACTAGGCTACTGCACAACTATTTTGTTACGGGCTTAAAACTTGTTTTCACAAACATGAACACAATTTAAAAAAAAAATCTATTTTGCTTTCCTAGGAATTGAACTGTTTATCGTCTGTATGATAAGCAGATACACTAGCATTCTGCCAATAAGACAATAGATGGCTTGTTTAATTACTAAGTAAGTAATTGTTCAACTACTGTAAAGTAATTTAGACCAGGTTTTTGCTGGATGAGAGTTAAACAAAAAAATTTAAAGAAAATGTTGGTTGGCTAATTAAGCGTATTTTTAACTTAAATTATTGTTTTGTGAGGAAAGAAATTCCTAAGAAATGTGTAGCAATTTTTGTAGGAAATTCTTAAACGAAAAAGCAACAACAAGTAGAACTGATCATTTTTGGAAATCACAACGTCCAACGTCATGGCAAATAGGATCTTTATTAAAGGCGCAAAGTTCTCTGATAGTTATTAACTTGGAAATAGCAAGAAGTGATTAATTTAGTGAATTTCCCAAGCAGCTCACTACTTTCGGTCTTTGGTTAAGTATTCCCTGGGAAATTTCTCAAGCAGCCCACTACATTGAAAGAATTTTGCTTCATAAAACCAATGAAACAATTTCGTTAGTTTTTTTTTCTCAAAAATCTAATGAAATATTTCACAATTCTAATGAAATTTTACGAATATTGTGAAAGAATTTCATAGGAATTACTTTATTAACTTTCATAGTTTCGTTAGAAAATTTCATTGGATTTATGTATGACAACAACATTTGCCCATTTTATGGAAATCCCTTTAAGTGTGGCCAAACATTTTAATTTATATTTAAATTCTTGAAAGATATACTAAAAAATTAAAAAAATTTTTAAGTTTATGTTCTTGAATGTCGTCAATTCAATGAAATGTAATTCATTGATTTTATGAAAAGTTTCATTGATTTTATGAAAAGTTTCATTGAATTTATGAAATAAATATACATATCACATACATTTTTTTAACATGCCCTTATTTATTTCAACAGTTGGCAACCAAAATCTAACAAAAAAAACTGTTTTATATGTTTTTTTGTTGTACTCTTTCTTATGCACTCACAGACACATAGTTTAGATAGAGCTATTGGCTGCAGTAATTAAAACGTTGCCTATAAAGCAAATGACGAGAAACAAGTCTGAGTTCGATACTGTGAGCGGTCATCAACATTAAACATTTTTCTGATGTGCATTGGTGGTGCCTTCTTTCATATTTCAAACATGGAATTGTCAATAAATTAAAATAGTCAATAAAAAAAGACAAGTAAATCAGGCTGCTAAGTAATGTAATAATTTCATTAAAAGAATGAAATATTTTCATTAGAAAAATGGCAGAATATCATTAAAAGAATGACACAATTTCATTAAAATGATTAAATAATTTCATTAAATAATGACAGACTTTCATTAAAATAATGAAATAATTTCATTAATATGAAGAAGCAGTTTTATTAAAACGGTAAAATAATTTCACAGATATAATGATATATGTTCATTAGCTTAGTGAAATTATTACATTGAAGCAATGAAATTATTTCATATATTTAATGAAATTGTCATTAAAATAATTTTAGCGAAACTAGTTTCATTAATCTAATGAAACGTGACGCTGGTTGAGTTATAATGAAGTTTTTCATCAAAATTCACAGAATTTATGAACAAAATCCTTTCAGTGTAATTACGGTCGTAGGTTAAGTAATCCCTGGCAATTCGGCCTAGATATTCCAATCTGGCAGCAGCTAAAGTGAGAAGGCAAAAATTCAACTGAGTAATCTGAATGACAAGCTGCGTCTCAGGCGAGTAGGTGACAATGATCATTCAATAAGTCACTAAAGCTCAAAGAATCGGCATTAGCTCGTCGTTAGCGGAGAAACTAGCCTGCTCATAGGCGGTTGGCAGTTCCAACGCTGATATCGGATGCGGAGTACCCATCATTCCTCCATCTAAAATACAACGAAATACAACCTCAACAAATAATAGAGTTCAACAGATCCCAACGGTGACGATCTGGACCATTAGTACACTCCTGGGTCCTTCTAAACTAGCCTAAGCATGTAGAACATTCAAGAAATACTCCTGGGCTTGTGCAAAACCAGATAGCCAGAATCAGACGAATTAAAAACACCCGATAACCTCACACTCTTATTTTCTCGTAAGCCCTTAAATCAGTCAAAATCAATTGGGCAAAAATGGTAATATATCTGTATCTTTAAAACTTGCAATTCGATTATAAAACGGTGCATGTAAAAATCATAGAGGATGACATCAGCTTTAACAATAATAAAACATGGATTACCCTGTTTAAACACAGGGTGAGCTAAAGGGTGTCAAAGTTGACTACCTTGTTGGTGGCGCTACTCTGTTCTGCTGTCATATATCGTCATCTTGATGACCCATTATATCCCGTTACGTTAAGTTTTCTTCTTATACTCTCACATATTCTTTAGTTCCTGGTATTTTTTTCCGCGTAAAACTATACATATTTTGAACTTCTTGAAGGAAACGGGGTTTATCCCTCCCCAGAAGGGCCTATCTACGCCAATGGCTTCACTAAAGGTAAGTTTTGCAAACAAAGAACATTCCATATCATCAATAATAACTGTTTTCCACAGAATATCTACAAACTAAAGTATTACAAAAAAAATTTTCATATAGTGCCTGATGCACCCATATGGTAACGGAAAAATGTAACGCTTCAAAATTGGGTAAGATATATATTTTGTAATATGTTCATTTATGTCAAAACTAAATATAACTATTCGATTGTATACACACAGAAAAAAAAATGGAATGTAAAATCCACATGACGCAATTGTGATTTGTCATCATATTAAATTTACATGAAATAATTTGTCGTTTAAGTGTGTTAGTTTTTATTTGCTTTCTTCATTGCTACAGTTCACTGTTGTGCTGAGTTGTGTGATTTGTTGTTGTTGTTGTTTATTCCAGCGAATTACCAGCGAAAATTTACTGCTGCTGGTTTAAAATTACCATTGTTTCATATTAATTTTAAATGACAATTTATTTATCTAACCTTAAATTCTTTTGATTTAAAATTTTTCACTGTTAAAACAACTTTGTTATAAACGTTACATTTCATTTGAAATCAACATGACTATAACTTTAATTTCAAATAAGTTTTATGTTAAATAATCATTTAAATCATGTTGAATTAAAATGAAATCCATTTTACATGCGATGGTATTTATTTAGTGTATAGGTAAAGTAAAATTTGAAGCTGTTGTGGCTGCAGTGGTTAGCGCGTGGACTATCATGCAGGTGGCACGAGTTCAAATCTTGGCTGGGGCAGCCAGCTACAACACAAAGTTTTCTGATGCCTATCACGTAAGTAAAATAATTAATAGAATAGCTACATTAAAGTCAAGTTGTTTCAGCTTGATATAACTATAATTCAACATGATTCTTAGTGTTGTTTCAATATTAAATTCACGTTGTTTCAACTCGAAATAACTTTAATTCAACATGATTTTTCGTATTATTTCAGTATCAACTTCATTTTGATTTAACTGTACTGCAATATTAAATCAACATGAAATATAATTAATTCAAAAGGATAAATTTTCCTTCAAAATTATTGTAAATCATGTTGAATTAAAATTAAACGCCTGTGAAGCAAAATCACTACCGAATAATGTTAAATTAACCTAGTTTTCGACTAACTTACATGGAAATTTTTCTGTGTGTATTTATAATAAAATATTTTTCGTAAGCACAACACAGGTAAAAAGAAAGGGTAACTTACTTTCTCATGTAATCCAGTTTTCACTATTTGTCAATTTTTTGTTTTAAAGGTTTTTGAAAAGACCCACTAACCTTCAAACACAAAACCCAAATGACCTACAAATAATTTGTAAATGCAAAGGTGTCTCTATGATGCATTGCAAGTGATTTTGTATAAAAATTTTTTGCATTTGGATTGCTGTGAAGCTTCTAATGTGACGGTCTTTTGCGTTACCATATGGGTACGCCCGGACAATTGGGGTTAATATTTGAAGATGAGTAAGTTGAAAAAAATCAAAACAAAATTATAGTGTGCGATTTTTCAACCCGCATATTTTAAGTTTGCGGCCCTTTTCACAATGTATGATTAGAAGTTGGCGTGGACTTTAACGACAAGTTCGGCATACAAAACTTGACGTTAATGTCCACGTTAACTTTTAATCATACATTGTGAAAAAAGCGATAATAGGCTGTTAATAGTTCTGAAGCTTAAGGTTAAAAAATTTTTTATAAATTTCTATTTTTTGTAAGAACCTAATAAGTCATTTTAATAAATCTTTTATGTTTTATTTGTTGTCTCAACTCTTGCTACTTTATTCGAAGTGCTTCTTTTAATTTGTTCATTTCGCTAATAGATTTTTTTCCCCCCGTAGAACTCTTTTATGTGTTCGAGTGAATGGATTTATCAACAGGAGGTTCTAATTACGCTTAATGTGTGTTTTCCCTCTACTTATTATACGTCTACAGCTTTTAAAGTACGAAAAGAATAAATCAGACAAAAAGATTTTCGCACATTTCTTTTTCTCTCTCTCTCCCCATGACAAAAGAAAATAGTGAACAATTATGTACAATAGAAATACTTGTACAGGTATTGAATTGTAAAAAAAAGGCTGTCAAGCAACACAAAAGCACACAGCATGCCAACAAGAATAAAATCAATAAAAATGTTTATCTTTGCTAACAAAATGGCAATAAGACCCTGGCTGACAGACAATAGTTTTCTTCGTTCTTTTTTTTTTTTTTTCTTGGAATTCTTAATAGTCTGTTTGATTTGCAGTTTATTTTCCTTTGGATTTGTATTTCCCTAGAACACTTGAAAAACAATTTAATTCAGTAAATTGATTTGACGAAAAAAATCGTTATCGTATATAATTTTGTTCAAATTTGTTGTTTATATAATTTTTAAAGCCGACACCCAAGGTAGATCAACACCAGGTAGTCGCAAGAGAATTCGCCATGGAGAATTTACATTTGAGCTGTCAAAAAAGCTGATACATTAACACTGCTGACAGATTAAATGTGTAAACATTTTCGTAAACAGCTGGGCTCTTGGGGCCACCTAGTATGAATTCGCCTTGCCGACACTATGACAGTAACTGTCGTGATAGTGCTGGCTTGACAGTTCATTTCTATTACAAATTGTGACAGCAATTGCCAGTGTCGCACTATCAAACCGAATTCGGTGTTGAGACTTTGCTGTTGTGACAGCAACTGTCGTGATTACTGTCATAGTGTAAGAGGGCTTAACAGTAGGCCATTTACCAGTGTTTATTGTCTAACAAACAAAATGGGCGGGACTACAATACTAATCGTGGTGCTAGCTCTCATAACCAGTAGGTGCACTTATATTGAAAATAATACATTTTAGCTCCATTATGCTCCGCTAGATGGCACTGAACTGCAAATCAATATTTATTGGGGATATTAAATCTTTTAATATGAAAGTTGTTAAAACTATTAACACATGAAGCTAGATTATAGAGCATTAACGCTCAATTCACTATGGGGTGTGAAATGAGGAAAAGGTCGAGAGTATTGTTTTGGTTCCCGTCAGTCAACACACGAAATGTGTGCTGGGTCATTCACTAATTGCTCCAGGTGGTTGTGCACAGTGAAAAACTCAACATATTGGCCTTCTCGAACGACATTAGCAACAATAATTTCAGCCTTCGGATAGCTCTCAAAGATCTTCGGAATTGAATCGGAAATGTTATTATAGTTGAATATATATAAAGAAACCCGAACTGCAAATAGTGTGCCCAGATTTTGAATTTAACACAGAGTTACATAAATTCGGGATTACGCATGCCTAAAGGTTACTGGTACAGAGCTTCATTGCGTGTGTATACTGCAAGACCACCCCGGTGAAGACTAATAAATTCAGTACACAGAAAAAATTATGATCGTTTTTTTTAACGAACATATTTTTGAAACTAATTTTAAATCTTTATTATTGTCTCTATTTAGTTTGATAAATAATTTTGTTTGACTTATTATTTCATTTCATTTACCTACCGCCAATGTTGGCAACCTGATAAAATTATGAAATTCTTTGATTTATTTTTTTATATTTCTCTAAACCATTTTTTGATTGAAACAATTTGTTTATTGAAAAAAATCAGAATTTTTTTTTTCAAACAAATTATTACAAATTTTTGCATTTGAATTTACAAATTTCTTTATAGGACCTAAATTGAACAAATTTACATTTGATTCAGGGAATTTGGTATTTGAAGTGAAAAAATAGTTTTTTTCTGTGTAGAGTGTGACATAGGCTCGCAAACGAAGGGCTCCGAACGAATACACATTTATCCCTTTTCATTTTTGCCCTTTTTTCATTTTGGCATTTTTTTCGTTTAATTTTAGTTTTTTATCTTTTGTGTTTTTTTTCGTTTTTGGCGATTTTTTTAGTTTTGGCGATTTTTTTAGTTTTGGCGATTTATTCATTTTGGTGATTTTTTTGGTTTTTGACGATTTTTAGTTCTTTGGCAAACAACTTTTTTGTGTTTTTGCCGATTTTTTTAGTTTTGGCGATTTTTTCCGCAATTTTTTTTTTGTTTTAACGATTTTTTCGTTTTTTGTTTGCGAATTTTCACTTTTATCGATTTATTTTAGTTTTGGCGCAGACAGCATTAAAAAATCTCCAGAATAAAAAAAATTAAACAAAAAAAATCACCAAAACGAAAAAACCGCCATAACTAAGAAATCACCAAAATTAAAAAAATCTCAAAAACGAAAAAATCCAAAAAGAAAAAACCACTGTAAGTAAAAAAATCGCCAAAATTAAAGAGTCGGCAAACAATAAAAAATTTCCAAAACGAAGAAGCGATTAAAAAACACGAAAAAAGTCGCCAAATTAAAAAAAGCTAACACTAAAAAAATTTTACAAAATGAAAAAAGCACTTAAACGAAAAAAGCGCTTAAGCGCAAAAAGCGCTTAGGCGCAAAAAGCGCTTAAACGCAAAAAGCGCTTAAACGAAAAAAGCGCTTAAACGAAAAAATCGCTTAAACAAAAAAATCGCTTAAACGAAAAAAAGGCTAAAAAAGGGCTTAAACGAAAAAAGGGCGTAAGCGAAAAAAGCACCAAAACGAAAGAAAAATCGCCAAAGCAAAAAAAAATCCCAAAAACGAAAGAAAATCGCAGAAACTTAATAAATCGCAAAAAAATTCGTTACAACGAAAAAAAGCTTGAACGAAAAAAAAGAACTCAAAAATTGCAAAAACGAAAGAGAAGTAATTATGAATAGAACAGGGCATTCGAACGGAAGCCTTCGTGTGCGGGTCAAAATCGCTCTTTACTGAATTTATTTTTATTTAATTTCAGTGTATTAAAGTTACTAATTATACATACTCGTACATACTTGCATTATATATTGTGTGACTATTTTTAAAGAGATTCTTATGACGTTGAATAATTGCATGTGAACTTTAATGAAATTTTTTATATCGAGAATACGGACAATTGTGTCGTTCGTTTGCCATACTAGTAAAAATATAATACACACAGAAAAATTTCAATGTAAAATCGTCAAAAGCCAGGTTAATTTAACATTTTTTGGTAGTCATTTTGCCTCAAAGGCATTTCATGTTAATTCAACATGATTTACAATAATTTTGAAAGAAAATTTATCCTTTTGAATTAACTATATTTCATGTTGATTTAATATTGCAGTTCAGTTAAATCAAAATGAAGTTAAAACTGAAATAATACGAAAAACCAGTAGATTTTCGCTGGTAATTCGTTTTTTGTCATCTACATAGCCGACACATGTAAGAATAAACAACAACAACAACAACTAATCACAACAGTGAACTGTAGCAATGAACAAACCAAATAAATACTAACACACTTAAACGACAAATTATTTCTTGTAAATTTAATATGATTTTAAATCTCAATTGCGTCATGTTGACTTTACATTGCCTTTTTTCTGTGTGTATATATTCCAAGTTTTTTAGTGGCTCTTGTGATAAAATTAGGCAACCCTTTCCCAAGTTATGATAAAATCGCTGAAGCAGCCTCTTCAAAACTCGACTTTTTGAAAAAATCAAGTATTTTCAGTTAATTCCCAAAACCGGGCCGTTTATAAAAAATCTTCAAGCGTCTGAAAAGTAATTTTATTTCAAGTTTGTTAGTGGTTATTGGAATAAAATTGGAAACCCTGAAGTTATGATAAAATCGGTGAAGCAGCCTCTTCAAAACTCGAGTTTTTGAAAAAATTAGGTATTTTCGCTTTATTGTGAATAAAATCAATATTTATGTATCAATTTTCATAAAATAAAGCTTATTTTATTTGATATATGTATGGCTTTGTGATCAGCTAAAAAAATGAAAGTTTTTGCCATTTTAGTTTTTTTATAAAAATTTATCAAAAACAAAAATTTTCCAATTTTGCATAAAAAAATATATTTTTCTTTATTGTGGACCGAATAATTCTGAAACTGGGCAGTTTATAAAATAAATCTTCAAGCGTCTGAAAGGTAATTTTATTTCAAGTTTGTTAGTGGTTATTGGACAAAAATTGGAAACCCAGTTTTGAAGTTATGATAAAATCGGTGAAGCAGCCTCTTCAAAACTTAGACTTTTTTGAAAAATTTGGTATTTTCACTTTATTATGAATAAAATCAATATTTATTCATCAATTTTCATATAACAAAGCTTATTTTATTTGAAATATGTATGGCTTTCTGATCAGCTAAAAAGAAGTTAAGTTTTTGCCATTTTAAATTTTTTAGAAAAATTTTTCAAATATAGAAAATTTTCCTATTTTGCATAAAGAGATATATTTTTCATTATTGTGAACCGAATAATTCCCAAAACCGGGCAGTTTATAAAAAGATCTTCAAGCGTCTGAAAGGTAATTTTATTTCAAGTTTGTTAGTGGTTATTGGAATAAAATTGGAAACCCAGTTTTGAAGTTATGATCAAATCGCTGAAGCAGCCTCTTCAAAACTCGACTTTTTGAAAAAATTATGTATTTTCATTTTATTGTGAATAAAATCAATATTTATTCATCAATTTTCATAAAATAAAGCTTATTTTTTTTAAATATGTATGGCTTTGTGATCAGCTAAAAAAATTTAAGTTTTTGCCATTTTAGATTTTTTATAAAAATTTTTCAAAAAATAAAAATGTTCCTATTTTGCATAAAAAAATATATTTTACATTATTGTGGGCCGAATAATATCGAAACCGGGCTATTTATAAAAAATACAATTTAAACGGCTAAAAGACAAATTAAAATTCAAAATGTTTAGTGGTTTTTGTAATAAAATTGGCCAAACCGTTTTGAAGTTATGATAAAATCGGTGAAGCAGCCTCTTCAAAACTCGACTTTTTGAAAAAATTGGGTATTTTCACTTTATTGTGAATAAAATCAATATTTATTCATCAATTTTCATAAAACAAGGCTTATTTTATTTAAAATATGTATGGCTTTGTGATCAGCTAAAGAGAAGTTAAATTTTTGTCATTTTAGATTTTTTATAAAAAATTTTCAAAAATAAAAATTTTCCAATTTTGCATAAAAAAAATATATTTTTCTTCATTATGGACCGAATAATATCGAAACCGGGCAGTTTATAAAAAAAAATTCAAGTTGCTGAAAGGTAATTTTTTTAAAGTTTTTTAGTGGTTATTGCAATAAAATTGGACAATACCTTGTCACGTTATGATAAAATAAAAAATCAAAAATTTTAGAAAAAAATTTTAGGAAAAAAAATTATCCCTAACAATTAAAATTTCGTCTGTTTTTATAGTTAGGGGACCATAAGACATCAAAAAAGAAATATAGTGGTACTATTTGGCATTTTTCTTGTTACATAGTGTTTGTTATTCGATAAAAATGTTTAGTGCCACATTAGTTTCAAGGTATTTTCCTAGTCTGAAAACATAATGCATTATTGTTATTTGCTTTTTTTTGTGCAATAATTTGTTTACTTATTTTTTTTAAACAAATAATACACATGAGTACAATTTAAAACAAAACACAACATCAAGAACAATTAATTTGGCGACAAAAAAAGTAAAACAAAGCGCCTGTTACTGATGGGTACTGTTTCGATGAAACTGACATCTGGAAATCAAGGCGATGGACGGTTTAATCAAAAAACACATTGAACATAGAGCAAACACACACACACACACACACACAAACACATAACAGCAACAGCACAGAATCATTAAATCTATACATGATCATCATCATCATCATCATCATTAATGACGTGTGCTCAATTATAAATGCGTACTGATTTTAAAACAAATTTTAAAACGAAAAGAAAATGTATCGATGGATGAGTGTTATTAAAGAATAATTCATTTTTTTTTTTTGTTTCACCAAATTCAAAATTAGTCCCTGGGGAGGATACTTACTGTCACACACAAGATTGTTCTACTGCGACATGTACTAGATGTGTAGTCGTACCAAAGAGTAAATTACACATGAGTTGTGGTTTGGCTTTAAATGATGTTTGGGTTTTTTTTTTGTTTGTTCTCTACTTTTTAAAGATTGATAACACTGTGATACACCAAAATTATTCAGGGGTTCTCGTGCATTAATTCTGTTTTGTTGGAACGCATAGAAAAAAAAAATACCTTTGCTTTTCCTGGGTCATTTCGAAAAGTGATGTTATAACAGTAAATGTTATGAAAAAATTTTTTTCTTAGAGTTTGAACTTTAAACAGTCATAACTTCTTTTTTTCACAAACGGATGTCTACGATTTTTACAAATTGAAAAGATCTGATTCTTACCTTTCATTATTTGCATCACTTTTGAAAATCGGTTAGTAAAAGGCTAAGTTATGGTGACTTAAAACAAAATTTCCGCTTATTTCTGAATAGCTCCGAAATATTTTGATATATAAAAAAGTTCGTTTCAGCCGACTGAAAGGTAATTTTATTGCGCATTTTTTGTTGCTTAATTTATATAAATCGATGAAGCCGTTCCCGGCTTTTGATAAAATATACTAGCGTCACCGCCCTATTTCTAAATAAGAAACAAAAAAGTCAAAACACAAAACGTACTATTACTCATTTATTTTTTAGCCAATTTTAATTTAATTACACATTTTAGAAAGCTATTTTAGTGTTCCGTTTCAGAAATATTTAGTATGTATAGTGTTTTAGTATCTCATAAGCAACTTGAAGGCGGGGGAGAATAAAGTTTTGTTGAAATTTTTTTTGTTGAAAAGTTTTTTTACACTTAAACCCCCATAACTTAGCTATTTACTTACCGATTTTTAAAAATTATGCCTTATTTGAAAGATAACAAACATACCTTTGAAACACTGAAGAGTTTGTAAAAATTGGTTTTGAAGAAAAGAAGTTATGACTGTTTAAATTTCAAACTCGAAGAAACCCGTTTTTCGCCACGTTTGCTATTATAAAATCACTTTTCGAAGTGATCTAGAAGAACTAAAAGTATTTTGTTTTTACTTGAAGGCGGGGGAAAATAAAATGTTGTTGAAAATTTTGGTTTGCTTACACTTAAACCTCCATAACTTAGCTATTTACCTACCGATTTTCAAAAAGTATGCCTTATTTGAAAGATAACAAATATACCTTTAAAATACCGAAAAGTTTGTAAAAATTCATTTTGAAGCAAAGAAGTTATAACTATTTAGATTTCAAACTCGAAGAAACCCGTTTTTCACTACATTACTATTATAAACTCACTTTAGGAAGTGAGCTAGAAAAACCAAAAAAAGATTTTCTTTTTCTATAGGCTCAAACGAAACAGATTTGATTCTTATCTTTCCAATAAGGCATCATTTTTGAAAATCGGTTAGTAAATAGCTAAGTTATGGTGTCTTAAGTATAAAAAAAATTAATTTTTCCGCTTATTTCTGAATAACTCCGAAATATTAAAAAAGTTGTTTATAGACGACTTAAAGGTAACTTTATTCCGCATTTTTGTTGATTTATATACCGCCTATTTATATACCGCCCTATTTCTAAATAAGCAACAAAAAAGTCAAAACACAAAACGTACCATTACTCATTTATTTTTTAGCCGATTTTAATTTAATTACAAGCTATTTTAGTGTTCCGTTTCACAAAAATTTAATATGTATAGTGTTTTAGTATCTCATAAGCAACTTGAAGGCGGGGGAGAATAACGTTTTGTTGAAATTTTTTTTTTTTTTGAAAAGTTTTTTTACACTTAAACCCCCATAACTTAGCTATTTACTTACCGATTTTTAAAAATTATGCCTTATTTGAAAGATAACAAACATACCTTTGAAATACTGAAAAATTTGTAAAAATTGTTTTTGAAGAAAAGAAGTTATGACTGTTTAAATTTCAAACTCGAAGAAACCCGTTTTTCACCACGTTTGCTATTATAAAATCACTTTTCGAAGTGATCTAGAAGAACTAAAAGTATTTTTTTTTTACTTGAAGGCGGGGGAAAATAAAATGTTGTTGAAAATTTTGGTTTTTTTACTCTTAAACCCTTATAACTTAGCTATTTACTTACCGATTTTCAAAAATTATGCCTTATTTGAAAGATAACGAACATACCTTTGAAATATTGGAAAGTTTGTCAAAATTCGTTTTGAAGCAAAGAAGTTATAACTATTTAGATTTCAAACTCGAAGAAACTCGTTTTTCCCTACATTTACTATTATAAAATCACTTTTCGAAGTGATCGAGAAGAACTAAAGGTATTTTCTTTTTATATTGACTCCAACAAAACAGAATTGGTGTATGAGAGCCCCTGAATAATTTTTTTGTATCATAGTGTAATTAATTATGAATTATAATTTTCAATATACATTTTGATTTGATAAATATTTAAAGCCCTCACAAGATCATATAACAGAATTAGTTTTATTTTAACAGTTTTGATCGAAAGTGTTGTGCATGAGTGACAAAATATATAATTTTTCATATATTAAAAGAATTTTTCCAAAAACTAATTTTTAACAATTTTATCAAAATTCCTGGAATAATTCACAGTAGATAAAAATTATTTGAAATAATGAAATACAAATTTAAAGTATATAAAATAAAATAAAAATCATTTAAATATCTACAGCTGGAGAAAATTTTTTGTTATTTTTTTAAACAAAGTCGTGCAGTCAACACGCGCGAACAATATGGATTTTTTTGCTGATGGTGGTTTTCAACAATTATTTTGTGATTTAAATGAACAAATAGAACAGGATTATAATTCCTGGCAACCGCTATTCAACAAAGACAAATCTTCAACTGAGTGCGAAAGTGAAGTTGACAACAACAATTATTTCTATACAAATTCTCACGTTTTGGATGGTGCCACTGTAGCCAACAATTATGAACCACAAATTATGGATTTAAATGAAAAACAATTACAAAATAGTTTGGATTATTTACTCAATAGCTCTTCCGAGTCTTTAGAGGAGTATGATTTGCCTTCTTTCAGTAGCTGGTCTAAGGATTTGTGCGATTGGGAGGATAAATTTTTGGATAATTACATTGAAATACCCGAATTAGTGGATATTTTGCCAGAAAAGACACCCTTATGCAATGACAACTGTAATCATTTTCTACAAGAAAGTGCTGAAAATCTTAAGCTTTTATTACCCTCTTCTCCCAATTCGCCTGAAGTGGCTGACAAATCTTATGCCTGCACCTATGGCGACTGTCAAAAAATCTATGCCAAGCCGGCCCATTTAAAGGCCCACCTGCGCCGTCATATGGGTGAAAAACCTTATGTTTGCAATTGGCCCAATTGTACCTGGAGATTTTCCCGTTCAGACGAATTGGCCCGCCATCGTCGCTCACATTCGGGTATCAAACCTTATAAGTGTAATTTTTGTGCGAAATGTTTTGCCAGATCTGATCATTTGACCAAACATCGCAAAGTGCATGAAAGACGTCTGTTGGCGGCCAGTAAAGCGGGCAAGACTTTGTTAAATGGTGAACTGCCCGCTTCAGTGCTGACAGTGAGACCGGGTAGAAAAAGAAAAAATCAATTATAATATTTCAAAAAAAAAATAAATGTTAAATTTAGTTTAATTTAGTTAAAACTAAATTCTTATTGTTAAGTATTGTTAGATAAATGCTAAAATAAATTAATATTAAATAAATAAAAATTAAATTGAAAAAGAAAAACGATAAATAACTTCCTAAGAAAATCATTGGAAACGAAACAGAATATATTTGTAGTCACATAAATAAAACATGCTTCTGTTTTCTCTTTTGACACTCGAAATGGCTGTTGTCCCTCAGATTTCTAACAATCTAAAATTATCTTATTTTTAAAAGCATTCCTATCAATTAGAAAACATTGATTCTCTCAGCCATCGTGACTGTTGTGCGATTAAAGAGGCAATTTTAGTGACCCTTTTTGAAAATTAACTAAGTCTGTCACCCTTTGGATAAGTTATAACCCCTTTTTCTCCTATTTCTTAACACGCTCCCAGCGTTAAAACTAAAAAGGCCTTCTCAATTCGTGTCCTCTTGCCTACTCACACCCTCTTTTAGAAGGTCTCGACTCTCCCCCCAAAAAAAAAGACATTCTATTAGAAGGTAGGAGGAAAGAGTATCTATTTTTAAAATTTTCATTTTGTTTATTAAAAAATGTTATTTAGAAATAATAAAAATTCTCGTATTCTTTTTTCTTTTCTTTCATATTGTGTTTAATAAAGATCTGAAGGTAAGAAAACTATGTATAAATTAAAATTATTATATCTAATAACATCTACTCATATTGTTTAAGATAAATATTGAAAAAAAAATTTAAACAAATATTTTTTTATTTATTTATAAAAAAAAAGTTGTCTAATAAAAACGGAATAGATTACGTGCCTTGAGGACTCTACTATTGGCAATAAAAATGTTGTACACAAAAATATATACAAAATGGCAACAGATGCTACGAAAGTTTTGCAACACTATTACCTTTTGAAAAATGCACACGCATATTGCCCATTTGCTGCAGCAGCATCTTAACTCAAAAAATTAATTTTACAAAAAGCAAATTTAAAATTTTCAATTTACTTAGAGCTTAATGGAAAAAGAAAATTTTATTTTTCTCTCAAGTTGAGTAAATAAGATACATTATGTATGAAATTTGTATACAATATGATGAGCGACATGACGAAAAATACTCCATTGCAGACTCAAAAATCAAACGTTTTGAGTTATGATGTTATTGCAGTAAAAGAGCGATACATATTTGTATACTTTATATTTTTTATTGAAGCCTGAAAATTATTGAATTATAAAAAATATATTGGCTATTTGTAAACATATTTCAAGTCTGTAATAAAATCAATTCACTTTACCCTGTATCACAGGGTGTTGACAATAAAATTAATATTTCATCAATTCGTTTATAAAGTTTACAATAGTTTTTTTTTCATAATAATAGTAGATTACTTTAGGCTAAAGATTTGTTGAACTTTGTACTTAAATCTTTAGCCGAACTGTAAGAAATAGAAGCTATAATATTTTAACATCATGCTATTTTCCAAAGATCACCACATATCCATCAGTGGGTTCACTGATAATTAGACAGCCGTCAGTCATCGAAAGTTATTAGGTCACGAATTACTGGGCCAACAATCACTGATCAACGAAGATTATCGGAATGATAGCCAAAATTGTAATAGTCTACTCTCATAAAATGTCAACCTTGCGAACTACAGGGCAGCACTTACACTAAAAGAAATTTGTTCATAAATTCTATGAATTTCGACATTAATCTAATGAAAAATTTCATTAAAACTCAACCAACGTCACGCTTCGTTTAATTAATGAAACAAGTTTCGTTGAAATTATTTTAATGAGAATTTCATTAAATATATGAAATAATTTCATTGATAGATTGTAATAATTTCGTTAAGCTAATAAACATATTTCATTATGTTGGTGAAATTATTTAGCCATTTTAATAAAAATATTTCATTATTTTAATGAAACATTTCTTTATTTAAATTAAACATTTCATTATTTTAATAAAACATTTCATTATTTTAAAGAAACATTTCATTATTTTAATGAAACATTTCATTATTTTAATGAAACATTTCATTATTTTAATGAAAGTCTGCCTTTATTTTAATGATACTCGGTAATTATTTTAATGAAATTATTTCATTGTTCTAATGAAACTATTACATTATTTAGTAGCCTCGTTAACTTATCTGTTTTATTGACCATTTTAATTTATTAACAATTACGTACGATAGACGCCAATTCATATCAGAAAAATTTGTAATATTGATGACCGCTTACAGTATCGAACTCAGACTCTTGATTGTCATCATTTGCTTTATCGACAACGTCTTAACTACTTCGGCCAACAGCACGCACTGTCAAAACAATGTGTCTATGAAGGTATAATAATAACAAAGTGTACAACAACAGCAAACACATAAAATGACAAAATGTTGTTGTCATAAATCCAATGAAATTTTCTAACGAAACTATGAAAGCTAATGAAGCAATTTCAATGAATTTCTTTTACCATATTCGTGAAGTTAGAACTGTGAAAATATTTCATTAAAATTGTAAAAAACAGCGAGATTCTCTCAGTGTAAAAAGACACATTGTTTATTTCCTACAATTACAAATATTGTTGCATGTTTTTTTTAGATTTTATTACAGAAATATAAAATGAACTCCAGCTATTGAAATTTAATTTATTTAGTTATATAAATAACTAAATAAATTGGTTTAGAAGAAAAACATGACAACTCAGTTGGATATTTTTTATTTTGATTTACAAATAAGTGCGATTTTCTATGGATTGAAATTAAATGATACTGAAAAAATAAATTTCATTAAAAATCAAATCTAAAAAACTGAACAGAAGAGCAGTAAATTTAATTATTATACAGGACTTAAAAGTATGAAAAGATATCCTAGTTATTTATTGCTATTTTGTATGTGCAAAATTTAATTTGTACTTTTTTAATTATAATATTATACTACCAAGTAAGCTTAATATGCGTGCAAAGTTTCATAGGAATCAGTTAAGTGGAAGTAGTTCAAAAATATATTATTTACTTTGTATGGGCGTGGCCCTCTCCACCTACCTTTCTACATCTTAATTGTATTGTCAAAGCAACTTTTTACCCATATAGAAAAAAATATGTTTGATAACAAAAATCCCGGTATTCAATAATTTTTTCCAAATTATTTCAAAAGAAAAAAATATATAAATTAAAAAAAATGTTGACATGGCTGGGATACGAACCCGGGCTTCCCGGACTTAAAGCATGCTTTCTACAACTGAGTCATATTCCAGTTATTTTTGTATGAGATAAAACTTGTTTTCAGTACTTGTGTATGAAAAGAAAACATCGAAACATGTCAGTTCAACACTCCGTGCAGTCAAGTTTTTCTTTGTCTACATGCTTCAATTTATCTCTAAATAAAAATATAATTTATTGGAAAAATTAAATTAAAACCGAACTCAAGCCAAAACAATTAAATTTTTTTGATATAAACCCCTACAGCTCGACTAAAAACTTATAACTTAATTGTTAATGACAAATGTTATTGAAATTCATACTTTTTTCAATAACATGGTTTTATTGCACATAATTCTTGTCAATTTTTTTTATGTGCAGAAACCCCCTATTACATGTCATTACGCCACATAATTCTTATGATGAAGCCCCTGATATCTTCCAGTTGGCACTTTGCGATATCACTAATGCTCTCATGGAAACGACTGCTCAGCTACCTAAGCGTTGCAATATCGGGCAATGGCAGATAATATGCTCAATGGTTGCTGGTTCCTTTTTATCTTCGCAAGAAATCTGGAGTACCAATCTCCCAAATGCTGGTCCTCGCTCTGACAGAGTGCACCTTTCAAGACCCCTAGTACCTTCCTGCTCATATCTAGTAGAAGGTAGGATATTCCTAAGTGAATTTTTGGCCACATAACCCTCGATACTCTACAATTCTCACTACTTCCCATGAACGGTTAGCCCTGCTCAACGCTTAATTACTGAGTTCCCTATAGTAATGAAAAATCTATCATTTAAACGATCTGTCACCCTATTCTTGCCAGCTTATCGGCAGTTTCATATCCCTTAACATTGCACTGGCCAGGAACGTAGCATAGTCTGACACTATATTTGTCCATAAGCAAGTTGAGGGCTCTCCTACAATCACTAACTAGTTTCGATTTGATACTGTCTCACTTCAAAACTTTTAGCGCCACCTAACTGTCGACGTGGAAGGTTAAGTCCTCGCCTTCAGCTACATTTCTGGCCACTAGTTCCTTGATTTTGAAGATAGCCAGGATTTCAGCTTGGTAAACGCTACATTCGTTCGATAGTGAGAAATAACTACGAATGTCCATCCCCAAAATGTAGACAACAGCACCCGTACCTATTCCTATTTTTACCGGTATGTAAAGACCGCCCAATCCTCCTAGAGTCTATCCGATTGAAGCCAAAAGTCCCTATCCGAAATTACCAGTGAGGATGTCCTACAATAAACAATTTCACCGACCTTAGAGTCCGTGAACGGAAGGATTACGGAAATCCTCCCACTAAAACTGATCTCATTCAAGATTGCTGTGTGGCCTGTTAACCTTGTCCTCAGCAAAACTGTCTCTAATAGTCTAAGGACACCCCTTGCCACCGTTCTCGCCAAAAGGTCATCCATGGGAAGCAGGACCAGAATGATATCCAAGGCCGCTTGAGGTGTGCTTCTCTGCGCACCTGTAATAGCCAGCGAGGTACAGCTCCGCACCATGGGAAATAATCTGCTATGACTCTCCTTGCTCAATGCCAGTAGAGAGGTAATGGTGGCGATCAACCTGTTTTGGGAATTCAAAACCGGGAAAAACGAAAAATGGTGGCAACCTTGTTACAAATTGGGGATTTTGTAGATTTTCATGATCCCATCAGGTGATCAGCTATCTGATCAGGTGATCAGCTATCTGATCAGGTGATCAGCTATATGATCAGTTGATCAGATAGCTGATCGTTCATATAGCTGATCACCTTATCAGATAGCTGATGACCTGATCATATAGCTGATCAGCTGATCAGATAGCTGATGACCTGATCATATAGCTGATCCCGTGAGCATATAGCTGATCACCTGAACAGATAGCTGATCACCTGAACAGATAGCTGATCACCTGATCAGATAGCTGATCACCTGATCAGATAGCTGATCACCTGATCAGATAGCTGATCACCTGATCAGATAGCTGATCACCTGATCAGATAGCTGATCACCTGATCAGATAGCTGATCACCTGATCAGATAGCTGATCACCTGATCAGATATCTGATCCCCTGATCAGATAGCTAATCACCTGATCGGATAGCTGATCACCTGATCAGATCATGAAAATCTCCAAAATCCCCCATTCGCAACAGGGTTGGCACCATTTGTTGTTTTTCCCGGTTTTGAATTCCCAAAACAGGTTGATCATCACCATTACCTCTCTGCTACTAGTGCTTCCCATCACACCACACAACCAGAAGAAATAACTGGCCTGACAACCGATGTTTAAATCCAGTTTAGCACCTTCGGTTGCAGTCCCCAATTCCTTCCAATGGAGTTTCTGCATACATAGTATGCATTGAGTGCTTTCTTTTCTTTAGCCTTTCCTGCTATCAAGGAAAACCCCAAGTATTTAGCCTCCACCGCTAGCATCAGCTCTAACCCTACAATCCTAGGCAACACAAAACTATCTATTTTGTATCTCCTGATAAAGAGGACTAGGTTAGTTTTCTCTGGATTGACCCTCAGTCCATCGCTGCTGGCCCAGGTGGATAGTTCGCCAAACGCCAACTGTATGACTCACTAATAGTGGGAAGAAATTTTCCCGTTACCAATAAAACCACGTACTCCGCATAAGCGACTATCTTTCAGCCGCCCCTGTGAAAACACCTAAGGACTACGTTCATCGCCAGCAGCTATAATAGAGGTGATATATTATCCTTGTTGTTGCATACCTCAAGTCACTATTTTCCTCAGGTGTTGGCCTCACATACTCGAGTTGATAATTCTGCTGCTAAGCATAAGAACTATCCCCTCCACCGGAAAGTTACGAGCACTGAGTATCTCCAGCGACTTTCTAATAGCTACCCAGCAAAAAAAATATCATGTTTCTGGAAGCAGTAAAAAACTTGCATGCCTTCCACATGCGATGTTTCGAAGCGCTTCTGAGAATACTCAAATAAAAGGCAGCCATCTCTCAGTTTACATAATGTTTAAATTACGAAAATTACGAAGTTAGTCAACATTTTATAATTATTCAACACAAACTCCAAAATAAACAAAATCATATTCAGCAGCATTGTAGGTTTCAATAAAATAGGTTCTAAAGAATTGTCGCACGCATTGTTTCAAATAAACACTAACACACTTAAAAACACACCTTTCTCATCTATTTCATGTAAGAGAGAGAGAGAGAGAGAGATTTATAATAAAACACGATTTGGTTTGTCTGTACTTTAGCGATGTCACAATTGGATGATGCAATAAGACGAAGAGACATGATTTAAGAGCATTTTTGATTCTTTTTTTCTGACTAATGTTGTTAAAAGCTCCCTCAATATATAAGAACGAAGCCAAGGTGTACTCCTTGTGCTCAAAAACAAAGAGGGCCCGCAAAAAAGTTCAAAGGAAAATGCTCGTTTTTGCACTTTCTCCTTTTATGCGCAGTGCGATAATATTGGCGCGAAGCAAGCGCAATAATAAATTGGCGCTGCTCTTTGCGTAAAGCGCAAAAAAGAGCAACAAGAGCTGCGCTGAGCTGTGTTTTTTCGTACTCTGGCTCAATGTGTGGAAAGTCTGATAAAATTCCTTGGTACTCAATGTACATATGTGCAAAGTTCCATAACACTGGAATCAATAAAATTAGATTTCAAAATATTATTTACATTGTAATGGGCGTGTCACAACACACTTTTATAATCATACTAGCTATACCCGGCGTGCTTCGCTATCCCATTGTTGTGCAGATATACAAAAATTAATTAACTCATTTCAAAATAACCATAACATTGGTTAGTTTTTTTGGCGATCTTTTTAGTTTTGGCGAATTTTTGCGTTTTATCGCATTTTTCATTTTGCCGATTTTTCGTTTTGACATTTTAATTCTGGAATTTTTTGGTTTTAGAGTTTTTTAAAATTTCAAGAATTTGCCTCTCTCTTACGGTTTCCAAGATACAGCAAACTGTTTAAACTATATAGTCAAAATTACATTAACTTTTAGAACACCCTTTAATTTTTGTTGTGTTAAATATTCTACAGACTACACCAATTAACACTAACTTTGAAAATTTCGAGAGTCTATATAAAAGTGTCTGTATATAACATTCGTATTTCAACATGTTTCGTTGCTCGCTTCAGAACACCCTTTAATATTTAGCACATAGTTCTTACGGCTCTCGAGAAAACAGCCTGTGACAGACAGAAAGACAGACGGACTGACGGACAGCGTATCAAAAATAATAAAATTAATTTACAATTTAGGTGTACAGAGCCCTTAAAAGAATCTTTTTTCAAAAAGTAACTTTTCAAAAAGTAACCATTTTCAAAAGAGTACCATTTTCAAAAAGTAACCTTTCCAAAAAACATATTTCAAAAAGTACCATTTCTTAAAACTACATTTTCAAAAAAGTAGGTTTTCGAACAAATACCTTTACTTTAAAATATAAACGGTTAACAAAAAAAGTACCAAAATTATATTTTTACCCTTTTTCGGCCCCTAAATGTACAAATTTCAAAAAAAGTACAAAACACTTATCAACTCATTTTTCTTTCTTATTATGACGCTCTTGGAATTTTATGTCTACCTTACTTAGATTCGGAGATATAAGAACACCGAGTTTACCCGTTTTTACCCCTTTTAATCCCGTTAGTATTTAAGTTTTCAAAAATTCGTTCTTAGAGAATATATACAAACATATGCATTCAGTATGTGTATCAATGTGCATAAAAAATAGTTGTATGGAAAAAAGTACCAAAAAGGGCTACCAATTTTACCCATTATATATATTCAAATTTGAAAAAAAAAACAAAACTGTTTTGAGGGCTTTTTAAGGAGAGAAGAATAAATTTCAAGTTTAGTTTCTATTTTTATTACTTTAGGAGATAAATTGTTAACAAAAAAAAGTACCAAAATTATATTTTCACCCTTTTTCGGCCCCAAAATGTACAGATTTTAAAAAAGTTTCAGACACCTGTCCGCTCATTTTTCTATCTTATTATGATGCTTTTAGAATTTTAAGGTTACCGATTTTACCCGTTTTTACCCTCTTTGATCCCCTGAGAATTAAAATTTTCAAAAATCTTTTCTTAGTGAAAATATACAAACATATTCAATCAGTATGTACATCAATTTGCATAAAAAATAGTTGTATGGAAAAAAAGTACCAAAAAGTGCTACCAATTTTATCCTTTATATATTCGAATTACCAAAACATGTTTGAGGGCTTCGTAAGGTTCTTCTATCCTTTCCTGCATTTTAAATTTAATTTCTATCTTCATTACTTTAGGAGATAAATGGTTAACAAAAAAAGTACCAAAATTATATTTTTACCCTTTTTCGGCCCCTAAATGTAAAAATTTCAAAAAAAATACCAAACACCCGTCTGCTTATTTTTCCACCTTATTATGCTGTTTTTGGAATTTTATGTCTGTCTACCTTAGTTAGATCCGGAGATATAAGGTTACCGAAATTACCCGTTTTTACTCGGTTTTTACCTCCTTAGCTGGACGATGATGAATCAGTCAGTCAGTCAGTCAGTCACTCAATAACGTTAATCTTTTATTTATATAGATATAGATAACTGTATTGAAGCTAATAAATGTTTTCCAAAAAATAACTTTTTTACCAAATTGAATTTTTGATATTTGTTCTCAATCGATCCTTTTTTTTTGCATTTCACAGTTTAGGCAGCAGATTTGTATTCTTTATGCCTTTGCCAAACACTATGCAACACAATTTTACATATTAAAGATGTTAAAGCGACGACACTTACATTCTCACTTACGCACACCCCCAAATAACAACAACCACTACTATCAATTTAAAGTCATCAATTTGAAACGAGCGTGGAAATGCGGTGGAAGAAAAATCAACGCGTAGAAGCCCATGCGAAAGACTAGAAGAAAAAATAATTTCGAAAAATTGGTCAAAATATCACGTAGCGGCTGACGTTTACAAGTGCTCAGGCTTTGAAAAATCGCCATGAATAAGAAAAAAAACACTGAAATCCAAACCACTATAGACACAAAAAATGTCACAGTGCCAAAAAAAAAAATCACAGGATAACAAATAAGAAAGTGAAGTCAAACAAACAGGACAAAGAGATACCCTACACTCAATGGAATTGTATTATAATTTTTACAAGAAAATTATTATGTTTATATATTTAAGAAATGCTAGCCAATATAGTGATGTAGGGTATACGAGTAAAAGCAGAGAGTCTTTAAATGTTTCCCTATTGAATGCATTTTACATTTGTACAGTCCTTTCACTAAAGAGGATATTACTGAATTATTGAAGTATTGCAAACTAATAAATTTATGTGGGCAACTTTATTGTGGTCTATGGTACAGCCATTGTTTTACATATCAAAGTTTTTGCTGGCTGTTTACATATAAGATTGATGGCCTGGTTTGAGTGATGTATATGGAAGACATAAGCACAGGATTTTAACAACAAAAAAATGGAAACAATGAAATGATTAACTGCTAAACATTAACATGAGTATTTAAAGATGCACAAGCGCTCGCTTAAAACTTAAACAAACTTTGCTGATACATTGATAAAAATTATTAAATTCAGTAAATTCAGTGCGATTTTGACTGGCACACGAAGGGCTCCATACGAATACCGTATATATTCCTTTTCGCATTTTTGGCGATTTCTTTTCTAGTTTTTGCGCTTTTTTCGTTTTGGTGATTTTGTAGGCTTATGGCGATTTTTGTTTTAGTTTTGGCGATTACTTTCGTTTTTGGCATTTTTTTATTTTTGTTTTTTTTTTTTTTTGAAATTTTTTCTTGTTATTTGGGCGATTTTTTAGGTTTTTTTGGTTTTTGGCGATTTTTTAGTTTTGGGAATCTGTTTTCGACTTTGGTGATTTTTTTTTCTTGTTTTTCGACGATTCTTTTAATTTTTGCGCTTTTTCCGTTTTGGTGATATTTTTAGTTTTTTTGGAAATTTTTTTTTGGATTTTTCTTGTTTTTTGGGTGATTTTTTGTTTTGATTTTTTTTAGTTTATGCGATTTTTATAGTTTTGGCGATGTTTTTTTTTGGCAATTTTTGTTAGTTTTTGGTAATTTTTTTGCCTTTTGGCGATTTTTTTGCGGTTTTTTATGATATTTTTAAATTTTACAGTTTTTTTAGTTTTGGCGGTTTTTCCGTTTTGGTGATATTTTTAGTATTGTTGGGGGGTTTTTGCCGACTTTTTTAGTTTTTTGCAATTTTTTTTTGCGATTTTTCTTGTTTTTTGAGCGATTTTTTTGTTTTGACGATTTTTTAGTTTAGGCGATTTTTTAGTGTTGGTGATGTTTCTTTTTGTTTATAGCGATTTTTTTTTAGTTTTGGGGATGTATTTTCGTCTTTGGCGATTTTTTTTTTGTTTTTCGACGATTTGTTTGGCGATTTTGTTTAGTTTTGGTGATTTTTTTGCGACTTTTTTAGTTTTTGGCAATGTTTTTTTTTTTTGCGATTTTTCTTGTTTTTTGGCCGAGTTTTTTTGTTTTGACGATTTTTTAGCTTAGGCGATTTTTTAGTTTTGCGATATTTTTTTTGTTCTTAGCGATTTTTTTTAGTTTTTGGGATATGTTTTCGTCTTTAGCGATTTTTCTTGTTTTCAACGATTTGTTTGGCGATTTTTGTTAGTTTTGGTGAGTTTTTTTCGTTTTGGCTATTTTTTCGGTTTTTTACGATATTTTGAAATTTTACACTTTTTTTAGTTTTGGCGCTTTTTCCGTTTTGCTGATATTTTTAATTGTGGGGGCTTTTTTTCCGACTTTTTTAGTTTTTGGCAATTTTTTGTTTTTTTTTTTTGCGATTTTTCTTGTTTTGGGCGATTTTTTTGTTTTGACGATTCCTAAACTAAAAAGTTTAGGCGATTTTTTTTAGTTTTGGCGATGTTTTATTTTGCGATTTTTTTAAAGTTTTCGTCTTTGGCGATTTTTTCCGACGATTTGTTTGGCGATTTTTGTTAGTTTTGGTAATTATTTTGCGTTTTGGCGATTTTTGCTTTTTTTACGATATTTTTAAATTTTACAGTTTTTTTAGTTTTGGCGCTTTTCCGTTTTGGTGATATTTTTAGTTGTGGTGATTTTTTTGCGACTTTTTAGTTTTTGGCAACTTTTTCTATTTTTTGCGATTTTTTTAATTTTTTGGCCGAGTTTTTTTGTTTTGACGATTTTTTAGCGTAGGCAATTTTTCAGTTTTGGCGATTTTTTTTTTGCTTTTTGGCGATTTTTTTTAGTTTTGGGGATACACATATTTTCGTCTTTGGCGATTTTTTTCGACGATTTGTTTAACGATTTTTGTTAGTTCTGGTGATTTTTTGCGTTTTGGCGATTTTTTCGGCTTTTTAGGATATTTTTAAATTTTACAGTTTTTTAGTTTTGGCGATTTTTCCGCTTTGGTGATATTTTTGGTTGTGGGGGTTTTTTCGGCGATTTTTTCTATGCGATTTTTTTTGTTTTTTGGCGACTATTTTTGTTTTTTTTTTTTTTGTCGATTTTTTTTAGTTTAAATGATTGTTTTCGTTTTTTGACGATATTTTTAGCTTTGTTTGAGAAGATACAACCAAATTTCAAAATTACACGACTTGATAGAGTACCCTTTAATTTTTAGTTAGCTTGTTATTTTAGCATTCGCTGCTGATGCCTTTAAAATGATGCACTAACTGTAAAAATTTCAAGAGTTTGGCTCTTACGGCTTCCAAGATACGCGTTAAACTACTAATTACATAGCCAAAATTTCATTAACTGATAGAATACCCTTTACATTTTTTATTTATTTCAGTGTTCGCTGCTGTAGTCTGTATATTAATATACTAACTTTGAAAATTTGAAGGATCAATATATAAATTTCTGTATATTATATTAGCACTTCAACATATTTTGTTGCTCGCTTTAGAATACCCTTTAGTTTTAACTTTCGTACAATTGTTGTTGTAGCGGTCATAGTTACACGTATTCTCTGAAAATCGAAGGTCCCTAGCTCTTACGGTTCTCGAGAAAACAGCCTGTAAAGGACAGACAGACAGACGGATGGACGGACGAACAGACAGCGTAGCGAAAACAATAGGGTTTCTTTACACTTTTGGTGTACGGAACACTCAAAATTCCCAACTTTGCATAAAAAAAATAAATTTTTCGTCATTGCAGCCTAAATAATTCCGAAATCATTGAGTATATCGTCACAGAAAATGCAAAAAGCCCTACCTAACCTTTTAAAAGTTTTACAGGAGCAGCATAAAACTTGCTTAAATAAAAAAATAGATTGACAATTATTGCTAAATTTTACAATAAATATATAAATTTGTTTGTCCTTTTTTACTCGTATTGTAAAATTTTGCACGAGCTGTCAATATATTTTCCATTTAAACCAGTTTTATGCCTCTCCTGGAAAATTTTTAGAATCTTAGATAGGGCTTTTTGCATTTTCTGTAACAATATAAAAAATAATATTAAAACGGCTTAAAGATAATTTTATTTCAAATTTTTTTAAATTTTTTCTAATAAAATTAGACTACTCCTTCCCAAGTTATGACGAAATCGATGGAGCCTCTTGAAAAATCCCAAATTAAAAAAAAAACAACAAACGTATCCGTAGAATTTTAAATTACGACTGTTTTTCTAGCCAGGAGACCAAAACACATCAAGAAATACAGTGATGATCAAAGATTATGACAAAGATTTCATTTTGTTCCATAGTGTTATTATGCACACACATTGTGTTTCCCTAAAATACAAATAAATGGTGAGAAAAGTAGCCAGTGCCACGCCCATACCAATTTAATATTTACTTTCTACTACTTCTACTCAATCAATTCTTATCACATTTTATACATACAATTAATTTCTCGGTCTATAAAATTTCATAGCTAATAAAATTGGCAGTGAGTGCCACACCCATACTAATTATATATGTATTCCCTTTCAACTACTTTTAGCCAATCTAAAAAAGTGGGCAGTGGGCGCCCATGTAAAATAAATAATTACTTTCAACTACTTCTACTCAATCGACTCTTATGTAAACTTGCACATGCAATAAATTTTTCTGAAAATATGAATGCATGGCTAAAAAGTGGGCAGTGCCACGCCCATGAAAATTAAATATTATATTGCAACTACTTTTACTCAATCCGTTCTTATTAAACTTTGCCAACACAATGAACTTCTCTGACAATACAATTGCGAGGCAAAGAAAAAGTGGGCTGTGCCACGCCCATGCTAAATAAAAATTCACTTTCAACTACTTCCACACAATCCACTCTTAAGACAATTTGGGCACTTTGCGCACACAATGAGTTTCTCTGACAACACTATTTAAAGGTTTTAAATGTGGGCAGTGCCACGCCCATGCTAAGTAAATATCCGTTTCTAACAATTTGTTTACATAGCCAAGTCTTATGAATCTTTGCACATGAAGTGAATTTCGCTATCAATAAAATTTATTGATCAGAAAACTAGGCTATGACACGCCCATGCCAAGTAAATATAAATGTTTACCTTTTTTTGCCACGCCCACACAAAAAGTACTCTCATACAATTACTTCTACTTAACCGATTCTTATAAAACTTTGCAAACACTTTAAAGGAAATTTTTTTTTAATTTAGGTCTTAAAAACTAATGAAAACATCACATAAGAGTGACACTCTGTTTCTTTTAGGGTTCTTTTTAGGGTTCCGCTTGTTTTGTTTTCGATACGCTGTCCGTCTGTCTGCCCGTCCGTCTGTCTGTCTGTCACAGGCTGTTTTCTCGGGAACCGTAACAGCTACGGACCTGAAATTTGCACAGTAAAACTGGCCGCTACAATGGCAAATATATGCCAGTTAAAAATTAAAGGGTGTTCTAAGGCGAGCAACGAAAATTTTTGAAATACTAATGTAATATACAGACACCTTAAATTTTCCAAGAATAGACTACACCATATAACACTGATATTTAAAACAATAAAAATTAAAGGGTGTTCTATCAGTTAATGTAATTTTGGCTATGTAATTTAGACAATTTGCTGTATGTTGGAAACCATAAGAGGTAAAATCTTGAAATTTTAAAAAACGCTAAATCTAAAATATCCAAAAATGTCAAAACGAAAAAAATGCTGAAATGAAAAAAGCGCTTAAAGCAAAAAGCACAAAATTGAAAAAAAATCGCTAAAACGCAAAAAATCATCAAAACTAAAAAGATCATCAAAAAAATAAAACACGAAAAAGTCGTCAAAACGAAAAAAAAAGCACTAAAACTAAAAAACGATAAAACTAAAAATATCATCAAAAACGAAAAAATCAACAAAAATTTAAAAAAATCACCAAACGAAAAAAATCGCTAAAACGCAGAAAATCACCAAAACCAAGAAGATCGCAAAAAATAACTAAATAAAACGCAAAAAACGAAAAAAGTCGTCAAAACGAAAAAAAAGCACTAAAACCTAAAAAAATCGCTAAAACTAAAAAAATTTAGTCAAAAAACGAAAAAATTGCCAAAACGAAAAAAAGCGCCAAAACAAAAAAAGCGCCAAGAAAAAAAATCGCCGAAAATCAAAAAATCGGCAAAAATCGCCAATCGCCAAAACAAAAAAAGTGTCAAAACCAAAAAAAACAAAACGCTAAAACTAAAAAAATCACCAAAAACCGAAAAAGCGCCAAAACTAAAATAAATCGCTAAAACTAAATATATCGACAAAAAGCGAAAAAAAGTTAAAACAAAAAATACGCCAAAACGAAAAAAATCACCAAAACTAAAAAAAACGTCAAAGAAGAAAAAAAATTTAAAAACGAAAAATTGCAAAACAAAAAAAGCACCAAAATCAAAAAGCGCCAAAACCAACAAAAAACGCTAAATCAACAAAAAACTTAAAAAATAAAAAAAGACTAAAATTAAACGAAAAAGCAAAATGAAAAAATTGCCTAAATGAAATAAGGGCAAAAATGAAAAGCTATATATGAGTAATTCCATTTAGCCGGGTGTGACCACTTTACCCATATTTTTTGTTATAAATTAAGAATATAAAATGTTTTACTTAAAAAAAGGATGCGACTCGAAAGGCCATTAAGCTTAAAGTCGTTGAATAACGGCTAGACACTGAAAGAACGCGATTCCTACTCAGACTGATCGTCAGAAAGCTGCGACGGGTGTGACCTTAGAAATCTTAGTTTTAAAGAATTATGACTTTCAGCATAAATTCTGTAAAATTTTTACTATAACGTACACAATAATTTTGGTTTAGCTGTCTGTCAAAGTGTTTTTAGCTGTATTACGTATTTCTTGTTTGACAAAAAACCAGTTTTCTTAACAAAAAACTATTTTTAAAATGTGACGGGTGTGACCGACGGGTGTGACCGACGGGTGTGACCGACGGGTGTGACCTAAAAAATTCGAAGAATTAACACTTTTTATTGATTTCATTGATATAAATAATATAAATATAAATCATAAGAAAATAATAACACATTCACTGATTTGCTATCCGTTCTATTATAGACAGCAAAATACTCTAGCTGAGTATTTTGTTAAATTCAATAAAAAGCGAAAAAAATATATTCTTTTCAGAGATAAGGGTTTTTATTAATAATGAGAAAGGGAAGAAAAGAAACTCTGAAATAAATATTGAACATACAAAGAGGGAGAGAGCAAAATGATTCATGGATGATCATTTAAAAGTGCCTCAAATTGCTTAAAAAATATTAAATAATTTATTTTTTTATTTTGTCCATAATTGTCATGTTCTAAAAACCATCAATTGAGAGATTTTTATTAAAAATAAGAAAATTATTTTTTCCTTGCATAGGGCCGTTTTACGTGGAATCACTCATATGTGGATTCGTACGAAATCCTTCGTGTGCGAGCTAAAGTCGCACTTTACTTAACTTATTTATATACTAAAATCTTGAAATGTAATTATATTAAAAAAAATGTAAAAGAACCATTTTAACTTAAGCAAAAGTTGCAATTATACGAGAAGAAAAAAACTTTCTCATTATTGATGATTTTTTAAGCCCTCATTGTACAGTTCTCTTGGGAAAGCAGAGCACATGTTTTGTATTTCATACTTAAGTTTATGTTTCATCCGTAGTTCTTATATGCCTTGCAAGCCGCAGAAATTGCATTAAAAGCTAAAAACTTTGTAACAAAGTTGAAAGTGCAGTTCTTCTCGCATGTCCTTTATTTAGCTTAAAAAGCAATAAAAGTTCAGTTTATTTTCTCTTCTTTTAGAAACTTTTGCAAACGAAAGGACCAACAACGTTTGTTTCTTTCAGAAAATTTTCATATGTATGACAAAACTTACATAAATCTTTTATTAATACTGGTACTTTGTTACAATTGGCTAAGTTTGTATTTTTCTTTTCGTTTTTTGTTTTTGTTGCCAAATAAAAGGCTTTTGAAAAACCAGGCCAGTTCTTAAAAACTTTTTATATTTTTGTTCGCACTCCACTGGCCATATTAGAACCAAAAGTGTTAAAGTTAAATAGGAAAAGAAGCAACACAATAATTTTTTTAAGTAGATATTATTTACAACCATATAATCTACAAAAAACATTTTAAGCATTAGGTAGGTGCGTGTCCAATGGAAAAAGAATACTCCACATCTTCCCTTTCTATTTCATTGCTAAAAATTACTTTGTTTTTAATTATATGTTTTAAATAACTACTCTCAAAGAAAAAATTAAGCTTTGGATTGATGACAACCTGTCATCAGAATTGTGACATCAATATTACACCAAATAACACTGATATGCAACAAAAATCGCGTTTAAGTAAAAATGTGTGGAAAATACAAAGTTTCCCAGCAAAAACTTTTCTTACTGGTAGGCAAAAAAGTATATGAGGATTTAAGTCGTAACTACTTACAATTTGACGCGATAACTACTTGTTTTTGTTTGACAAGTCAAAAAAATAAGGACTACCCCTTACAAATGTATTTACATTTTCACAGCAATTAACTAGTTGGCTTACTTGAAGCTAAAAAATAAGTAGTCAATTAGACAAACGAAAACTAAAATTGGCCGCTGCAACAACAAATATATGACAGTTAAAAATTAAAGGGTGTCCCAAAGCGAGCAACGAAACATGTTGAAATACTAATGTAATTAGTATTAAAAGACACTTTAAATTTTCAAAATAAGTGCTAATTGGTGTAGTCTGTAGAATAGACTACACCATATAACACTGATATTTAAAACAATAAAAATTAAAGGGTGTTTTGTCAGTTAATGTAAATTTCAACTATGAAAATAAGACAATTTGCTGTATATTGGAAACCGTAAGAGGCAAACTCTTGAAATTTTAAAAAATGCTAAAACTAAAAAACTAAAAAATTCCAAAATTTAAAAAAAAATTCAAATCAAAAAATCACCAAAATAAAAAAGCGCTTAAAGGAAAAAGCACCAAAATTAAAAAAAAACGCTGAAACGCAAAAAAACACCAAAACTAAAAATAACGCCAAAAAACTGAAAAAAACGAAAAAAGTCGTCAAAACGAAAAAAAACACTAAAACCTAAAAAAAAATCGCTAAAACTAAAAATATCGCCAAAAAGCAACAAAAAATTTCCAAAGACGAAAAAATCACCAAAACGAAAAAATCGGCAAAACAAAAAAGCGCCAAACCGAAAAAAGCGCCAAAACTAAAAGACGGCAAAAAACTAAAAAAATCGTAGAAACGAAAAAAGCGATAAGGCAAAAAAATCGCTAAAATTAAAAAATCACCAAAAACCGAAAAAAAAACGCCAAAACTGACAAAATGCGCCAAAACTAAAATAAATCGGTAGAATCAAATATATCGTCAAAAAGCAAAAAACTTTAAAACAAAAAAATACGCAAAACGAAAACAATCACCAAAACTAAAAAAAAATCGTCAAAACAAAAAAAAATTGTAAAAAACAAAAAATCGCAAAAAAAAAACAAAAAAAAAAACAGAAAAATTTAAAAATCGCCAAAACCAAAAAAATGGCTAAATCCACAAAAAAAAAGTTTAAAATATAAAAAAACTAAAATTAAACAAAAAAGCAAAATGAAAAAATTGCCAAAATGAAATAAGGGCGTACGGAACGCTTCGTGTGCGAGCTAAAGTCGCACTTCACTTAATTTATTTTTATCACGTACATTATTTTCATGAGCCTGACTAATATTTCCAGTAGGTACGTCAGTATATTTTATCATAACTCAAGCACGAGTGGCCCGATTTGAATAAAGGAACCACCAAGAGATGCGAAATAAAATTACTTTTAAGTCATTGATACATAAATTTTTTATATTTGTAAATGTTTTGGAGTTATTCAGAAATTAGCGGGGAAATATTATTTTTATGGCAAATTAAATTCATAAAAATAATTAAAATCGGGCATTTTTAACATTTTTATAATTTATCAGCAAGCTAGGAGTATCAGAAATAAAATAAGCCACAAATCAATAAAATCAATGAACAAATGCAGATTTTATTCAAAATTAAGTAAGGGAACTTGATTGATAAAAATGGAGATTTTAATACAGCACACATACACACACATACACACATACACACACACACACCTTGGGGGAAGCAAGGCAAAAAAAGTAGAAAAAAAGTAATATGTAAAATCGAAATGAAATTGAGTAAAAGTAAGAAAAGCTTTTTGTGTAAGAATGTCAATTATGTTTTAAAAAGGAAGAACAAAAATACTGTTTATACTCTTCTCGTACAAAATGGCGTGTCCGTAATGCATGCTGTTGATTTTCCACATTAAGAAAGTATGAATTTTTCCAAAAACGACATTAAATTTATATCGATTTTAGAATATTTGCATTTATTCCTCTTATTTCACAAATAAACTTTTTGAAAAATAATAGAAATTATAATTCCTTCTTTTTTAATTGTTAGTGTATTGAGCGTTACGAGCTTTTAGTACGCCTCATTACTCAGTTTAATTATTTGTATTTGCTTCTCCGATTTTGCACAGAAAATTTTTTAAATATATTAAAAATTATAATTTCTTTTATTTTTGTTGTCTTATGTATTGAGCGTTACGCTTTGTTCTAGTAAGCTCCATTAATCAGTTTAATTATAAAAATTCCATTAACAACATACACTAAAGTAACAGCGTAGGTTTGTACTTCTAAATATTTAAAATTTTTACGAACTTTTTTAACTTAATCACCGTTTGTATCCAAAAAAAATGTATTGATTGCTACCCATATTTTTTTTAATATAATTGAAATTTTTTAGTGCATAACTAAGGAGCTTATGTTAGAACGAATCGAAGATTATACATCTGAATTGTATTGAATTTAAAATATAGTGTGTGTTCTGAAAAAATATTGTATTCGTATAAAAATGTATTGAGCGTTACGTAAAATAATTTTTTAAATATACTTTATGTATAAACTTTAGAAAGTTAAAAAAAAGCTAAAAGCAGCTGAAGAGTAGAAACGATTTAAAGAACATTATTTGTTTACAAATTTCTAGTTTTCTTTGAAAAAATTTTGCTTCTTTTGCACTGTGGGTTGCCATATTTTCGAAGAATGTATTAGGTAGATCGTATTTTGCTATAAACAAATTATTTGAAATTGACATAACTTTTGATATTGTTGGTCGATTCTATTAAAATAGGTCTTATTTGATAGAAGAAATAGCCTACTTTTTGCTGATGTATAAATGTTTGTAAAGAATTATTTTAAAGCATACAAACTTTTTATTTTTGCATGTGAACCCAAGTCAAAATTGAAAAAGTGGTCATAGCTTTTAATTCCGTCCTGCGATTATGATAATCTTTTGTTTTCGGAGAGTAGATATATAGTGCTTTCAAACCCTATACTCACTTTTCGTAGTGTATTTTTTCGCAAAAATTATTCCCAGAACAACTGCAAAAGCAAATGTAACGCTCAAGACACAAAACTGTTAGAAAATCGAAAAATATAATTTTATTTCAGGCGAAAACTACATAATATGAATCCTACCTTCTCATATTTCTATTAGTTACATTGGTAAACCAAAAAAAAACACAAAATGTACATTTAGAATGAGAATCACCCATATAATTTTTATGGGCGGAACTCTGAGCAATTTTCATGTTAGAATATTGCATTGTCGTGTAAATTCTATATATGTGAAACGTTTCATACGAATCCGTGCAGTAGAAGTATCTCAAAAATTTGTTTTTGCTTTGCAGAGGCATGGCCACGCCCACTTTATATAGCCTGACACTGCCCACTTTTAAAATCATAAAATAGTATTGTTAAAAGAACTAAATTCGTGTGCTAATTTTCATAAGAATCCGTATAGCTGAAAAAGTGCAAAAATAATATTTTTGCATGGGGCGTGGCACTGCCTACTTTTGTAATCATCAAATTGTATTGTTAGCAGAACTCAATTGTCGAACAAAGAATCATAAGAACAAGCTTAGAAAAAAGGAAAAGGAAAAATGGAAAAATTATATTTATTTTTGGAGGTGTGGCACTGCCCACATTTATAATCATAAAATTGTATTGTCGGGAGAGCTCAATGTGCGTAAAAAGCTTCTTAGGAATCTGTTTGCAGAGGCAGATAAAAAAGAATATTTACTTTTCATAGGCGTGGCACTGCCCACTTGTTTAATCGATAAATTGTATTGTCAGTGAAAGACAATTTGGGCGCAAACTTCCGAAGGATTCGCTAAGACGGAAATAGTTGAAAAATAATATTTAATTAATTTAGTGTGGCATTGCCCAACTTCCTATTCATAAAATTGCATTGACACAATTATTAAGCAATAGTTTGAAGTTATAAAATAGATTGCAACCATCTACACGGATAAGAAATAAGTCTCATTTTTGATACAAAAAAAATGTCGGTATTCAATATTTTTTTTTTATTTCCTGTGGTAAAGAATTCCGCTATATTGATAACAAAATTATTTAAAAAAATGTAAATTTAAAAAATAAAATGTTGACATGGCCGGAATACGAACCCAGGCTTTTCGGACGTAAAGCAGCTCTCTACAGCTGAGCCATATCCCTATTATTTTTTTATGTACTTATGCATGAAAAGAAAATAAATAGACGACATGGGAAACAAATAAACGAAGGCAGGCGCGGACACAAGAGGGGGGGGGGTTTACAAGATATCCCCCCCCCAAAACGAGTGAATTTCTATAGTGTTTCTAAAAGAAGTTTTGAAAAATAGTATGTTTTACTTAGAAGTTCCCCCCAAAAAGCTCAAGCTAGATTCGCACCTGCACTAAGGGAAAACCCGCAATTTAAAAATAAGAGCTCGTCATATTAATTCAGTAATTTTCAATTCAAAAGAAAAACTAAGCCAATAATTTTAAATTTTGAATAAATATGTATAAATATGGTATTTATTGATTTTTTTTCTCTGGGTGTACATACAATGAATTATGTATTTGATTTAGCGGCTCTGTTTGTTAAATATCTGCAATTTTTTAATAACTTTTTTATCAAAAACTTTTTACTGCGTGATCTTTTAAATGCGAGTTTCTTTATGTATTAAGTTAATGACAAATGTTATTGAAATTCATATTTTTTTTTTCAATAAGATGGTTTTATTGAAAATAATTCTTGTCTATTTTTTTTCTGTGTACGATGTCTAACAATTAATACCTTTCCCTCTGTACAATATTTTTAGTTTAATCAATTAACAATTTCTTTAATTTCACCTCCAATCAATACGAGACTTCATTCACTTTTTTTCATTGTTTGTGGAACATGTCAAGGATAAAAGTCGTTGAAATGATAATTTCAAGCTTTTTATTTTCTTCAAGAAAAAAAAACAAAAAAATACAAGGACAATAGTTAAAATTGAGAGTGTGTGTATGTGTGTATGTTGTGTGTGTGTGTGTAGCAAGTGGTAGTGTGTTTTTCCGCAGCGGGAGTTTAAAAATTCCACAAAGGTGCATTCCCTGCAACAAACACCACATCAATTTTCATGAATACATGAATTTTAATTTGAAACGTATAAAAACAATAAAATAACATGAACAAAAAACTATTGAATAATTTTTTATGAGACTACTCATAATATCCATGAACAAAATGTGAAATATAAATATTGAACATTTATTGTTCTGCTGAGAACGATGATGAATAAAATGGAAAATTTTCATTTAAATACTTAAGGCGGGGAATTTTATTCAGCTAGAGTTTTTGTTCGATATTAGCTAACTCCTTTCGATTAAGGAAAGTTCTCGCTGCAAGAAATTTTAGTGAATTTATCGATTTTTGAGAATTTGTTAAAAGTACAGCAATTTGTCTAGAAACTGACTATCTTAATATGTCAATTGACCTCATCCAATGACAACGATATGTACAAGTGACAGGTCCCTTTCGTATAAGCTTTACGAACTCGAACCAGTTGCTAGGCCTTGGCAACCAGCCTCTCTTCACTCTAGTCTAGTTGCTTGAATGCTATTTTTTCCTTTAAGATATTATTAAAATTGTTATATTAGACCGTAACAGAAAAAAATGCTCCGTACAAGTATAAAGTATTATTTGCATGGAAATTTCGAAAAATAAATTTTGCGAACGTAGGAGTCTTTTTTTTAATTTTTCGTTATATCTTCGGTATTTGCAGTCGGATCGATGTTTTTGTCTCGACGGGAGCAATGTTTTGCTCAAAGTGCTATTGAACTCAAGCAAGCATCGCGTGCCCACGAGATGTCAGGTCCGAGCACCCTAATGTAAGAAAATTAAAGCTCGTAAAAAATCATTAAACTTTTTCCAAGGAAGTATTTTTCGAGACAAAAACATCCATATATCATCCGACTGCATATGCCGCAGATATAACGAAATTTTTAAAAAGGCGACCCCCACACACGGTGTCATGGGTCACCGGGTTGGAACGAATTTCCTATCGCATTCGGCTTAGACGTAATACACTTTCGCCCTAAAAATATTGGATTTCCGCATTTTCTTCACATATTTGTTTTAATTAAATATTCATAAAGAATTCTCGTTTAATACATCGCAAAAGTTTTTAAACATAAGACGATTGCTATGTTTTTTTAATAAATAGTCAAGAAATAAAAATTAAATAAATTAAGTAAAGTGAGACCTTGGCTCGCACACGAAGAGTTCCGTACGAATACACATATGGTTATTTCCACAGGAAAGTCCACTTTCTGTCACGTTCGACGCCAAGCCATTATGTTGATTTTTTTAAAGCAAAGTAAGTTTTTTTTACTTCTTCATATATTTGTGTAGCCCATAAGTAGCACTACAGTTATTAGAAATTTAGAAAAAATTGAACCACTTGATTCTGAAAAACAATCTTACTTTCTTGGTGACGAACGTGACAGAAAGTGGACTTTCCTGTGGAAAAAAGTACAACGAAAATTCTGCCAAAATTTTGGCAGTATTTTCATTGTACTTTTTTTTATTTTATTTTATTTTTTTTTAAGTATTTTTCGTTGTTTTTGGCGATTTTATCGGTTTTGGCGCTTTTTTAATTTTCGTGATTTTTTCGTTTTTTTCTGGCTATTTTTCGTTTTTTGCAATTTTTAGTTTTTTCCGACTTTTTTAGTTTTGCGACTTTTTGGTTTTTGGCGTTTTTTAATGTTTTTTTTTCACTTTTTGACGATATTTTTAGTTTTAGCGATTTATTTTAGTTGTGGCGATTTTTTCAGTTTTGACGCTCTTTTCGGTTTTAGGGATTTTTTCGGTTTTTGATTTTTTTAAGCTTTAGCAATTTTTTTCTTTGGTATGACACTTTTTTCCTTCTGACGACTATTTTCTTTTTTTGCGATTTTTGGTTTTTTTAAATTTTATTTTGTTTTTTTTTGCAGCTTTTTTTTAGTTTTGGCGTTTTTTTTCTTTTTTTGGTTTTGGTTTTTTTTTTTAACGCTTTTTTCGATTTTTGATGATGTTTTTAGATTTAGCGATTTATTTTAGCTTTGGCGCTTTTTTCCGGTTTGGCACTTTTCTCAGTTTAGCCTTTTTTCGGTTTTTGGGATTTTTTGGTTTTTGGTGATTTTTGACACTTTTTCGTTCTGGCGATTGTTTCGGTTTTTGGCGATTTTTTAGTTTTGGCGCCTTTTTTTTTTTTTTTTTGTTTTAGCGTTTTTTGCGTTTTGGTTATTTTTTTTTTTTTTAATTTTTTGCGAGTTTTTTTCCTTTTTTGACGATATATTTAGTTTTAGCCATTTGGCCATTTTTAACTTTCATTTCAAAGTATTAACTTTGATTCCTTTCAACGACTACATGACATGAGACAACAAAGAAAAAATTTTCTGCGTTTGTTTTATCAAGGATTGTGTTAAAAATCATAAAAGTATTTTTTGAAAATTAAGGCTGTGCTATTACCGGAGATATTGACGAAATAGAGAACAAAGTCGAGGCCACAAAACCAAAATTTTAAAATTTAAAGCCAAATATCTTTGAAAATATTAAAGATATTTTAATCAAATAAACTGTATTTTTTATATATATTCATTAAAAGCTTTGACACCCTGTACCTCAACATGTGTTTCAACAGGGTGGTCCTAGTTTCAATACTCTCAAAGCTTAGGCCCTTTTCTATGATGTTTACATACATCGTTTTAAAATCGGATCGCACGTTTCAAAGATACAGATTTATTACCATTTTTCCATTTGGAACCACTGTACGTCTTTGGCCTGCTACTTTAGGCATTATGCCATCGGGCTGTCACTTTCGGTCTTATGCCATTGGCAGACCACTTTCGGCCGACAGCCTTCGGTCGGCCACGTTCGGTCGCTATGAGAGGCAACCCCTCATCTTTATCGCCTTTCGGCGCACTCCGCCCAGGCACCGGACCCGGCGTCCTAACTCCCACCAAAAATAAAAGTTATAATTTAAAAACAAAATTTTCACCTACCTTAATGACACTAAGTAAACGAAGATAGTCATTTTAACCTCTAGATGGAAAAAGAAGACAATTCGGCAATAAAAAAAACAATTATCGCCTGGAAGATACTTAAGCGATGCTTCTCAAAAATTTAGCCAAGACATCTGGCGTTTAGCCGAGACATCTTCAATTATCAAGGACACCAACCATTAGCCAAGATAGAAACCTGGTCAAAGATTCCCAAAAACTCGAACAGAAATCTCCCAAAAATCCTTGAACTTAATCGGATTCCCAAAAACTAGGACAAAAATATGAATAAAATACCAAAAGTTCCCCGGATACCCAAAAACTAAGACAAAAATTTCCCAAAAATCCTAGAACTTAATCGGATTCCCAAAAACTAGGACAAAAATATGAATAAAATACCAAAAGTTCCCCGGATACCCAAAAATTAGGACAAAAATCTCCCAAAAATCCTAGAACTTAATCGGATTCCCAAAAACTAGGACAAAAAAATGAATAAAATATTAAAGACAAAAAACTCCCAAAAATCCTAGAAGTTCCCCGGAAAACAACGGCAACACCGAAAATTACGAAAACACCGAAGCGACAACACTGAGTTTTAACCGTCGCGACGGACTGCTGCCTATTTTTTAATTGTCGTTCCCCGTATTTCTTACCAGTATTCTGTACTCGTATTTCTTCAACTGTTTTTAGACTATTTCACAAGCTGTTCGACTTCTGCACAAAATGCAACCCTGATGTAATATGTTGTTATAGCTTTTTTAAAAATAAAGTTTAAATAAAACTGAAATTTTTTATTATTTCGGCTTTCTAGTTCAATATTTTGAGTTAATGTAAATTCAAATTGTTTTTATTAAGAGTGGAGTGCTGGAATATTCAAATCAGATTAGCAGAACGGATCAGTACTACTGATCCGTTCTGGCCGCTACACCGTCTCATCAGCGTTCTTGTTCACTTTTTCCACTTATGAAGATGTATGTTTTTTACAAGGAAACATCAGCTATTTAACTAATTTTTGCCAGCAAATAGAATACAAGACTTCTTTTAATCTCGTGCTATGCATTTTTCTTTATTATTGTGACTCAATTTAGTTCTTGCCGAAAACTCTTGAAAAAACTCATCTCTGATGAAAAAAAACATCTCTGATCAAGATGCATTTGCTACAGAAGTCGAACGGCTTGTGAAGAAATGTACTAAACAGCTTTTACCAGTATTCGTTACATGTATTTGTTACACGTATTTTTGCATTTAAACAATTTTTTTCCATGGACGTTATTGCATGTAACCGATCAGCCTGTTGATATGTAGCCAGAAAACGTTTAACTCAAAAGTAATCACTCATGCAGTCTGGTATCATACTAGTGGACAGTGCGAAAGGCAAGGCGGATCAGAGAGAACTGTAATAGTTTTCTTTGATATATTTGTTTTCATGTATAAAAAAATATATTGATGCGTCTTCATACACTATATAAATTTTATTAGTTCTCTTAAACAAAATTCCTTTTTCAACACACAAAGGGAAATTTTCAATTATGTATTAAAAACCTGTAATAAATTTCCCTCCTATTTACAAGTAAAAGTAAAGGAATATTTTTAGCATCCACACCAAAGCATTTCCTTTTTTAAGGGAAATATTTATCCTTATTTTGTCATTACATTACACGATTTTTAGTACTTATTTCTTTTACAATAAAATCCCGTTTTTAACAAAAAATGTTGCTTCATATAAAAAGTTTTTTTCTTCTTTTAAATAACAAATAAAACCAAATTTTTTTCTTTTTTGGCGGTGACCGGTAATAAGATCAATGGAAATAAGACCAATCGACTTTATTTCCTATAGTGCCAGAGGGTTGAACTTACATGTTTCGTGGCCTCTCAGTCTACTCATCACAGCTCTTTATCGCTTATACCACTCGACCAATGTCGGTAGTTTATAGTGAAGTAGTTGAACATCATTTAACTTTAATCAATTCATCCTGTCACTCTTAAACGCTCCACACACTTGCAATATAATTGTGCAATTTTGCACATTGTACAATAATATCGCAAATAAGTATGAAGTTTAGAAGGTTGCACAATATATTAGCCAAAATCAAAAGGCTTGCGATTTTTATTGCACAATAAAGAATATTGTGTAATGTAATGGCAACGTTTCTTAGTATTATGTTACTTTTTCACTGTCAGAAAAATTGGGCAATATTTTTTTTAATTCTTGTGCAATTTATTGCATAGTTTAGGTCAATACGACAATAAAATGTACACTAACATATTCAATAATATTGTATAATGGATGGCGCGCTTTAGAGTTATTTAATAGTTTTTATTGCGCAATAACTGAGAATTTGTCAAATTGTTAAAATTTTATACTCTTATTTAAGTTAAAATAAAGGAAATATTTTAGAATCCACAAAATATTCACCGTTATTTTCTTTATACATTTTTTAGGGTTCCGTACACCCACCAAAAGTATAAAGGAACCCTATTGTTTTCGCTACGCTGTCCGTCTGTCTGTCACAGGCTGTTATCTCGCGAACCACAAGGGCTACGGACCTGACATTTTCACAGAATATATAAAACTTTTGCCGCCACAATAACAAATATATGACAGTTAAAAATTAAAGGGTGTTCTAAAGCGAGCAACAAACATGTGGAAATTCTAATGTAATATACAGACACTTATATATAGACATTTTAAATTTTCAATGTTAGTGTTAATTAGTGTAGTCTGTAGAATAGACTACACCAATTAACACTGATATTTAAAACAATTAAAAATTAAAGGGTATTCTATAAGTTAATGTAATTTTACTATGTAATGTAGCAGGAGCGGATCCAGCTTAAGCTTTTGGGGGGAACTTCTAAGTAAAACATACTATTTTTTCAAACTTCTTTTAGAAACTCTATAGAAATTTACTCGTTTTGGGGGGGGGGGGAGATATCCTCTATCAGTGCCTGTTGTATCTTGGAAACCGTAAAAGGTAAACTCTTGAAATTTTCAAAAAACGCTAAAATTAAAAAATTCCAAAATTGAAAAAATGTCAAAACGAAAAATCGCGAAAATGAAAGAAGCGCTTAAAGGAAAATAGTACCAAAATTAAAAAAATAGCTTAAACGCAAAATATTACCAAAACCAAAAAACAGAAAAAAGTCGGCAAAAAGAAAAAAAGCACTACAACATAAAAAAACGCTAAAACTACAAATATCATCAAAAAAGGAAAAATCGCCAAAAAGAAAATAATCACTAAAACGAAAAAAACGCAAAAACCAAAAACAACGCCAAAACCAAAAAAATCGCCAAAACAAAAATAAGTTGCAAAACAAAAAAATCGCTAAAACTAAAAAAACCCATAAAAGCGAAAAAAATCCTCAAAACTGAAAAAACAGCCGAAACTAAAATAAATCGCTAAAACTGAAAATATCGTCAAAAAGCGCAAAAACGTTAAAAGAAAAAAACGGCAAAACCAAAAAAAGCCAAAACCCAAAAAACGCCAAAACCAAAAAACGAAAAATCGTCAGAAAAAACGAGAAAATCACGAAAATTAAAAAAGCGCCACAAGCCAAAAAATGCCAAAGCTAAAAAATCGGCAAAAAACAAACAAAAATTGCAAAAAACCAAAAAACGCAAAAAAACGTCAGAACAAAAAAAAAGTGTTATAATCAAAAAAGAAAATCGCTAAAACTAAAAAAAATCACATAAAAGCGAAAAATATCACATAAAAGCGAAAAAAAATCCCCAAACCGAAAAAACCGCCCAAACTGAAGCGCCAAAACTAAAATAAATCGTAAAAAGCGAAAAAAACGTCAAAACCGAAAAAACCCCAAAACTAAAAAATCGGCAAAAAACAAAAAAAAAATTGCAAAAAATCCAAAAATCGCCAAAAAAAAAACGACAAAATCGCCAGAACGAAAAAAAAGTGTCATAACAAAAAACAATCGCTAAAACTAAAAAAATCACCATAAAAGCGGCAAAACTAAACAAAATCGCAACAACTAAAATAAATCGATAGAACTAAAAATATCGTCAAAAGGTGAAAAAAAACGTTAAGAACGCCAAACAAAAAAATCGACAAAGCTAAAGAAATCGGCAAAAACAAAAAAATTGCAAAAAAAAACATAAATTGCAAAAAACGAAAAATAATCAGAAAAAAACGAAAAAATTACGAAAATTAAAAAAGCACCAAACCAAAAAAATCGTCAAAAACAACGAAAAATACCTAAAAAATAAAAAAAAAATAAAATTAAGCAAATAAGCACAACGAAAAAACTGCCAAAATGAAAAAAGGGGCAAAATCGAAAAGGGATATAATACATATGTGCGTTCGTACGGAACCCTTCGTGTCCGAGCCAAAGTTGCACTTTACTTAATTTATTATTATATTTTACAATGTATATTTGCTTTATCTGTTTGGTCGATCATGGACCAACTGTTCATATATGTAAATATGTGCGTATGTATTGTGCTATTAAAACCCAGTATTTAAAATAAAACTTAATTTTGAACTTAATAGTTAAAGTCGTTTCTAAACTTGCGCTAGCTACCAGCGCTTTAATATTTAAAGAAAAAACTGGAATAAAGAGGAAATTTTTGGCCAAAGAGAGATATTTGTCATTTAGTTGTTCTTGTCCAGGCAAAACAAACTACTTTTGCAAACATGTATAAGTTTATTAGTCCTGCAATGAACGTCGAGTATGGTAAACGTGAATATATTTCAAGCGGATAGTAAAAAATGTATAGATCCTAATTAAAAGAAAAACGTAACAACATAAACAAATAATAACAAATCATCATTATTTTAAGCAAAGAACTATCAATTGCGCCGAGTAAAAATAAGTAACAAATATATGAATATAAATATAGTAAAAAAGGACGTGGCAAAATGTTCCACAAATATTAAAAGTTTTTAAAAATTTATAAAAATAAATTAATAAAATCTATTCAAAAGAGTTTAAATAAAAGATTGCTTAAACAAAAACTGTTGTTAAATATTATAGATTGCTTAGAAAATATCTCATTAAAGTCACCAACGGCATTTAAACCCCAGTGACATCAAAAAGGCAAAAGAGAAAATATATAAGATATTTGCAAAACATCATATGTATAAAAAAAGGATATATGGTCAGCATAACAACTAATGAATGTAACTTCAAAAATGTAATTAAATATGTTGAAAAACATATTTCTACGTCCTTTAATAAAAAAAGCTGCATTAGAAACTCGCTTAATTAAATCTGTAATAAAAAAGTTAATGAAGGTCTAAGAAATCATTAGTTAAAATAACATTTGTGTAGCGCACAAACCATTAAAAGTTCATATTGAAGCTTAAACAAATGTTCTAATACTATAAAAAATAAATAAATCAACTCATGAAAGCAAAAACATAATAAACATTTATGTTTAACATCTCCAAATCGAAGCTGAAGCTAGATAAAGAAACGAGCTGATTATCACAGAAACTAATTTTGCATTGTGCTTAATGAGTTTACTTTTGCCATAAAGGTATACACTGAAAGAAAAGTCATTCATTCAGACAATGAAACGGTTTCATTAAATGTTCTTTTCATTATATTAATGAAACTTTTCATTATAATAATGAATTTTGCATTATATTAATGAAACTTTTCAGTAATACAATGAGAAATTACATTGCATACATGAAGTGCTTCAATATCTACTTTTCATAAGTTTTTCATAGTTCATTGTATTAATGAAAATCGTTGCATTGTTTAAATGAATTTTCTTTTTAGCGAATTTATGGAAAATATAAGTAAATCATACAATTTTTGTCAACTCAATGTATGCGATTTTTCAAACATAAGTAAATCAACATTTATTTATTTCAAAAATTTTACCTATTTCATATTTTTCAAATCTTTTTGAATTTCAAAGCAATATGGTCATTATAAATGCAATGAAAATATTTCTTTTATATAATGTATTATTATTCTTTATTGTATAACACACATTGTTAGTTATGCTTCTCTCTTTTTTCTAACCATACCTAATTTATTTATGTATTTAAAATAATGATGAGCAGGAAGAGGGGGAGGGTAGGAAGGAGAGGTGCTGAAGTGGTTAACGCGTTTACTACGTAACGTGAGGTGATGAGTTCGAGACTAGTTTCAGGCCAGCTATCAACATTTACTGAGCAGTGTACAGGCGAAGGTTCACTGACATATACTAATGCACAACACAGCACATTAATGGCATGAGTGTATTACTTCTCTTTGTAAAAGAAAAAATAATGAAACACCTACAATGAAACAATTTCGTTGGATTTTTTTCACAAATCTAATAAAATATTTCACAACTCTAATAAAATTTCACGAATATTGTGAAAGAATTTCATTGGAATTGCTTCATTAACTTTCATAGTTACGTTAGTTGGATTTATGACAACAATATTTTGCCGTTTTAAGTTTGGACAAAAATTTTAATTGTTACTTAAAGTTTTTTAGATATATACTATAAAAATTTAAAAAAATTCAAAATTGTATGTTCTAGAATGTCATAATTTCAATGAAATGTATTTCATTGATTTGATGAAAAGTTTCATTGGATTTATGAAATAATTATTTCAACAGTTGGCAGCCAAACAACAAAAAATTTTTTATTTTTTTTATTATTGCTGTACACTTTCTTATTATTATACACACATTTATTTGACAGTGCTGTTGACTGAACTAGTTAAGACGCTGCCTATAAAGCAAATGACGAGAATCAAGAGTCTGAGTTCGATACTGTGAGCGGTCATCAACATTAAAAATTTTTCTTAAGTGCATCGGCGTCTTCGTACGTATTTCAACCATGAAATTGTTAATAGATTAAAATAGATAATAAAAAAGATAAGTTAATGAGGCTACTAAGTAATGTAAAAATTTCATTAAAATAATGAAATAATTTCATTAAAATAATGACAGAATATCATTAAAATGACAGTGTTGCATTAAAATAATGATATAATTTCATTAAAATTATTTCATTAAAACAATGAAATATTTTCACTGTTATAATGAAGTATGTTCATTAGCTTAGTGAAATTTTTACATTGAGCAATGAAAGTATTTCATAAATTTAATGAAGTTTTCATTAAAATAATGTTAACGAAAATTGTTTCATAAATCCCAAGGAAACGTGACGTTGGTTGAGTTTTAATGAAATTTTTCATTGGATTAATGTAAAAATTCACAGAATTTATGAACAAAATTCGTTCAGTGTACATTTAATTCATGAATCTGTCTCTTTGAACTAAGGAATAAATAGTTTCATTCCATTTCTGTAATGGCTGGCCAAATGAAGTTCATATATGTACAAAAACAAATTCTTTAAACAAATTTGTTGTCTATGAAGAGTTTCCAACAGTTTTTTTTTACCGACTTCTATCTATCTGAAATTTTTAATTTTTTGCTCAAACTTTTACAAATATCTCTGAACCTAAAAGGCAGATTTAAAAACAATGTTGACTCGGCTTAAATATAATTTTGTTGTCGAGTTTGGTTTTGAAATGGTTTTATTTGGCTTACCATATTGCCTACCAAGTTTGTGGAGTTTGTGCGTATGTAGGTGGAGTTTGGTTCAAATATAATAATTGAAAATTTACCTCTTCCTGTTGATCGATTGATCTCAAATTTTGTAAGCCCTTTAATTTTGTGGGCAATTTAATATTATGATTAGAAAAGTGAACTGCGCCACGCCCATAAAAAGTAATATTAAGTTTTAGCCTCTTCCTGTTAACCGATTGATCTGAGGTTTGGTGCACGCCTTAACTTGCAATGATTCTACAATTTTGTAATTAAAATAGTGGGCGGCGCCACGCCCATAAAAAGTAATACTTAGTTTTAGTACCTCCCTGTAAAACGATTGATCTGAGGTTTGGTGCAAAACTTCACTTGCAATGATTCTACAATTTTGTATTTAAAAAAGTGGGCGGCGCCACGCCCATAAAAAGTAGTATTTAGTTTTAGTCCTTTCCTGTTAATTAATTGATCTGAGATTTGGTGAACATCTTTACTTGCGATTACTATACAATTACGATGACTATACAATTTTGTAATTAAAATAGTGGGCGGCGCCACGCCCATAACAAGTAATATTTAGTTTTAGTCCCTTCCTGTTAACCGATTGATCTGCGGTTTGGTGCACACCTTTACTAACGATAACTATACAATTTTTTTATTACAAAAGTTGGAGGCGCCACGCCTAAAAAAAGCAATAATTATCTTTAACGTCTTCCTGTTAACCGATTGATCGAAAATTTGGTACACGCCTTTACTTTTGATTACTATACAATTTTGACATTATAAAATTGGATATTTTATTTTGAACTATTATGGTCTCCTAACTACAAAATCAGGCTGCTCTCCTATCGATTTCTACATAACTTCGGAATGGGTTGTCTAATTGTATTATAAAGAAAAACAAACACACATACTGCTTAAGCCTTTTTATGTTGAGATAAATGTGAAGCATGTAGACAAAGAAAATTTTTACTGCGCGGAGGGTTGAACTGACGTTTTGATAGCTCCCGCTAATCTCCTCAGAGTTCTTTACCGCGTGAGCTATCGAAACGTTAGTTCAAGCCTCCGCGCAGTCAAAATTTTCTTTGTCTACATGCTTCACATTTATCTCTAAATAAAAATATAATTTAATTGAAAAATTAAACTAAAACCAAACTCAAGCAAAAAATAATTAAAATTTCTTTGGATATAAGCCCATACAGTTCTTTTATTTTGCTTTTATTTTGACATTACACTGGCAGTGTTGTATTTAGAGGCAGCAAATACAGATTATCATCACAACTGTCATTTTTATGTCTTTATATTTTTGAATCTGTATTTTTTCAATTCGTAACATTATGCATGTGTACTATTCGTGGGTATACATACAAATGATAGCGAATGTGTGTAACAAAAAATCATGTATTGATACTAATAATTAAATATTTAATTATATCAATTAAATTATTTAATTGAAAGTTTGTTTTTCAATTAATGATTTAATTAGAAAAAAATTTTTGTAGTATTTTTCCTGTGTACTTGATGATTTTTTAATAAAAATTGTTCTATTAATAATAATTTCTGTATACTTTCATATTTTCGTGCCATTTTAGTGTAATACAATATCAATTCTACAAAGATAGAAGCTTCCTGGATACATATAGAAATGTTTAACATCGAACAGACAGACACCTTCAAATGATTTTTATTCCTGTTGAATTTTCATAGGAATGGCTGACGGGAAGTATTTCAATTAAAACAACCCAGAAGAAATTTACTTTGTTGTCTTTTTTTAATTTTTTTCTAGATACGAGTATCTTCATCACTGGCTACAAACAACAATTATTGAAAATTTAAAATTAAATGTAATAAAAAACAATAAATTAATAAACTACAATTATTGTAAAGCCGCCTATTTGTGGTTATTGGTTAGAAAGAAAGAAATTAATTGAAGGACCGAGGTAAGTAGTACTTTAAGAAAATTATTTTCAGCACTATAAAGATTGGAGTATATTCAGTTTGTCACTCTCTGACCACCATCCAAATTTGCCTATCACAAATTTTCTCTCCATTCTGAGACTTGCAGCTTCGGGAAGTTTCTCCTCATCAAGCAAAATTTAAGTCTCATCATATTACTGGAAGGTGAATTTGTTGTTTTAAAGGTCTGCTAATAATAAACTTTCACAAAATACCACGAAAATTTCCAACGAAAATTTATTCATTCAACCAAAGAAAAAACTCAATGAAAAAAACTTGCAGTTGCACAGAAAAAAAAACTATACTTCATTTTCAATGAAGAACTTCAATGAATTAGTAAATATTTTGTCTAGAAACTGACTTACAAAAAAAAATTTGTTAATACAGACAAAAATGACTCAAAAATTGTATTGAAAAAAAAGTGTTTTCAGTAAAAAAAATTGCTCCAATTTATCAGCCGTGTCACAGATTCCGTTCGGATTCCTTTTGATTCCGTAGTTGCCATTCCGAAAAAGTTCACTTTTGGTGCTTTAGCTTCCGTTTATTTTGTAATTCATTTTTACAACGATACATTGAGGTGTTTGTTTACTCTTGTTTTGAGATGCAAAGCTTATTATTAACATGGAAAGCTCATGACCAAATATTTGTTTGACGCTCCTAAAAGTATGCACGTTTTTTTAGTATTTACTACAAATGAAGTCAGTAGAAAAATGTTTTGCAATTCCACTTTGAAACTTAAAAGTGGTTTGATTGCGAAGAAATTTTTCGTTTTTCGCTTTCTGAAGAAGCAACTTACGGAATTGAAACCACTTCCGATCGGAATCGTATTCCGTGACATGGCTGTATAAAACAATTTGTCTAAAAATATTTAAAAATTCTAAACAAAATAAGTTACTGAATCAAACAAAAATATTTACTGCATTTTCTTTAATATTTCTAACAATATTTTTGTTTGAATTTATCAAACAATTTGTCTAATGACAATGATTAAAATCAAGGATAATGATGTGTGTGTGTGGATGGATTATGCCTAAAAATAACTGTCACGAATCAGTGCACGTTGTGTTGAATAACCAGCACTGGCTTGCATGTCAAGAGCATACCACAGCAGACCACCACTAACATGGGTCACTCTGTGGTAATTTCTGGCTTAGTGGACCCCTTTATAACGACTTATAATAGGATTAGTGAGTACCTCACTGTCACTGGTACCTCCACTTAAATGTTTCCCTTTCGCACATTGATCCTTGCATTGATCCTCCGCTTTTCATCTTCGCATTTCATCCTCGCTTTTCGTCATCGCAATACACACTCTTTCACCTCGCTACAAGCCCTCGTTGTCTATTTGTTCGTGTTTCCGCCTAATTCGTGTTACAGTCTAATTCTATTTTTACATTGGTTCCTCTCTGAGTCGTCGTCACAGGAGCTATTTTCAATTCATTTTCACTCATCATTATGTCCTGCTCTGTACTATAGTAATTTCTAGCTTTCGCATGGCTGTTCTCGACAATCTTTTTCATTACTGAAGTCTCAGCTATCGCTTAAATTTTTTCTAGGCTGAGGTCCTGTGAGTGAAATGTCAATCAGGGCTGGACATGTAAACCTAACAGCATACACTATTGAAGTTTCATCAAGGTACAGCTTATATCATCTTCGGCTCTTTCTCTCTCTAAGAAGATATTTAAAGTTATCTTGTCTTGTCACTAGATGCTTAAAATTTTTTAGTCTTGTGTTGGGACTTCTTGAGCACCATTCTAGCTTGCGTACAAGTATTTGTCTCGAATCATGCTATTTCTGGTTGTGATTAATCTTAATTCGTAACCGATCCTTCTTATGCGGGCTTTTGCTTTGTTCATCTTCGCTATTTCTTTGTTCCACTTTTTCGTTGCACCTTAGTTAAGTGACTACATATTAAAATATTATACCACTCTCCATGACAGTTTAACGAGGACTTCTTCCATTATATAGTTAAACTAGTTTAAAGCTCCCATAAATCTCTTTATTGGCACTTCCACTTACGGGGTCATGACCTTTCTCGTCAATGTGTAACGATGATTTGATATACTATATTTTTGGTCCTTACTTTTATTCGTCTTTCGCCAAAGCTCTTAACTCTGAGTCATTTTCTCTGTATCCATTAGTCACTGGAACTAACACAAGGACTAATTTCTCCGAAACAGTTGTCCGTTCTTCGTATTTCTTCTAGTAAAATGCGATGCTTATACCTGGTCCTTTTCGTTTTAGCTCCTCGCGTGTTTTGGCCTTCCGCATGAACTCCAATTCATCGCCGAAGGATTGATTTTCAGTTGGTTGCTCATTCTGGTTGGTTGTCTTGGCTAACCACCAGAACGGAAGACGCCCGAACGAGGACTCTCCTCTTTCGTGGTTGAGTCGATTCAGTGCTTCTAGTGTAGTCACCTCTAACCGTCATTACTACTCCTTCAACTTCCATGGTCGAGACTACTCACGTCGAGTCGTCATGACGTCCGACTGGGAACTCTCCTATTTTCACGGAGACGTTTTAGAGATTTCACAGCAGTACCCATAAATCTTATACCTCGCTTTACCACTTCCAGGATTCTGCTTCTTCAATCTGTCCAGTTGATTTGGCATATTGTCGACAGCTTTATGATTCTATTTCGTTTTGGCTTCCTATGTTTCCATGTAGTCCACATCAACTCTGAGTCATCATAGCAGAACCAATTCTGCACCGGAATAAATATATGTACTTACTTCTCCTCCTCATTGTGAGACTTGCACCTCCTTCTTATTGTGAGACTTACATCTCCTCCTCATTGGGAGACTTCGCTGGTATCATGCTATTCCCTTTAATCAAATGCGTCTCATACACCAGCTCTTTCTTTGTCTTTGCTTTTCATTTATCCCCATCGTCACAGGATATATGGTGTTTACCACTCTACAATGCATCCGAATAAGGATTCTCCTCCTTTCGCAATTGAGCCAATTCTGTCCAACTGATTTGACATATTTTCAACACTTTCATGATAGCAAACTTTCTTGGAACGTAAACACTCAGTATAGAGCGGATAAGGCCCTCGTGGCTATCATCTATACGTGTAAAAGAGCCATTGGTATCAGCTGAGGCATAGAGCCCAGAGGGATCAACTGGATCTTTGAAGCGGTAGTAAAGCCAATTTTATTTTATGGTGTATTAGTTTGGTGGGAAGCGGTAGATAAAGACTCTCATCGCAAAACACTCAATAAAATATTTCGGTTGGCAGCGACCCTGATAGCAGGTGCGCTCAGGTCGACTACAACGAAAACACTCTTCACGATGATGAATTGGCTTCCGGTGGGGGGTGTGGCCAAGCAGCTAGCTTTATTCTCGGCGATCAGGCCGAACGCTACATGCCCATTGTTATGAAATGATTATGGGCACTCCAGGATTCTACGACAGCATCAAGGAATCCAAAACAATATTGATTATTCCGGAAGCCTTACTTTGGTGGGCTATTCTTCTCACTTGCTCCCAGCAGGGAACAGTACTTCTCATCCCTCAACCCTGACGAAACGATCTAAGTCTTTACGGATGGCTCCAAAAGGGACAACAGAACTGCCGGAGGTTTCTATGTGGAAAACTTCAACGTAAGGGTTCCATTTAGGCTTCAGGATGGCTGTAGCGTCTTGCAAGCAGAAATCTCTGCTATCACTATAGCGGCAAGATGGCTTAGGTACTATAGAATATCGAAAGATGTCTATATATGCGACAGCAAAGCGGACATCGCCGCTATAAATGGTGTATACACCACATCCTTGGCGGTTGTGGAATGCCGGGTAATCTCTAAACGAGATAGCGAGACATTCGAGAGTAACACTGGGTTGGGTTCCGGGACACTCAGATTGTCCCGGAAACATTATTGCGGATGGAACTGCCAAACAGGGCGTGACTCAGCAACTCGATGATATGCTACTTTGTTGGCATCCCTCTATCTCATTGTAAACTACTGATACAGCTTAAATCATTCAGGCTGGCACAATATAAGTGGGAACGCGAAAGCACCTGCCGCGTGGCTAGGTCCACGTGGCTCCACTACGACCTCAGCAGGACACGGGATCTTTAGGGTATCACAAAGCGACCGAATCAACGGACCCAAGTGAGTCACTTCTTCATTCGTGACTGTCCTCCTAACCTAACCTAGCATAACACCTTTATGATCTAATTCATCTTTTGTCACAGCTCCTAATGATTGCATGTGTTCGGCATCAAATCCGATTCAACGTCACAGTATTCATTACTTTGCCCTATTGTAAGGCATCGTTATGTATCTGTTCAAGTTTCCCTAAGTAAAATTCGATCCTTACAGTGGTTGTCCATCAGATTATATGGCATCCAGACGAGGAGTGTCCCCTCTTTCGCGCTTACGTCGGCTCTGAGCTTAGAAAGCTGTCGCAATCAAACCTCTTTATTATCACTTCCAATCCTAGGGTTTTTCTAATGCCACCAATATATCGAGCTTTTTAAACATATTCTCGAAAGCTTTATGATCCTTACGTTTGGTTTGCCTTTAGACTCCACTTCTCACGTTTAAGTATGATGCGCCTAAACTTCGAGTCGTCGTCACACTACCCATTTCTTGAATCCATTATAAGCCATCATTGTCTATCTGTTCGTGGTTTCGCGAACTAAATTCGATCCTTATACTGGTTCCTCTCTGAGGCAATTTTCAATTGCCTTTCCATTATTGTTATGGCTTAGCTCGTCAACTTTGAAGATTGTCTATTAGGATTCACAACAAGCGAATGGAGCCCCTTTTACGATTAAGACGCTTCCGAGCTTGCAGTGGTGTGGCTTCTGATTCCTGGATCTATATTTCTTTCGCCAATGATTAGAGCTAATATAACATAATCTCTACAGCTTTTAATCTTTTCGTTGGTTCCTATTTCATTTCAGCTCCTCACGTTTCCGTATGATGCGAATGAAGTCCGAGTCGTGGTGGAAGTACCCATGCGTTCGTGCTACTGTGTCTCTTCGTGTTTCTGCCAGACAAATTCGACACTTCTCCTGGTCTCTTCTACAAATGGTAACTATTTGAACTAGGTTTCCTATTATGATTATTTTCCCAGGTACCCAACTGTAATACTTGTCCTCAAGACTATACGACATTTGATGGATTATGCACCTCCTTTTCAATTGACTCGGTTCAGAGCTTCCAGAGCTGTTATCCTTAAATCTCTTAGCACACAATTTCCTTGTCCGGGGTATTTACCTCCTCGTTAGCTTTATGATGATTGTGTTGGTTCTTATTTCATCTAAACTCCTCATCTTTCCGTGAGACCCAAATGAACTCCAAGACGTTTTCGTAGGATCTCTTTCCTACTATGATTAACACATAGACTGTTTGCTCCTACCCATTGTTAGACTCCCCTTCTCGCGTTGAAGTATGATCCGTATAAACTTCGAGTCGTCGTCACACTGCCCATTTCTTGACTCCATTATAAGCCATCATTGTCTATATCGATCGTGGTTTCGCGAACTAAATTCGATCCTTATATTGGTTTCTCTCTGAGTAGTTATGACAGGACCAATTTTCAATTGCCTTCCCATTATTTTTATGGATAAGCTCGTCACCTGGGAAGATTGTTGAAGATTAGTATGCACTACAAGCGAATGGAGCGCATTTTGCGATGCAGCCGCTTCAGAGCTTGCAGAGGTGTGACTTCTGATTCCAGGGTCTATATTTCTTTCGCCAATGATTTGAGCTAATATAACATAATCTCTACAGCTTTAAATCTTTTCGTTGGTTGCTCTTTCATTTCAGCTCCTCACGTTTCCGTATGATTCGAATGAAGTCCGAGTCGTAGTGGAAGTACTCATTCGTTTGTTGTGTCTCTTCCTGTTTCTGCAAGATAAATTCAACACGTCCCCTGGTTTTTTCTACAAATGGTAACTGTAAGACCTATTTGAAATAGGTTTCATATTACTGTAATGGTTGTCCACAATACTATACGACATTTGGAGGAGTACGCACCTCCTTTTCAATTGGCTTGGTTCAGAGCTTCCAGAGTTGTTATCCTTAAATCTCTTAGTACAAAATTTCCTAGTCCAGGGTATTTTTCTCCTCGTCAGCGTTATGATGATTGTGTTGATTTTTCTTTCATCTAAACTCCTCATCTTTCCGTGGGACCCGAATGAGCTGCAAGACGTTTTCGTAGGACCTCTCGCGTACTATGATTAACACATAGACTGTTTGCTCCTCCCCATTGTTACGACTCCCCTTCTCACGTTTAAGTATGATCCGCATAAACTTCGAGTCGTCGTCACACTGCCCATTTCTTGACTCCATTATAAGCCATCATTGTCTATCTGTTTGTGGTTTCGTGAACTAAATTCGATCCTTATACTGGTTCCTCGCTGAGTAGCTATCACAGGACCAATTTTCAATTGCCACCCCATTATTGTTATGGCTTAGCTCGTCACCTCCGAAGATTGTCTATTAGGAATCTATTAGTGGAAGTACCCATTCGTTCGTCCTATTGTGTCTCTTCATATTTCCGCTAGACAAATTCGATACTTCATCTGGTTTCTTTCATCTACAAATGGTAACTGTATGACCTATTTGAAATACGTTTCCTATTATGGTTATATCCCAGGTACCCAACTGTAATGGTTGTCCTCAAGACTACACGACATTTGAAGGAGTACGCTTCCAGAGTTTTTATCCTTAAATCTCTTAGCACACAATTTCATAGTCCGGGGTATTTACCTCCTCGTCAGCTTTATGATGATTGTGTTTGTTCCTCTTTCATCTAAACTCCTCATCTTTCCGTGGGACCCGAATGAGCTCCAAGACGTTTTCGTAGGACCTCTTCCCTAATATGATTAACACATAGACTGTTTCCTCCTCCCCCATTTTTAGATGTCGTTGTCCATCTGTAATTGTGCCATTCAGCCCAAGAGTCATGAGAAAAGACGTCGATATTTGTCAATGATCAGTCACAAATATCTAACTCAGTGAATAAATGGTAGAATGAAATAACAGTTTAATAATCCACTAAGCACTGAGGTATGAATGAGGTTGGGAAAGGAGCACAGTACAGTAGTGGTGAGGATCTCAGTGATTTTTTTAAAGAAAAAAAAATATAGTTCTCTAACTATAAAGCGGCTGAAAGGATAAATGTTGAAGGATTCAGCTTCATAGATCATACCGAATTATATCGATGATCTGGGTTATGTTGACTATGAGAGTATCTGTCGATTGTGGTTTATTGACAGCCAAAATAATATGACAGCCGCACTCAGTCAACATCGACCAGCCATAAGCGAAAACTTTTTGCATCATTGATTGATAACCGGAAGTTGTTTCTTGCTTCATGTTCGCCTTGAAAGATATAAAAGAGAAGTAAGAAAACTTTTTCGCTCAGCTTTAACAGTCAAGATTTTCCTTTCGAACAATTTAAATGAAATGCTTTGTAATATTATTCCACTTTATTGTGAAGCAAATTAAAGTTTTTTGTGTGTGTGTTTTTTTGTCAATGGTAAATTGAAAACTTTTCTTACCAAACGAATTGTGTCCTTAAAGCTCAATTTGATTTTTCATTGTTATTTAAAACTGAAAAATTCATTCGGTTGCGTCTTATCAACATACATTTGCTTTCTATTTGTTGTGGGACAGATAGAAGCAAGTATTTTTCATTATTAATCTTACTGTCACATCAGTGTTTGCAAAGGAAATTACAATTTGCAGCAAATTGTCCTTATTCCAGGCATCAACAGAGAAACATGTCATGTTTGGAAACTCAAAATAATTTGTTTCCCATAAACTTGAATTAAACAAATCAAATACGCAGTAAGTTTATGAATTTGCTTTATTAGGGGATAGTCACATATTGCTTAACACTTTTAGGGGGGAAAGGGCTGAAGATTTGTTACGGATTGTATAATTTACACTGATAATTTTTTAAAAAGCTTTAAAAAATGGGAGGGGGTACAATAACAGTAAAAATAGCGTTACGTAGTATGTGAACCGCCTCTTAGTAAATTCAGCTTACGGTTCAAAATCAAATACAGCACCATATAGTTTTCCTTTACTCCTCAAGAGGTCGCTAAAGTAAAGCAATTTAATGTTAATGAACATTTCTTAAATAATGGTAAAGAGAGCGAGAGAGGGATAGAGAGGGAGAGGGAGAGAGAGGGAGAGAGATATAAAATAATAAACGAAAACGATTTAAATTATGAGCAAAAACTTTCGGATTTTTAAGATCAAACAAATTAAGCAATTATCCTGCCGCTTTGTCACCATTACAGTTCTTGGAACCTTATTTCATTTGTTGCAATTTTTAGTTTGTTTTTTTTTTTACTTTCACGTGGAATGACCCATATATAAATTGAAATAATGTTTAAAGCTTGATGTTGACGATGATGAAAGAGATAAAAAGGATTGTTTTACAGCTGTAAATCAGACAGGACAATTGCAATAAATCATTTATAGATTAAAGTCATAAAGAGTATTGAATTTATCGTAAATGGAAATATGTATATTTGAGATGATACAGATGCAGATTTTGGCACATTTTCAAAGCAGAAAGATTATATAAACTAAAAATAATTAAAGAAATGGAAATCATCGGACAGTGGTTCCAATGGGAAATAAATTCAGTAGAGTGCGACTTTGACTCGCGCACGAAGGTTCGCGTACGAATACCATGTACATAAGGGGCCATTCACATATTACGTAACGCTCCAGGAGGGGGGTAGGGGGATTTGGTGAAAGATTTGTTACGGATTAGATATTTTATACTGAAAATTTTGTAAAAAGCGTTAAGAAGGGGGGGGGGGGAGGGTATAAAACCTCCGAAAATAGCGTTACGTAATATGTGAACAGCCCCTAAGTATGTCCCTTTTTTCGTTTGGGCGATTTTCTTTGGGACTTTTTAATTTTAGAGAGATTTTTTTTCATTTTTGCAAACTTTTTCGTTTTTGGCGATTTTTGTTAGATATAGCGTTTTTCGTTTTTTCTATTTTTGTTTTGGTGATATTTTTTTGTTTTGACGACATTTTTAGTTTTGGCGCTTTTTTCTCTTTTTGTGTTTCATTATTTAGTTTGGGTAATTTTTTGTTTTGCAATATTTTTCGTTTTGGCTAATTTTTCGTTTTTGGCGATTTTTTTGTATTTATGGAATTTTTTTGTTTTTGCGATTTTTTCGGTTTTTTGTGATTTTCTTTAGTTTTGACGACTTTTTTTGTTTTGACGATTTTTTTCGTTTTAGAAATTGTTTTCGGTTTTGACGATATTTTTGGTTTTGGCGATTTTTTTCGGTTTTTGGCGATTTTTTTTAGTTTTGATGACTTTTTTCGTTTTAGCGATTTTTTTATGGTTTTGGGCGACTATTTTCGTTTTTGGCGGTTTTTTTGTATTTATGGAAATTTTATTTTTTTACGATTTTTTCTGTTTTTTGCTATTTTATTTAGTTTTGACGATTTTTTTTTTGTTTTGACGATTTTTTTCGTTTTAGAAATTGTTTACGGCTTTGACGATATATTTGGTTTTGGCGATTTTTTCGGTTTTTGGCGATTTTTTTTAGTGTTGATGACTTTTTTCGTTTTAGCGATTTTTTATGGTTTTGGGCGACGATTTTCGTTTTTGGCGGTTTTTTTGTATATATGGAAATTTTTTTTGTTTTTTGCGATTTTTTTCTGTTTTTTGCTATTTTCTTTAGTTTTGACGATTTTTTTTTGTTTTGACGATTTTTTTCGTTTTAGAAATTGTTTACGGCTTTGACGATATATTTGGTTTTGGCGATTTTTTCGGTTTTTGGCGATTTTTTTAGTTTTGATGACTTTTTTCGTTTTAGCGATTTTTTATTTGGTTTTGGGCAACTATTTTCGTTTTTGGCGGTTTTTTTGTATTTATGGAAATTTTTTTGTTTTTTGCGATTTTTTTCGGTTTTTTGCGATTTTCTTTAGTTACGACGACTTTTTTGTTTTGACGATTTTTTTCGTTTTAGAAATTGTTTTCGGTTTTGACGATATTTTTGGTTTTGGCGATTTTTTTTAGTTTTGATGACTTTTTTCGTTTTAGCGATTTTTTAGGGTTTTGGGCGACTATTTTCGTTTTTGGCGGTTTTTTGTTCGGTTTTTAACGATATTTTTAGTTTTGACGATTTTCTTCTTAGTTTTGGTGCTTTTTCGTTTTGACGATTTTTAGGGTTCCGTACGTACACCAATAGTGAAAATTTACCCCATTGTTTTCACTATGCTGTCCGTCCGTCCGTCCCTGTCTATCTGTCACTGTCTATTTTCTCAGTGAAAGGAGAACCTATTGTTTTGGCTACGCTGTCCGTTCGACCGTCCATCCGTCCGTCCATCTGTCCGTCACTGCCTATTTTCTCGAAACTCATAAGAGGTACGGAGTTGAAATTTTCAGAGAATATGTATAACTATGGCCGCTACGACAAAAAAAAATATGAAAGTCAAAAATTAAAGAGCGTTCTAAAGCGAGCAACGCCATATATTGAAGTCCTAATGTAATATACAAGAACTTATATATAGACACTCGAAATTTTCAAAGTTAGTAAATGATTATAGGGACTACAACAATAAATACTGAAATTTAAACAAAATAAAAATTATAGGGTACTCTATCAGTTAATGTAATTTTGACTATGTAGTTATGACATTTAGCTGTATCTTGGAAACTGTAAGAGGCAAAATCTAGAAATTTTTATCGGCAGTGCAGCATTTTAAAGGCAACAGTAGCGAATGCTACTAAATCAAAATAACTAAAAATGAAAGGGTATTCTATTAGCTTGTGTAATTTTGAAATTTAGCTGTATCTTCCTAAAAAAATAATAATTAAACACTTGAAACAAACAAAATTAATAATTAATGGGTAAATTATTATTAAAGGTTATCCCATTAAGTAATGCAAGGAAATCGTCAAAGCGAAAAAAATCGCCAAAACGAAATTAAAGCTAAAACTAAAATAATTCCTAAAATTAAAAAAAATGCCAAATCGCAAAAATCTCCAAAATGTGAAAAGCGCTTAAAGGAAAAAATCTCCAAAAAATCTCTAAAATGGAAAAAATCGCCAAAACTAAAAAATCGCAAAAAAATATCGCTTAAAAAAGGAAGAAAATCGCCAAAAAAAAAAATTAAAAAGTCACCAAAACTAATAAAGTCGCCGAAACTAAAAATAACGTCAAAAACCGAAAAAAATCGCCAAAACTAACAAAAATCTCCAAAACCAGAAAAATATCGCCAAAAAGAAAAAAATCGCCAAAACTAACAAAAATCGTCTGTCAAAACGAAATCTTTTTAATTCTACTTGAATGCTTGCGTGTAGTAGGCAGCCACGTATACCAACAATAATCGTGAAAAAAAAAAACAAACAAAAATCGCCAAAACAAAAAAAGTCGCCAAAACAAAAAGATCGCAAAAATTAACGAAAAACCGCCAAAAACAAAAAATCGCTAAAACGAAAAATCGCCAAAACTAAAAAAAGGCGGTAAAACTAAAAAAATCGTCTTAACTAAAAATATAGCCAAAAACAAAAAAAAAATGCCAAAAGGAAAAAATCGCCAAAGATAAAAAAAATCGCCAAAGCTAAAAAAATTCCCAAAGCTAAAAAATCACCAAAGCTAAAGAAATCGCCAAAGCTAAAAAAATCGCCAAAGCTAAAAAAATCGCCGAAAACGAAAGTCACCCCAGAACGAAAAAAATCACGCTAAAATTAAATAGTCTCAAAAAGTATATAAAAATCGCCAAAACGAAAAAAGGATATACATTCGCATGTATATGGTATTCGTAGGAAGCCCTTCGTGTACGAGTCAAAGTCGCACTTTACTGAATTTTTTAGTGCATTTAAACTTCTTGTAAAGCTTTTTAGTAGACAAAGAGAATACAGTTTGTTTCATTAAGGTATCCTGAAACTTTCCAAAGATATTTGGCTTTAAATTTAAAAATTTTGGTTTTTGGCCGCTACTTTGTTGCGGTAATAGTATAGCCAAAATTTTCCAAAAAAAAAATATTTTATGATTTTTAACAAAATCCTTGATAATATGCAGAACAATTCATGAAGCCGTGAAAAAAAATAAAAATCAAGACTTTGAAATGAGGGGTGAAAAATTGCTAAATTTTTCAAAAATTAAGCTTAACTGTGGACGTTTTTCTTACAAAAATTTTAGAACTAAAAATATTCTTTTGCCATATTTCAATAGAATAGCCTTCAAAAATTACTGCTGTTGAAATCTTAAATCGATTAAAGTATACACGTTACATCCAGCATTGGACGAATATAGTGACATTTTTCACGAAATTCTATATTAATCGTTTGAGAAAAAAATTAGCAAACGAGTTTTTAAAATTTCTTTACAAATTATATGAGATCCATTTAATATAATTAATCTGGCTTTTAATTGTTACCCGCCCAGTCAAAAATGTGGCCAGGAGAGCAGATTTTCTAAAAAAAAATAGTCAAATTTTCAGAAGCAAGAAAATATTACCAAACTTAATTTTTTTCATTTTTATTTCTTTACTATTAGTTAAAAAAACATAGAAATACTCTTATATTTAAAAAATTTTAACAATATATTGAACGGGCATTTTTTTGCGAATTTTTAATTAAAAAAAAACGTGGAGAAAATGCGAATTTACCTTGTTTTAGTCCAAAATAGTGGACGCATGAGTAATATGATAGTACATACCATCATATTACTCATACGTTCACAACTTTTCGCTAAACAAAATTTTTAATTCGCATTTTTCCCACATGTTTTTTTAATTAAAAATTCGTTTAAAGAATGCCCCTTCAATATATCGTTAAAAAATTTTAAGGATATCTTAATGAAACAAAGTGTATTTTCTTTGTCTATTAATAAGTTTTACAAAAACGTTTACATCATAAAAATCGGATAATATTTGTAAAAGTTATGAGGTCAACAAAGTCAATTTCGACACCCTGTAGCTCACCGTGTGTGTCAACAGGATAATTCAAGTTCCATTATTCCTAAAGCTAAGGTCCTCCTCTTTAATTTTTATATACATCGTTTTGTAATCGCATCGCAAATTTTAAAGATACATATCTATTATCCTTTTTTTCCAATTTGAACCACTGTGCGTCATTTGTGTTATTAGTGTTGTAATAATTCTACAAGCTGGCACAATCGCGGAGAAAAATAATTTAATAGTTTTTAAGCTTAATTGTTGTTCAAGATTTTCAGTAAAATTAAACAAAAAATAATAAAATATAAAATAAAATAACATAAGCACAAACCGAATCACTTTTACTTTCAACAGCTAGAAAAATATATCTTAAGATGTTAACAATGGCAGAGTAAAGCATTTCGGACCACAAAGAAAATATGTATCACAAATAAAGAAAACGATATAAGAAAGCAACAACTACAAGGTCAAAAAAGTGTAAACCTGATATCACTTACAAGAACAATACTTAAAGTAGAACAGTCACCAGTGCTCTAGAGTAAAACGTAAAAGGATGTTTGTTTAATTCAATAAAAAGCAGCAAGGACATTACAAAGAAAACATGTACAAAATGAGAACTTTTCATTTTTAATATTCGTCTAAAAGATTGTCAAGTTAAAAAACTAGAACATCTTTGTATGTTTGCTCGTTCTTCTTAATATAAAACAAAGAAAATATTTTAAGCAAATGTGAGCTTAAAGCTTGGATCACTATCCGTGGATTGTTTATGTAGTTTTCAAAATAACTAGACCAAGATATTGAAAATTTTTGATATATTAACTACAAGCAAACATTTTCTTTTAGAACTATTATGAATATTAGGATTAAAAAGTTTACGGGGGCCAAAGTTTGACATTTTCTGAAGAGATTTAAGTTAGAAAATTGCTAATAAGTACACTAAAAGAATTTTGCATCACAAATCCAATGAAACAATTTCATTAGATTTTCTTTACAAATCTAATGAAAAATTTTACAATTCTAATGAAATTTCACATATATTATGAAAGAATTTCATTGGAATTGTTTCATTAATTTTCATAGTTTCGATAAAAAAAATTTCATTGGATTTATGACAACTTTTTTTCATTTTATGGAAGGAAGCCTCTTTAAGTTTGGATAATATATGTTAAGCGATACTTAAAATTCTTTAAATATATGATATAAAAAATTTTTAAAATTTTAAAAATTGTATGTCCTTGAGTGTCATAAATTCAATGAAATGTATTTCATTGCTTTGATGAAAAGTTTCATTGCATTTATGAAATAAATACATACCCTTATTTATTTAAACATTTCGTAGTTCTTATTATTATACACTCACAGACACATTGTTATAACAGCGCTGTTGGCTGAAGTGCCTAAGACGTTGCCTATAAAGCAAATAATGAGAATCAACAGTATGAGTTCGATACTGTGAGCAGTCATCAACATTAAACATTTTTCTGGTGTGCATTTGGGGGTCTATCGTACATATTTCAACCATGGAATTGTCAATAAATTAAAATAGTCAATAAAAGAGATAAATTCATGGGGCTAATAAGTTATGTAAAAATTTCATTAAAACAATGAAATAATTTCATTAAAATAATGACAGAATATCACTAAAATAATGCCAGAATTTATTTAAATGATGACATAATTTCATTAAAGCAATGAAATAATTTCATTAAAATAATGACAGAATATCATTAAAATAATGCCAGAATTTCCTTTAAATTATGAAATAATTTCATTAAAATAATGAAATAATTTCATTAAAATAATGACAGAATACCATTAAAATAATGTCAGAATTTCCTTTAAATTATGAAATAATTTCATTAAAATAATGAAATAATTTCATTAAAATAATGATAGAATATCATTAAAATAATGTCAGAATTTCATTTAAATTATGAAATAATTTCATTATAATAATGAAATAATTTCATTAAAATTACGAAACAGTTTCATTAAAACTATGAAATGATTTCACCATTACAATGAAATATGTTCATTAGCTTAGTGAAATTATTGCATAAGAGCAATGATATTATTTGATATATTTAATGAAATTTTCATTAAAATAATTTTAACGAAACATGTTTCATTAATCCAATGAAGCTAGACGTTGGTTAAGTTTTAATGAAATTTTTCATTAGATTAATGTCAAAATTCACTGATTCTATAAACAAAATTCTTTCAGTGTCTTAGTTGCAAAAGTAACTAAAACTAGAAAAAAACCTTTTTTAAATATTTTAACACTTCACTTTTATACTAAAATTCAATTAAAAATTAAAATGTATTTTAAAACCTCCATAACTTTTTTTGTTATCAGTTGATTTTTGCGCTCTATAGCAAAAATTAGAGGACAAAGTCTAATCTACTAAACAAAGAAGACCTTATAACAAAATTCCAATCCAATCATAAATTATGGATTTTTAAATGCCTTCTCGCAAAATGGTCCATTGTGCGTCGCTCAGAGGGATGGCTTCATACATTTTTGTGAAAAAAATATAAAGAGTTTTCCTAGATGATTGAAATTTTGTACTGAGCATTATATTGTTTAAGTTAAGAAAAAAATTCAATTTCATCAACATATTTTCTTTTTTTCATAAAATTTTCTCATAAAATTTTTTCTATCGAAACAAAAGCCTTGCATTTTTATACATACACTTTCTAGAATAAACAAAATATGCATACCAAGATGCATCGATATCAGTTAGCCATGCCCATCGCCCACCTCCCATACAATCTATATAAATATTTTTGCATAAAATTGTTCCTATCCAAACAAAAGTCTTCAAATTTGGTACCTACACTTTCTAAAAGAAATAAAAGATGCATGCAAAGTTTCATCAACATCAGCCATGCCCACCGCCCATATATAAGTATAAACAAAATAAGTCCAAAATAATCAAACATTTTATTCATCAGCTATCATTTTATTTAGAGATAGCTATGAAGCATGTAGACAAAGAAAATTTTGACTGCGCGGAGGGTTGAACTGACGTTTCGATAGCTCCCGCTAAAGAACTCTGATGAGATTAGCGGGAGCTATCGAAACGTTAGCTCAACCCTCCGCGCAGTCAAAACTTTCTTTGTCTACATGCTTCACATTTATCTCTAAATAAAAATATGTATGATTTAATTGGAAAATTAAATTAAAACCGAACTCAAGCCAAAAATAATTCAATTTCAATACAATTCGACTAAGGGCCATTATTACAACTAGGCAATAGTTAAAGGCAGGATTTTGTCGGACGAACAAGAGGTTTACCTTTAATAAAACTTCACTTTAAATGAAAGTCTTTAAATCTTCATTAGTTCAAAAGTTACAGAGTTTTGGCCGATGAAAAACGATTCTGAACCACTGTGAGTGAAAAACGCAAAATAAATTTCGTGGCCAAACTTAGTTCTGGAGTTACGTAGCTCAAAATGTATACTTTTTTGTTCTTTTTTAAAGGCACAAAAAAGAGATTTTTTCAAAAGGTACTTAAAAAAATCTTCTTAAAAATTTGGTTTTTTAAAAGGGTAATTTTTTAAAAAGGATTTTTTTTAACTTTAGTTTTTATAAAAGGTACTTTTTTAATAAGTTACTTTTTCTCAAAAGGTACTTTTTTTAATGTAATTTACTACAAAAGTACGTTTTAAAAATAAGTACGTTTAAAAAAAATACCTTTTTAAAAAATTACTTTTAAACAGTAATTTTTAAATGCTATTATTTTAAAGGTACTTTTTTTAAAAGGGTACTTTTTCTAAAAATGTAGTTTTCTAAAAAAGTACTGTTTTAAAAAAGTACGTTTTAAAAAAGGACGTATTTACATAAAGTACGTTCTTAAAAATAATACCTTTTTAAAAAACGTACTTTTTAAATGCTACTTTTTTAAGATACTTTTTTTAAGTGTAGTTTTTTTAAAAAGAAACTTTTTCTTAAGTTTTCTTAAAAAGGTACTTTTTAAGAAGCCACTTTTTTATAAGGGTACTTTTTTTAAAAGGGTACTTTTTTTAAAAAGGTGCTTTTTTTAAAAAGGTACTTTTTTTAAAAAGCTACTATTTTAAGAAGGTACTTTTTTTTAAAAAGGTACTTTTTTTAAAAAGCTACTTTTTTTAAAAAGCTACTTTTTCTAAAAAGGTATTTTTTTTTAAAAAGGTACTTTTTTTAAAAAGGTACTTTTTTTAAAAGGGTGCTTTTTTTTAAAAGGTACTTTTTTTAAAAAGGTACTTTTTTTTAAAAAGGTACTTTTTTTTAAAAAGGTACTTTTTTTAAATGTACTTTTTTTAAAAAGGTACTTTTTTTAAAAAAGCTACTTTTTTAAATATCTTCTTTTTTAAGAAGGTACTTTTCAATAAAGGTACTTTTTCAAAAAGGTATTTTTTTAAAAAGGTAATTTTCTAAAAAGGTACTTTTTTAAAAAGGTATTTTTTTAAAAAAGGTACTTTTTTTAAAAAGCTACTTTTTTAAAAAGCTACTTTTTTTAAAAAGCTACTTTTTTTAAAAAGCTACTTTTTTTAAAAAGCTACTTTTTTTAAAAAGCTACTATTTTAAGAAGGTACTTTTTTAAAAAAGGTATTTTTTAAAAAAATTTACTTTTTTTAAAAGGTATTTGTAAAAATGTATTTTTTATAATATGTATCTACTTTTTTAAAGGTTTTTTTTAATAAGGTTTTTTTCAAAATGCACTTTTTTAAAGGTACCTTCTTAAAAAGGTACCTTTTTTAAGGTACCGTTTTAAAAAAGCACCTTTTTAAAAATGAAACATATTTTAAAAAAGTAGTATATTAAAAATTACTTATTTTAAAGTTATTTTTTTTAAATGAACTTTTTAAAAGAGTAAATTTTTTTAAAAAAGTACATTTTTTAAAAACATATTTATCTTAAAAAGGTAATTTTTTTTAATTTACTTTTTTAAAAATGTATTTTTTAAAGGTGCTTTTTTGAAAAAAACAACTTTTTGGAAAAGGTACATTTTGGAAAAGTAATTTTGAACAATGTATTTTTTTCAAAAGGTACATGCTGAAAAACGACGTTTTTTTTGCTTCATATTTCATTTATTACTTTTATTAGATGACAACACATCCCAACAGCTGTTGTTTACTACTGTTTGATCTTACAAAAACTTTGCAAGAACAAATATTTGTTATCTCAAAAAAGAGCAAAATATTTGCCTGTGGAGTAGTCACACTTTGTTCACATTAGACACATTTTTGTTTGGCGGCTAATAATTTTGTTTGCCAATGATCAGCTGTTTTGCTGTTTGCCTCTAATAAATATTTTATGGTCAGATTACGATAAGGAAATGTGACCGTAAATTAAGTCGATTTCACGACTATTTTCACTGTTACAGCGTGCAATTTTCGAAATAGGGGAATACAACTAATAACAAAGTATGTTTAGTGGTTACCAGGTGGCATTAAAAAATTTAATTTTGTGTCACAGAGTATTTTTTACCACTTTCCTCAAACATTTTCTACTATATATTTGGTATTTTTAAAAGAGATAAAATTAAATGGAGCGATTAAAAGCATTTAAATTAATTAAAGTATATGAAAGTTTTATTAACATCCAAAACTATTTCGTATAAAAGAAAAGATAGAAAAATAACTGAGCATTTCACACATATGAACAAGTACAAAAAAAAAGTTTTAAGACCGTTTAAAAGAATCATAAAGTTTTCTGTGTGCTTAAAAATTTTTAAGTAAAATATACAACGAAAATAATTTTTAAAAGTTGATTAATTGAATTGTAAGATTCTTAATTCCAAAAAAAGAAAAACAAATTGAATTAAGCTTCATATTCTTTATATTGCTTCAAAGATTTTATTTCGCACAATAAAATGAATTTTGCTTGAATATTTTGCCAACTGTAATACAATTGTTCATTGACACTTCGTTGCCTGTTAAACAGTAAAAATTGTAAAAAGCTGTCGTCCTTTGGCGAAATATTTAACTCATGCGGAAAAAAAGCTTCAGACAAATACCTTTCAGTGAAGAACAAAAATTTTTAATATTCAACAGAACAAGAACATGATCACTAGGGCAGAGCAATTTTGAAAAAGAAGCTGAAAACATTACACATTACTTTTTTCGGGCAAAGGTTGAGGGTTAGGCAATGTATTTACATGGCTGATTCTAATTTCAAATACTTTTTTCGTGTCCGTTGAAAGTATAGTAAAATCTATATATATAAAAATGAATCTATGTTTGTATGTATAGGAGGCCAAACGGTCCAACCGATCGTTGTGAAATTTCGAGACTCTCTGCCTTACTGACGGCAGGAAAATTCAAATAGGCAATTTTTTTAGGAAAATTTTTGGTGGAGAGGGTACCTCCCATACAAGGTAATTTAGAATTTTTCTATATCTGTTCAACCATTAGAGTAAGACTCTTTAACTTCAATTTTCAGCAAAATATTAGCGGTATAGGAGGGCGCAGACGGGTACCTCCCATACGAGGTAATTCTTAATTTTTCTATATCTGAAATAGCGACGCTCTCTACATTCGATGCGTGTTATTCTTAGAACAACATTTAGTTTTCAGCAAAATATTAATGGGATAGGAGGGGGGAGAAACGGGTACCTCCCATACGAGGTAATTTTTAATTTTCCTATATCTGTAACACTATAAGAGTAACGCTCTTTAAATTCGATGTGTTCTATTCTTAGAATAACGTGGAATTCCGAGCCAAATATTGTTGGTATAGGAGGAGGTAAACGGGTACCCTCCATGCTTGGTAATTTTAATTTTCCTATATCTGAACAACTGTAAGAGCGAGGCTCTCTACATTCGATCCGTGTTATTCTTAGAACAACATTTAGTTTTTAGCACAATATTAATGGGATAGGAGGAGGGAAACGGGTACCTCCCATACAAGGTAATTCCTAATTTTCCTATATCTGTAACACTATGAGAGTAACGCTCTTTAAATTCGATATGTTCTATTCTTAGAATAACGTGGAATTTGGAGCCAAATATTGTTGGTATAGGAGGGGGAAACGGGTACCTCCCATACGAGGTAATTCTTAATTTTCCTATATCTGTACAACTATAATTGTAACGCTCTTTAAATTCGATGTGTTCTATTCTTAAAATAACGTGGAATTCTGAGCAAAATATTGGTGGTAAAGGAGGGAGGAAATGAGGACCTCCCACACGACCTAATTCTTAATTCTCCTATATCTGTACAACTATAACAGCAAGGCTCTTTGAATTCGATGTGTGTTACTCTTAGAATAACATGCAATTTCCAGCAAAATATTGGTGATATAATAGGTGGAAACGGGTACCTCCCATACGAGGAAAATCGTAATTTTTCTATATCTGTACAACTATAAGAGCAAGGCTCTTTGAATTCGATGTGTGTTACTCTTAGAATAACATGAAATTTTTAGCAAAATATTGGAGATATAAGAGGGGGAAACGGGTACCTCCTATACGAGGAAAATCGTAATTTTCCTATATCTGTACAACTATAAGAGTAAGGCTCTCTGAATTCGATGTGTGATATTCTCAGAATAACATGTAATTTGCAGCAAAATATTGCTGGTATAGGAGGGGAGAAAAGGGTACACCCCATACAAAGTAATTAATAATATTCCTATGTATGTCAGCACAACTACAATAGTGAAACTCTTAAGATTGTATGTATGTTACTGCTAGAATAACTAGCTATTTCTAGCAAAATCTTGGTGGTATCAGAGGGGGGAGACAGGTGCCCCATACAAGTTAATTATTAATTGTTCCCTATCTGCAAAGCAATAAAAGTGAGGCTCTCTAAATTTGAAATGCGTCACTTTTAGAATAACGTGAAATTCCCAGCGAAATCTGAGGGGTATAAGAGGAGGAAAACGGGTATCCCCATACAAAGTAATCTATATAAATAAAATAGTAACGTTATTGAGTGACTGACTGACTGACTGATACATCATCGCCCAGCCCAAACCACTAAAGCTAGAAAGCTGAAATTTCGTATGTATAGATCCACTCAGGATGTATAGATCCACTAAGACGGGGTTTTGGGAAATTCAAGCGCTAAGGAGGTAAAATCGGGTAAAAACGGGCAAATTCGGTAACCTTATATCTCCGGATCTAACTAAGGTAGACATCAAATTCCAAAAACAGCATAATAAGATAAAAAAAAATAAGCGGACGGGTGTTTGGTACTTTTTTTAAATTTTTTCATTTAGGGGCCGAAAAAGGGAATAAAATATAATTTTGGTACTTTTTTTGTTAACCGTTTATCTCCTAAAGTAATGAAGATAGAAATTAAATTTCGAATGAATTATTCTATCCTTACGAAGCCCACAAATATATTTTTGTACTTTTTTGTAATTCGAATATATAAAGGGTAAAATTGGTTGTTCTTTTTGGTACTTTTTTCATACAACTATTGTTTATGCAAATTGATATACATAGTGATTGAATATGTTTGTATATTTTCACTAAGAAAAGATTTTTTAAAATTTTAATTCTAAGGGGATTAAAAGGGCTAAGAACGGGTAAAATCGGTAACCTTATATCATCGAATCTAAGTAAGGTAGACATAAAATTCTAAAAGCATCATAATAAGATAGAAAAATGAGCGGACAGGTGTCTAAAACTTTTTTTAAATCTCTACATTTAGGGGCCGAAAAAGGGTGAAAATATAATTTTGGTACTTTTTTGTTAACCGTTTATCTCCTAATGTTATAAAGTTAGAAACTAAACTTGAAATTCATTCTTCTCTCCTTAAAAAGCTCTCAAAAACAGTTTTGTATTTTTTCAAATTTGAATATATAATGGGTAAAATTGGTAGCCATTTTTGGTACTTTTTTCCATACAACTATTTTTTATGCACATTGTTACACATACTGAATGCATATGTTTGTATATATTCTCTAAGAACGAATTTTTGAAAACTTAAATACTAACGGGATTAAAAGGGGTAAAAACGGGTAAACTCGGTGTTCTTATATCTCCGAATCTAAGTAAGGTAGACATAAAATTCCAAAAGGGTCATAATAAGATAAAAAAAATGAGTAGATAGGTGTTTTGTACTTTATTTTGCAATTTGTACCGAAAAAGGGTGAAAATATAATTTTAGTACTTTTTTTTGTTAACCATTTACATTTTAAAGTAAAGGTACTTTTTGGAAAACCTACTTTTTTGAAAATGCGGTTTTAAGAAATGGTACTTTTTGAAAAATATTTTTTGGAAAGGGTACTTTTTGAAAATGGTACTCTTTTGAAAATGGTTACTTTTTGGAAAAGATTCTTTTTAGGGCTTTGTACACCAAAAGTGTATATTAATCTTATTGTTTTCGATACGCTGTCCGTCAGTCCGTCTGTCTTTCTGTCTGTCACAGGCTGTTTTCTCGAGAGCCGTAAGAACTACGGGCTAAAGATGAAAGGGTGTTCTAAAGCGAGCAACGAAACATGTTGAACTACTTATGTAATATACAGACACTTTTATATAGACTCTCGAAATTTTCAAAGTTAGTGTTAATTGGTGTAGTCTGTAGAATATTTAACACAACAAAAATTAAAGGGTGTTCTGAAAGTTAATGTAATTTTGACTATGTAGTTTAAACAGTTTGCTGTATCTTGGAAACCGTAAGAGGCAAACTCTTGAAATTTTAAAAAACTCTAAAACTTAAAAATTCCAGAATTAAAAAAGTCAAAACGAAAAATCGCCAAAATAAAAAAATCGCTAAAACGCTAAAATTCGCCAAAACTAAAAAGATCGCCAAAAAAACTAACCAATTTTATGGTTATTTTTAAATGAGTTAATTAATGTTTCTATATCTGCACAACAATGGGTTGGCGAAGCACGCCGGGTATAGCTAGTTTTTAATATTCCTATATCAGCACATCTACACTAGTGAAGGTCTCAAAATTTAATGTGGGATAACTTTTGAACAAATTGCAATTTCTAAAAAAAAATTACGAATATCAGAGGAGGGAGACGGATAACAGCCATAAAAAGTAATTCTTAATATTTCCATATCACCAGCAATTTCCTACAAAATCTTGAGGGTATCAGAGGAGAGAGGCGGCTACCCTCATACACGGTAATTATTAATTTTCCTACATCTGCACAACAATGCGTTAGCGAAGCACACCGGGTAGGGCTAGTTATATATATAATTTTTTTATTGTTTTTGTCCGCAGTCTTGTGTATTGAGCGTTAAGCCTTTTTTTTAGTACGCTTCATTGCTCAGTTTAATTATTAAAATAAAGAACATTATCTGTTTACAAATTTCGGATTTCCTTTGAAAAAGAAAATTTGCTTCTACAGCACTGTGGGTGGGTGTTATATTTTCGAAGAATTATTAGGTAGGTCGTAGTTTGCTACAAATAATTAATTGGAATTGACATAACTTTTAAGATTGTTGGTCGATTTGATTGAAATTAGTCTTATTTGAAAGAAGAGTTAGCCTACTTTTCGCCTATTTATAAATGTTTGTAAATAATAAAGAAAAGATACCTAAGAACCCAAGTCAAAATTGAAAAGATGCTCATAACTTTTAATTTTGTCCTGCGATTATTATAATTTTTTGTTTTTAGGGGGTACATGTATAGTAATTTCAAACCCTTTACTCGTTTTTTCTTTGTGTATTTTTTCACAAAAATCATTCCCAGAACAACCGCGAAAGCAAATGTAACGTTCAATACATGAAAATGCTAAAAAATCGAAATATATAATTTTATTTCAGCGAAATTGTAATATGAATCCTGCGTTCTCACATTTCATTTGGTTACATTGGTAAACAAAAAAAACACAAATTGTATGTTTAGAATGAGAATCACTCACATAGATAATTAATTCACAAACTTTAGGTGACGCTCAATACATCTTTTTGGAAACAACTTTTCAAACACACTAATAATTGATAATTTTGAAAAACTCGGCTCACAAATATATTTGATGTTTTTGCCGCAATTTTAGCAATTAAAATTACTAATGAAGCATACTAAGAAACAATAACGTTCAATACACAAAAACCACGAACAACAAGAAGTTATTGAAAAGATTATACAAAACATATAGATATAAATTTTGAAATATATAATAACAAAAGCAAATGCAAAATTTTGAATGAAAAGATGACTACCCCCCTACTGATCACAATTTGTATATACATGCAGGCCTGTAAGCTTATGTTTAAAAGTGTATTTATGGCTTATGAAATATATCTTCTCACATGTTAAAGTATATTCCAGTAATCCAGTAAGAGTTGTTACTGTGTTAATGAGCACTATAACCACTTTACGCTGTTCATTTTTGAATAAACTTTAATGTGGCCACGAAAACCTCGTTTTACCAATTATACCACATGCTGTGTTCTACGAAATTTGTAAGTTCATGCATGCGAGCATTGAAGCGCATGAAAAATGTTTATGAGTTGTACATTAAAAAGGCAACAAATAAGTGAAAAAAATGCAATATGTAGTTATTTGCTGTTTTACGGCTCTGCACATGACCATCGCACAAGCTGAAGGACTGATAACTTTAACAATATTTACAATTTGTTTAAAAAAATATACGAGAAAAAATTCTTGATTTAAAACGATATTAAAATATCATTGCAATGAATATGTTGCAGCTATAATGACACATATTTAATTTAAATCGATGTCCAAAGTTTTGATTTTATTCACAATTTAATGAAGGTACTTCATTGACTAAAATTGCTATTTGTATACAACAATAAAGTATTTAATACTTACACTATGCAGCAAAATGAAACTTTTTTCATTACCTTTGATCAGCACTAACTTTTTTGAAGTGTTATTGTCCCCTAACTACAAAAACAGTCGAAATTTAAAATTCTATAAATACGTTTTTTATAAAGATTTCTTTTTCTAAAATTTTGGATTTTTCAGGAGGCTGCTAGCTACACCGATTTCATCATTACTGAAGAAGGGGTAGAACAATTTAATTGGAAAAATCTGTAAAAAAAAAACTTTGAATAAAATTTTTCGTTTTGCTTTTTCGTTTAACTTTAGTTTTTTTATTTTTTAAGTTCTTTTTTGTTGGTTTACAAATTTTTTCTTTGGTTTTGGCGCTTTTTTCATTTTTATCATTTTTTGGTTTTTTTGCAATTTTTCGTTTCTTGCAATTTTTTTACAAATTTTTTAATTTTGACGATTTTTTTTGGTTTTGCGTTTTTTTTTTTTTGTTTTAACACTTTTTGACGATATTTTTAGTTTTAGCGATTTATTTTACTTTTGGCGCTTTTTTCCTTTCTTGGGATTTTTTCTGTTTTTGGTGAATTTTTAGTTTTAGCGTTTTTTCGGCTTTGACACTTTTTCGTTTTGGTGATTTTTCCGGTTTTTGGCGATTTTTTTTAGTTTTGTCGGTTTTTTTTTTGTTTTTGCGCTTTTTTCGTTTTGGTGTTTTTTTTAATTTTTGGCGATTTTATCGTTTTTTGACGATACATATTTTTAGTTTTAGCGACTTTTTTAGGTCTTCGTGCTTTTTTTCGTTTTGATGCCTTTTTTCGGGTTTTTTTTTGTTTTTTGTCGATCTTTTTAGTTTCGGTGATTTTTTGCTTTTTACCGCTTTTTCGGTTTTGGGACTATTTTTTTGGTTTTTGGTGATTTTTTAGTTTTAGCGTTTTTTTCGGTTTTGACACTTTTTTCGTTTTGGCGATTTTTTGGGTTTTTGACGATCTTTTTTAGTTTTGCTGCTTTTTTTGTTTTGGCGCTTTTTTCGTTTTGGTGCTTTTTTATTTTTGGCGATTTTTTCGTTTTTTTTACGATTTTTTAGTTTCAGCGATTTTTTTGGGTTCTAGTGCTTTTTTTTCGTTTTGATGCCTTTTTTCGGTTTTTTGCTTTTTTTAGTTTTTTGTCGACCTTTTTAGTTTTGGTGATTTTTTGCGTTTTAGCGCATTTTCTTTCATTTTGGTGCTTTTTTTTCTTTAAGCGCTTTTTTCATTTTGGCCCTAAATTAAATCCCAGATATAAACTTTCAAAACGCCGATACACGTATGTATTTTTTTTGGTGGCCTGTACCAGAATCAGTTGGTAAAATATTGTTATTAGGGTTCTGTACACTCAAAGCGTAAAGGAACCCTAGTGTTTTCGCTACGCTGTCTGTCTGTCTGTCACATGCGGTTTTCTCACGAACCGTAGACACTTTAAATTTTCAAAGTTAGTGTTAATTGGTGTAGTCTGTATAATAGACTACAGCAAGTAACACTGATATTTAAAACAATAAAAATTAAAGGGTGATCTCTTAGTTAATGTAAATTTTACAATGTAATTTAGACAATTTGCTATATCTTGGAAACCGTAAAAAGCAAACTCTTGAAATTTAAAAAAACGCTAAAACTAAAACATTCCAAAATAAAAACAATCAAAACGAAAAATCGCCAAAATGAAAAAACCGCTTAAAGGAAAAAAGCACCAGAATTAAAAAAATCGCTAAAAAGCAAAAAATCACCATAACTAAAAAGATCGCAAAAAAACTTTAAAAAAACGCACAAGCCGAAAAAATCGGAACGCAAGGCACTAAAACCAAAAAATCGCTAAAACTAAAAAGATCGTCAAAAAACGAAAAAAATCACAAAAAATTTAAAAAGCGCCAAAATAAAAAAGTGCCAAAACTACCAAAACTAAAAAAAATCGCCAAAAAAAAAATCGCGCAAAACGACAAATTGGCAAAACCAAAAAAAATCGCTAAAACTAAAAAAAAACCAAAAAACTAAATAAATCCCAAAAACAGAAAAAAGCGCCAAAACTGAAAAAAGCGCAAACTAAAATAAATCTCTAAAACTAAAAATATCGTCAAAAAGCAAAAAAACGTTAAAACAAAAAACGCCAAGACCAAAAAATCGCCAAAACTAAAAAAAAAATCGGTAAAAAAGCAAAAGAAAATTGCAAAAAACGAAAGAAGTTTCGACTGTTTTTTTTTTTTGGTTAGGGGACCATAACACATCAAACATATACAGTGATACACCTTCGCATTTTTCTTGTTGCATAGTGTAATTATACAGACGCAAAGACAACATCAACTGCAAACAAGCACAACAAATTAAAAAGCTTGTTAATTAATTTTGCCTACTCGGGCATCTCTTGTGTACAAATTTTAACTATATTTCAGTGGCAGGCAGCATATTTTAACATGCATCATGTATCGTGTATTTATTTTAATTTGTATTTCAATATTACATTTTGTAAGTAGATTTTCATTATTTTATGATATTTATTTTTACGAAACTCAGCATTTCTTTTTTAACTCATTCAATGATAAAAATTGCAAGAGTTAAAAATTGCACAGAAAGTTGCTGTTGTCACTAAGTTTGAATACACTTAACTAAAGTTTTTTTTTTTTGATATTAACAAAACAAAAGATAAAATATTTTTCATTTCAACTTTTTTCAGCGATTTGTTTTGAATTTTTCGTTGAACCGAAATCGAAAAATATTTATTCGAAATTTCCATTTTTTTGGTATATTTTTGACAATATCTTCGGCTCTTAATAAAGAATTGACTTTTTATTATGAAATCTCGATTTTAGGAGAAATTTCGAACTTTTTACATATTTCGAATTTTTCGATGAATCGAACTCGAATTTAATTTTTGCGAAATTTGCATTTCTTTGAGGATTTCTATAAATTTTATGGTTTTAGTGGATTATTTTTTTAGTTAATTTTCGAATATTCTAAATTTCGATTTTTTTATATTTTCGGTTTTTAGAGACTATTTGATCTTGTGACTAAATCTTGTGATTTAGTGCATTTTGGAACTTTTAGCTGATTTTCGAATTTTTCGCAGCATCGAAATCGAAAAATATTTAATCGAAATTTCTATTTTTTTCTATATTCTTGACAACGAAATCTTAATAAGTGCTTGATTTTTTATTATCAAATCTCGTTTTTAGGGGCATTTTGGAACTTTTAGTAAATTTTCAAGTTTTTCGGTGAGTCGAAATGTATTTTTGAAAAATTTGTTTTTTCTTTTGGTAATTTCTAGACAATATCTGGGATTTTTAGTAAGTTTTCTTAAACATTTTATGACTTCGAATTTTTCGGAGAGTCTAAATCGAAATACATACATATAATTTTTCGATTTCATTTTATTTATTTTCTATATTTTTTTTTTGTGAATATTTTATGTGAATATTTGTTTTTTTCTTAAATCTCGAGCTTAAATCTTGAATTTCTTGTGAACTTTCGAAATTTTCGATAAATCTAAATTGAAATGTATTTTTCGAAATTCAGAGCTTTTAGTAAACTTTTGACAAAATCTTCGGTTTTTAGTGAAAGTAAAGTTTTTTATTATTAAATTTCGAGCTTAGGAGCGGAGCAATTCGGAACTTTTTGTGAATTTTTGATTCTTTCTGTGAATTGAAATCGATAATTCATACTTGCTCAAAATTTTTATTTTTTTGGTATTTAATTTTTCGTTTTTAGTGTATTTTTTTTAGTTAGTCGAACTTTAAATTTTTTAGTGAATATTCGAAACTTAGATTTTTTTAATATTTTTGGTTTTGGGAAATTTTTGATCTTATAACTAAATTTTAAGTTTTGTTATATTTTTGTGGATTTTCGAATTTTTCGGCGAATCGAAATCGAAATTTACTTTTTCGAAATTCCGATTTTTTTTATTAGTTTTTGGTCTTTAGTGGTTGTTTGTTTTATAATTTCGAGTTTTGCATACTTTCAGGTTTCTGATGGATGTTGGAATTTTTCGGCGAATCGAAATCGAAATTTACTTTTTCGAAATTCCGATTTTTTTTATTAGTTTTTGGTTTTTAGTGGTTGTTTGTTTTATAATTTTGAGTTTTGCAAACTTTCAGGTTTCTCTTGAATTTTCGAATATTCGAATTTAAATTTTTTCGGATATATCTCTGTAACTTATCTGATGTAGTTTCTTATGGGCCCATTTAGCTAATTTTCATTAGCAAAAAACTCTTTGGACGAATTCTGACAGATTCTATGTTGCCTTCACAAAATTTCTTTAAAGTTTCGTAGAGCCTTTAACATAATAATACACCCTTGATTTTATTCATATTGTTCACATTTTTCTATTTTTCATTCATTAAAAATTTCTACGCTTTTCTACATAAAATTTTTTTTAATTAAATTCTACGTTTTGCTCATTTTTTCTCAACAACTTGTTTTAAATATGTGTTGACAAATCGAGGCTGTCATAGAATATTAAATGTTAAACTTAAAAACGTAAAGATAAAAAATAATCACTGCATTTATTTTTCATATGAAAAAAAATACGAGAAAATAAAATATTGCTCAAACAAGTCTCATGACAGAAAATGTGTAGTAAATTTTGCTATTTTTTTTTTTTGCTTTCGTAGAACTGCTTGCTGCCTTTTGTAGTAATTAAATATTATGACCTTCGAACTGAAGCAGAAGGCATATGAAAATGATTGAATGCAGCCCACATGTCGTTTTAATAGCGATGACACATGAGGGCACAAACAGTTTTAATGTTTTCTTTAAATTCTTAATTATGCAACATATTATGCAAATGCTGTTTGTTAGTGTCAAGTTTTTCGACTGGCTTCATTGTGAACAAAATGCCAACTTTCATCGTTAGTCGAATTTATAACAAATTATGTGAGATTTTTTTGTATGCGAATGGTTTGAAGTATTGTGATGATGCTTTCTTTCATCGTATATGAGTATAATGAAGAGAAGTTAACATGACTATAAAATATACAGCAAAAGTACGATGTTTAAAACAACAGGAGATCTGGAGAAAGAACATTGTATAGAAAACTGCTACAAAAGCATTTCCAATGACAGAATAAAATCACCAAATTGGAAAAGCGTCTATCAACAAATCACCCTAAATTTAAAGATTAATTAGAAATAATGGATACATTTCTTGATCCCTACACTCAAAACTAAATATTGGTAAATCTATCCAATTTCATAGGTTAGAATTGCGCCAACCTATAAAATATAGTACAAATCAACCAATGGAATTGTAGTTTAGTTGATAGTGTGTAAAGCTACTAACCGGAAGGTCGCAGGTTCGATGCCTGCCAAGGCTTAAGCAGTAAGTGTGTTTGCTTAAAAAAAATTTTTTTTCTTTGTTTGTAATTTTTTGGCTTGAACTTACGTTCTCATGTTTATAAACCGGACGCCTTTATCATCTCAGCTAAGTTATCTTGTTAAGTAAGGATAGCACAAAGTATACATAGACATGTGGTGACTTCTTTGACTTAAATACAATAATTTTTTGTCAAATAACTATTTTCGCTGTTATTATTTTAAATTGGTGATTTTAACTATTAAAATTGGTAATTTTAACCACAAAAATTGTCAAAAATTAAATTAATAATTTTAACCATCAAAAATAATTTAATTTTTAAAACATCGTTTTTCCCAAACTTATATTTTACAATTCAGTAAAATGTAATATTTCGGTCTTGAACTTAGGTTCTCATGTTTATGAACCGGTCGCCTTTACCATCTCAGCTAAGTCATCTTGTTGAATAACGATAGCACAAAGTAACCATAGACTTGAAATGACTTACAACTTTAAAAAGTTATTTTTACCAATGAAAATTTTTATTTCATAAAAATTGCAACAACAATTTACATTAACAGTAGGTTAATTATTTAAATTGGTTAGATTTACATATCATTTTATTTTGAGTGTACTAATCTTTTATTTCTATTGTACATATTGTATTTATTAACAACTCTCGAATCGAGAGTCATGTGTAGCACGGCAATCCTAATAACAGGTACCTTATAATCCAGGCCTACTAATGATTTTTTCGCTATGTTGAATTGGCGGCTACCAGTGAATCGTCTAGCCTTAAAAGCTTGCCTTAGACACATCAGTATGTCTACACGCTACAAATGCATGGAACCGCAGGCGATGTGGTCATGCAAGCATCATTGAGTCCTAGGATAATCCTCCTCTAGGTAATTGAATATTTCAGCCCGAGACCATTATTTTCCAGGGACTTAAGTTGCTCCCTCTCGAAAGAATTGAGGTAAAATGAAGGATATCCTCCCCTCATGGAAAAATTTGATATTTACACAGATGGCTCCAACCATCTGGAAACTTTCAGATAAATGAAATGTATTACAAGTTGGGATATCGGCAATCAAAAAGGATTCCAACTGGATACTTGATAGGAATATCCGAATATTCACCGACAGCAAGGCCTCACTTATGTCCCAGATGTACTCACTACATCTGACATGGTCCAAGAATGTCGGACATCGTTGAACGGGATGGCGAGTCATTCTTATATCTAACTTATATGGGTGCATGGACGCGAGACCAGCACAGGCAACTGATACATGCTTGCAAACAGCAAACTGGAAGCTATTTCCGTACGCTGGCATACACTCAAAAACATTACTTCAAATTTACGATCATATATTATCTAAATTTGTGTTGAAAATTTCTCCTTGTCTAAAATTACATCGATTTTGTAGTTATTTTATTAAAGAAAAAACCTTTCAAATTAAACATATTTAGTCCAAGTGGAAAAAATTTAACATAAAGTCTAATAGGGCTATGGCTGAATGGTTGGTACGTCAGACTATCAGTCAGGAGGTCGCGGTTCAAACCTGCACGCAGCCAATCGCTTTTTTTTAGTAAAAACATTTTGTTCAAAAATAATGCGTGTGTAATTTTAGGTCGATAATAATCGGTAAAGTGTTGCCGACTATTATCGACCTAATTTTCAACAAAAGTGTTTTAGAGTGTAGACCAGATGATTTACAGAACCTACTGGTAGGAATTTCGGGGCTGATCTGGCCGAGGCTAAACTCAGCCATATCAGGAATCTGTTAAGGCTCCAGAAGACGCAACTGAGAGATATCGTCGCAACGAGCACATGACACTGCAAACTTGGCAACCACGACAAACTAATGGGACTAACGAATTCCAATTGATTATTACGCTAAGGTTCGTAACGTTATATTCAGAAAGAATTGGGCATGATTAATATTCCAAGGAACAAGGGAAAAATGAACATGAACTTAATTTTTCAACGTACACAGCAGAATAGAGTAGCGCCACTTTCGGATGCCCTTACACTTCCATCGTCAGTGGTCACATATATTTTGCTTATCACCACTTGTGAGGTGGCTCTATTGAATGTGATTTTAATTCTTATATATACAACAGTTTTCGTGAAAATTGAATACAAGAGTTATATCACTCTCAAGCTGATATTAACTGCACTTTCCCAGCGTTGCCATAGGTTTATTTTTCTTCATTCCCTTTTTTCTGATTTTTGTTCTACTCAAGACAAAGTTTTTTGACTTGATTTTGTAACTTAAGTATATATGAATATGTAAACATGTAAAAAGCTCAAGCCAGTAGCTTGAGCTAACGCTGTTTGCAGAAGCTGCCAAAATAAGGAAGAAGAGCAGACAGTCCTTCACCTTCTCTGCCTCTGTCCTTCACTGGAGGCTAACACAACTTGGCCAGCAATTCTCCGTTAGCCGATCTGAGCTGGCGACTATGAATCTCAACAGACTCAACTCATTCGTCAGGAGTGCTGAATGGTTCTAACCCTAGACCATCTCTTTTTCGGCATGTGGTAGCCATTCCTTTTCTCTTTTTTCTCTTTTCTTCCACACTAACACTTTCATATCTCTTACACTTTACATTTTTCCCTTCTTCTTCCTTTCTTTACAGGTAACACAAGGATACCAATCCTGGACCCAAGAGAGCGGTCACACACTCCTTAAACCAAAGACATAAGAAAGGTTTAACTCATCTATTCCTGATCTACTGTTCATAAGAAATCCATGAGTAAATATGCTAATCTCGCTCTCCATACCATCTGCAATAAGAGTCCAATGCATTCCTTCGACCACTTATGCATTCCAAAGACATTTGAGTGTCTCATACTTCTTTATGTCCTAAGGTCCAGATAGGAGTACTGTGGACACGTGTTGAACCCAAAGTTGTTCCTAGTGACATCATCATCCATACAAAGTGCTGTAATTTGAAGACAAGATGCAAAGATAGGTAAAAACTGGCGGAATAGCTTCGAGGAAATGGGTACTCCGCATACAAAGTAATTAGTAATTACGTTCTATGTAGAAAGCTATGACAGTAAGAGTCTTCATATTTGGTATGAGTTGATTTGAAGACAAGGTACAAAGATAGGTAAGAAACTAGCGAGTAGGTGCGAGGGAATGGGTACTCCGCATACAAAATAATTAGTAATTACATGCTATCTGGAAAGCTATAACAGTAAGATTCTTCAAAGTTGGTATGAGCTAATTTAAAGGCAAGATAAAAAGATAGTTTAAAAATTGGCGGAGTAGGTGCGAGGAAAGGGTTACTCCTCTAATTAGGTACAGTCTGGAAAGCTACAATAGTAAGAGTCTTCGAATTTGGTATGAAGTAATTTGAAGACAGGGTACGAAGATAGGTCAAGAACTGAGAGGGTTGGTGGGAGGGAGTGGGTACTCCCCATACAAAGCAATTAGTAATTACGTGCTATCTGGAAAGCTATGATAGCAAGAGTTTTAAAATTTGCTACGAGCTAATTTGAAGACAATATACGAAGATAAGAAGGTAAGAAACCGGCGGGGTTGGCGCCGCTAAATGGAATCCCAGATGTAAAGTTTCAAAACGCCGATATATATATATATATATATATATATATATATATATATATATATATATATATATATATATATATATATATATATATATATATATATATATATATATATATATATATATATATATATATATATATATATATATATATATATATATATATATATATATATATATATATATATATATATATATATATATATATGTATTTTTTGGAGACCTCTACCAGCATCAGTCATTAGAACCTTGATATTTAAAAAAAAAATCTTGTTGTACAGTGTATATATTCGCAATTTTTTAAAAAAACTAGGTGACTTCTCTTTATTATATATAAAATCAATATTTATCCATCGATTTTCATGAAATAAATCTTATTTTATTTGCAGTATATGTGGCCTTACGATCAGTTAATAACAATAGAAAGTTTTAGCCATTTTAGATTTTTTATACATTTTTAAACAATAAAATATTTTCCAATTTTGCATAAAAACATATATTTTTCATCATTGCGGTCTGAATAATTCCGAAACCATTGAGCACATATGTAAAAAAAATTATATTAAAACTGCTTAAAGATGATTTTACTGCAAATTTTTTTGGTGTTTTTTGTAATAAAATTAGACTACCCCTTCCCAAGTTATGATGAAATCGGTGTAGCAGCGTCTTGAAAAATCCCAAATTTTATAACAAAAATTTTTAAAAACGTATCCATTCATTAAAAAAGTTTCATTTTGTTGCATAGTGCTATCTAGATGTTGCTAATAGCTTTTTTACACTATCTCACAAGCCGTTCGACTTCTGTAGAAAATGCAACCCTGATGTAATGAGTTTAAATGAGTTTTCAAAAAGCAATAACAACACATTATATCAGAGTTGCATTTTCTACAGAAGTCGAACGGCTTGTGGGAGAGTCTAAAACTAGCTTAATAATCATGACATGCCCAATTATTTATTTTACATAAACTAAGAAATTCACTTTGTCATTTCACTTCATTCCGTTTTGTATTTATTATCTGAAACATTATTAAAACATTTAACAAACTTTCAAAAAAGTCAAAAAGTTAATATAAAGTTAGCACTTCATATATTCTTGCAGAGTTTTTCTTCTTTTAAACAGCTGCGATACACACACACACACACGCAAATACACAATGTGTCAAATACATTTCCTCGTGGGCCAAGTTTTCGAGACATTACCGATTCATATGCGAAACAAGTATCTATCACCGTCGCACAGTGGCTCAGGAATTGAATTCGTTGGTCAAACCCAAAATATTTTGTTGTCATCGATTTTCAAAATTTTAACACTATTTAATAGTGAACATATATGTATATGGAGACTACGGTAGCCAAAAACCTAGGTCAAAATATTTTTGATTGTGGGCGTGGCATGCTATTAAACACAAATATTTTATACAATCTACAAAATAAAAAGGTGATCTATTTATATTTTATCAGCAAGAAATTATAATTTCTTGTAAACCATCACAAATACTAGAAATGTATGAAAGCTAACAATTAAAGGGTGTTCTAAAGCGAGCAGCGAAACATGTTGAAATATTAATGTAATAATATACGGACACTTAATATATATACACTTGACATTTTCAAAGTTAGTGTATTATTTATTATACAGACTACAACAATAAATACTGAAATTTTAACAAAATAAAAATTAAAGGGTATTCTATCAGGTAATGTAATTTTGAAATTAAGCTGTATCTTGCGAAGTGTAATAATTAGACACTTAAAACCAACAAAATTAATAATTATAAAGTGAATTAATAATTAACAGGCATTTTTTCAAGTAATGCAACGAACAAGCCGAAAAGTTAATCACTAAAAGGAAAACAATCGCCAAAACATAAAAATGGCCAAAACAAAAAAGCGACAAAACTACAAAAAAAACCAAAATGGAAAAAATAGCTAAAACGAAAAAAAGAATTAAAATAAAAAAAACGCTGAAACGAAAAAAGCACCAAAACGAAAAAATCGCCAAAACCAAAGAAATCACCATAACACGAAAAAAGTTGTCAAAATGAAAATAGTCGCCAAAACAAAAACAAACACCAAAAAGTAAAAAACCCAAAATTTCAAAAATATTCAAAACGAACAAAAAGCGCTAAAATGAAAAAAGCGCTAAAACGAAAAAAGCATAAAAACCAAAAAAAAAAACTCCAAAAACACAAAAATAAAAAAAAATAAAAAATCTCCAAAACGACAAAAAACGCCAAAATGAAATTTAAGCCCTGAAAAAAAAACACCAAAACGAAAAAATCGCCAAAACCTTTAAAAAAATCGGCAAAAAGAAAAAATTACCAAAACAAAAAAAAACGCTAAAAATAAAAAAAAAAATCAATATATAAAAAAAATCAAAAGAATCCTTAAATGAATCCTTAAATGAAAAAAAAAACATCAAAACCAAAAAAAACTCAAAAACAAACAAAAAACTCAAATTAAAAAATAAAACAAAACAAAACGACAAAAAACGCCAAAATGAAATTAAAGCCCTGAAAAGAAAAAAAACACCAAAACGAAAAAATCGCCAAAACCTTAAAACAATTCGCCAAAATGAAAAAATCACCGAAACAAAAAAAACGCTAAAAAAAAGTCAAAATAAAAAACCTAAAGAATCCTTAAATGAAAAAGCGCTGAAAAGAAAAAAGCACCAAAAACGAAAAAAAGTCGTTAAAACAAAAAAATTTGCAAAAAAAAGAAAATATTCGTCAACAAAAAAAAAACTCTAAAACGAAAAACACGCTAAAATTTAAATATCCCCAAAAATGAGCCACAATCACCAAACCGAACAAAGGGATATACAACTATTGACTGTCGTCGAACAAAGGGCACAAATGTCGTTGACGACAACGTTGATAACATGCTACTAAAGTTGTCGTCAATGATTGATAATAAAATTTAAAAATGTAATAATCGAATCGAACCCACAACCTCCGCACTGATAGGCTAGCACGCTACCTACTAGCCTACCGAGGTATTCAAAAAACTTTGTACAAAAACACGTTTTGTGGGCAACTTAAGCTCTTTAATGTACATAAATGGATGCACGACAACTTCGTATAACCGTACACATGGCAGCTTTGATGCATCTGTTACTCATGTTGTCGTCAATAAAGCTGTATTGACGACAACTTCGATGCAGTTTTTACTATTCTTGTCGTCAATAAAACTATACTGACGACAACTTCGATGCAGTTGTTCCCATCTTCTCGTTAATAAGACTTTTTAGCATATATTTTCATAATCTTGCCAGAACAAGTTCTTTATACACGACAACGTATACCACCTTCTTGCCAAACTTATTTCGAAATGTGTTTTATATATAGGCGACAAATCATTGATTGTCTTGCAGATCTCATAGATGAAAATGTCGCCTGTAACATTTGGGCCTACAGGTTAAGCACATTTTCACCAACATTCCTGCAACTTTAAGAAAACAAAACGAAAATTATAGTAAAATATTAAATAAATGTGCACGTAAGTAAATTTAATCACTTTGCATGAAAAGAGCATAAAATTTTATTAAAAATTTTCTTCTTTTAAATTTAAGTTTTGTTCTTTTTCGTAATTTTTCTTTTACATAAAAAATATTTTGAACAAAAATACCGCTTCAAATAAAGCGCAAAGAGCTAAAAATGCTATAAAGTTTTAGTGCAAAATTTGCTACTTTTAACTAAAGAAATGAAAAGATTGTTAAAAACACTAACGTACTAAAATTTTATTGAACCCTATTTTGCTTGTGGCTTTAACAGCGTTGTTGGTAAATTCTTTAAGGCGCAATTGTAATAGAATTTCGTTAGTACAATTAGTAGAATAAGAGAAAAACAAAACTATGACAATTAAAAAACAACAAGGTTAGTCTGGGAATGATTTTTAGGAATTAAAATAGTTCACAAAATGTAAGTATAGTGTCAGTATAATAAGCACCATGTATCTACTTTCTAGTAAAAATAAATTTTGAAATAATCGTATTATGAACATACAAATCGTTACACTCATAGAAAAATGTATCATCGCATTGATGACGTCGTATCATCATTATCGGCAAACTTAGTCACTTGAAGTTGCCACATTTTCATAGGGTACCATACTTTCTACTTCTATCAATTAATTACTCTATCAATTAAATAAATACTAGGATAGCCCAGCCCGGTAATTCAGCCACTTGCCCTTCTGTTTCAGATTCATCGTTGCCGCTGTTGTATGTTCAAGTTTTCGGGAAGCTTCCGGGGAAGTTCTGGTATTTTGGGGATTTCAAAATAAAAAGTGTAGACGATTTGTTGACAATGTAACCAAAAAGTCGCCAAAATTGTCGACAAAAGTGGTGACTTGGAGGCACTTGGCCCCAGCAGGCCTTCTGCAAGACCTTATTTGGCACACACAAGGCCTTATTACCCCATTCCATACTGATACATTTTTTACACACAATGTCCTAGCCAGCCAAGACCTTCTGCGTTCCCTTCTCCAACAAGTCTGGTAGAAGGCTTTTTTTTCACTTTTTGCATTTTTATTTAAGGGTTTTGTACTTGTTGTTTTGTCTTTGAAAAGTGATTTTTTTGTAACGGTTTATCAGTTTAGTTGCTACAAACGTAGTACGTGCACAAAATGTATGTATGTATACATACATACAAATAATAAATTAATTAAGTTAAGTGCGACTGTGGCTCGCACACGAAGGGTTCCGTACGAATACACATATGTATATCCCTTTCCGTTTTTGCCCCTTTTTTCATTTTGGCAGTTTTTTCGTTGTGCTTTTTTGTTTAATTTTAGTTCTTTTTATTTTTTAAGTATTTTTCTTTATTTTAGGTGATTTTTTGGTTTTGGCGGTTTTTTAATTTTCGTGATTTTTTCGTTTTTTTCCAGCGATTTTTCGTTTTTTGCAATTTTTTTTTTGTTTTTTTACGATTTTTTTTTTTTGTTTTGGCGTTTTTAAAATTTTTTTTTTCACTTTTTGCCGATATTTTTAGTTTTAGCGATTCATTTTAGTTGTGGCGATTTTTTCAGTTTTGGCGCTTTTTTCGGTTTTGGGGATTTTTTCGGTTTTTGGTGATTTTTTTACTTTTAGCAATTTTTTTTTGGTTATGACACTTTTTTCGTTCTGAAGATTTTTTGGTTTTTGGTTTTTTGCAATTTTTTCGCCTATTTTTTTAGTTTTGGCATTCCTTTTTTTTTGGTTTTGAGGTTTTTTTACGTTTTTTCGCTTTTTGACGATATTTGTAGTTTTTGCGATTTATTTTAGTTTTGACGCTTTTTTCAGTTTTGGCGCTTTTTCGGTTTTAAGGACTTTTTTCGGTTTTGTGTGATTCTTTTAGTGTTAGAAAATTTTTTTTTTTTTTGACACTTTTTTTGTTTTGGCGATTTTTTGGTTTTTGGCGATTTTTTTAGTTTTTGTGCTTTTTTCGGTTTTGGCGCTTTTTTTCGTTTTGGTGATTTTTTTCATTTTTGATGATTTTTGGTTTTTTTTTTTTTGATGATATATTTAGTTTTAGCGATTTTTTTATGTTGTACTAATTTTTTTCGTTTTGGCGACTTTTTTCAGTTTTTGGCGTTTTTTAGTTATTTTGGTGATCTTTTTAGTTTTTGAGATATTTTGCGTTTTTGCGATTTTGTTTGATTTTGGTGCTTTTTCCTTTTGCGATTTTTCGTTTTGACATTTTTTTTAATTTTGGAATTTTTTTGTTTTAGCGATTTTAAAAATTTCAAGAGTTTACCTCTTACGGTTTCAAAGATATAGCATATTGTCTAAATTCAGGCGCGGATACAACGGGGAAAGGGGATATTCCTCCCCAACCCCTCAGAAACGAGTACATTTCTATAGAGTTTCTAAAAGAAGTTTGGAAAAATTGTATGATTTACTTAGAAGTTCCCCCCCAAAAGCTCAAGCTGGATAGTAAAATTACATTAACTTATAGAGCACCCTTTAATTTTTATTGTTTTAAATATTAGTGTTAATTGGTGAAGTCTATTCTACAGACTACACCAATTACTACTAACTTTGAAATTTTAAAGTGTCTATATATAAGTGGCTGTATATTTATTACATTAGTATTTCATCATGTTTCGTTGCTCGCTTTAGAACACCCTTTAATTTTTAACTGTCATGTATTTGTTTTTATAGCGGCAAAAGTTTTACATATTCTGTGAAAATTTTAGGTCCGTAACTCTTATGGTTCCCGAGAAAACAGCCTGTGACAGACAGAGAGACAGACGGACAGACAGACAAACAGACAGACAGACAAACAGAGAGACATACAGACAGACGGACAGCGTAGCGAAAACAATAGGGTACCTTTACACTTTTGGTGTACGGAATCCTTAAAACAACCTATGTAGAAGGAAGTAGGTAGGCCTTCCATAAGGCCTTCCTGAGAAGGCAACCGAGTATGAGTACTGGATCTAAAAAAGGTATAGGAAGGTCTTACAGAAGGCCTTATAAATGAAGACTTGAAAAAGTTTGCTGCTGGGTATGCATTGAACTCAACCACGTTGCTGCTCTGTCGAATCAGCTGTGTTGGATATTAAGTACAAATTTTCTGAACAAAAAATATTTCAATTTTTTTCTTACCTTTGAGTATTTGCTAACAACTGAGAAAGCTAAAATTATGAAACATAAGAGCAAAAATGTGTAAGAGAGTTTGAAGGGAAATTCAATTAAAAAGAGACTTTTGAAAGCGTGTAAGAGATAGGAAGAAAAAGATAAAAACTTTATATAAAAAATTATCACGTAAGAGATATATTCGCTAAGAGCTTCCAGTACACTTTTGTTTTACTAGGTTTATTTTTTTTTTCTCTATAAACATTTATGTTCTACTGCATAAAGATTTGTCTCCTACTGAACAACATACACATTCTTTGAAATGCGAAATTCTAGTGCTGAGAGAAGCAGAATTAGAATTTGCTGCTTTTGCTACCTTTGATTTTTAAAGCAAACTAAATTATGTTTGTAAAAGTTTTGCAGTTAATTCTATTAACAAAAATGTAGGAATACTGATTACACTGGTCAGCAAAAAAGCCCAAAATAGGGCGAGCACGATGATATATTTCATCATAACTCGAGAACGGTTTGTTCGATTTGAATAAATAAAGCAGAAAAATATGCGGAATAAAATTACCTTATATCTATTTCAGATTTTCGGAGTAATTTTGAAACAAGCAACGAACACTTTTTTTCGTGCAAAATTGCAATTTTTTTCGTTTTCAAAACTCATAAAAAAATTAAAAGCGCAAAACTTTTTAATTTTTATCATTTATTAGAAAGCTATGGAAAAAAAAATTAAGTGAAGGAACTCAATTGATTAAAATCACAATTTCGCTATGAAACTCCCAAACTTTTGTCAATTAAGTTCTCTCATTTAATTCTGAATAAAATCAACATTTGTTCATCGATATGGAACCATAATGAGACATTGGCACCAGAGATTCACTAGTGGATTTTAATGATTCTAGTCAACACGTATGAAACTTTTTACTAGCTAAGGCAATTAAATTAACTTTTTTATAAAAATTTTTAGTTTTGCGAGCAGCCGCATTTATTTTCAACTCAACAAAATGAGACAGACAATAAAAAATCGTTTTGTAGCTGTCACAAACTTCTCTTTCCATTAAATGCAAAATAAAAAGTTTAGACGATTCGTTGATAATGTCACCAAAAAGTCACAAAACTTGTCGACAAAAGTGGTGACTTGGAGACACTTGGACCCTGGCTTCCTTCAGGGTGTTTATGTACTATTTATTACATACATATGAATGGGTCAAATCTAGTAATTGAAAATTTCCACTCTTCCTGTTGGCCGATTTATCTGATATTCGGTAGACAACTTTACTGAGTGTTGCCGTTTTGGTATTTTTGCGCCTTTCGGTGTTGCCGCTGTTTTCCGGTGAACTTCTGGGATTTTGGGGAAATTTTTATCTCAGTTTTTTGAAATCCGGAAACCTTCGGCGATTATCAAAATATAATTGGGGAGATTTCTGTAAAAAGTTTTTGAGAATCCGGGGAGCTTCTGGGATTTCAAAATTATTTTTGTAAAAGCTATTGGAAACTCGGGGAACTTCTGGGATTCTGGGGAGATTTTTGTCCCAGTTTTGGGAGTACAGGGAACTTCTGATATTTCATAGAGATTTTTGTCCCAGTTTGGGGAATTCTTAGACCGGTTTTGTATCTCGGCTAAAAACCAGATGTCTCGGCTAAATTCTTGAAAATTATCACCTAAGTATCTTCCAGGCAATATTTAAATAAATTAAGTTAAGTGCGACTTTGGCGCGCACACGAAGGGTTCCGTACGAATACACATATGCATATCCCTTTTCCTTTATGCACCTTTTATCATTTTGGCAATTTTTTCGTTGTTTTTTTTTTAATTTTAGTTTTTTATTTTTTAGGTATTTTTCGTTATTTTTGGCGATTTTCTCGGTTTTGGCGCTTATTTAATTTTCGTGATTTTTTCACTTTTTTCTGGCTATTTTTTGCAATTTTTTTCTTTTCCGATTTTTTAATTTTCGGCGATTTTTTGGTTTTGGCCTTTTTCAACGTTTTGTTACTTTTTGACGATATTTTTAGTTTTAGCGATTTATTTTAGTTGTGGCGATTTTTCCAGTTTTAGCGCTTTTTTCGATTTTGGGGATTTTTTCGGTTTTTGGTGTTATGACACTTTTACCTTTCTGGCGATTGTTTACGTTTTTTAGCGATTTTTCTTTTTTTAATTTTTTTCCGATTTTTTTAGTTTTGGCGTTTTTTTGGTTTTGGCTTTTTTTGTTTTAACATTTTTCGCATTTTGACGATATTTTTAGTTTTAGCGATTTATTTTAGTTTTGGCCCTTTTTCGGTTTTGGAAATTTTTCGTTTTTTTGTGAATTTTTTTAGTTTTAGCGATTTTTTTTTTGTTTGGACACTTTTTTCGTTTTGGCGATTTTTTTGGTGTTTTGAAATTTTTTTAGTTTTGGCGCTTTTTTTTGGTTTTGAGCTTTTTTTCGTTTTGGTGATTTTTTTTAATTTTTGGCGATTTTTTCGTTTTTTGATGATATATTTAGTTTTAGCGATTTTTTATGTTGTAGTGTTTTTTTCGTTTTGACGACTTTTTCGGTTTTTGGCGTTTTTTAGTTTTAGCGATCTTTTTAGGTTTGGTATTATTTTGCGTTTTAGTAATTTGTTTAATTTTGGTGCTTTTTTTCCTTTAAGCGTTTTTTTAGCGTTTTTTTTTCGTTTTGACAAAATGCCGATAAATCGGCAAATATGGTAGGCCTCTTGGCAGCCACCGAAAGTTATTTCACTAGCAGTCTTCTGGAAAATTAGTCGGCTCAGTCACCGGCAACAGCTGATCTCGCTTATGTTTATGTATTTGAATAATTTTATATTCTATGTGCGAAGAAAATATTTTTCTAGTTTAATTAAAAATGGAGTGCTTAAAAGATATTCAGGTAGGATCTTATTTACTTTATTAACAAGATGAACTAAATTAACAACAAACTGGCTATTATTTTAGTTTTTTCACTTGTTGTTGGCATTTTGATTTCAACCATTTATAGTGGCTTTTTTTACCAGCTGACTCAAATTGGAAATATCACACTAAATTAATTAAATATATTTTCTTCATATTAATCTTAAAAGGGCATTAGTTTGTGCTTCCTTCCATACAATCTCAACAAATGACAAATGTCATCTATTTGTTTCAAATCATTTTGATGATTTATAACTACTTCTTAAGGGCCCTGGAGACTATCAAAATAAGGCATCAAACATTGCATATGTGTGGGTGTCGTGTGATTGTAGCATTTGAAAGAGACGTACAAATAAAAGCTTCAAACACAATTTGTATTTTGCCGTTGTAGTGAACATATTGAAAAAATGTCGGACGATGAATTATTGTTGACTTTGTGTGCAGTGATGTTGAAAAAAAGCAACAAGATAAGAAAAAGAAGAAAATTTGGATGAAAAGTTGGTATAAAAAAAGGAATCAATTTACCCACGAAAATCTTTTAAAGGAATTTAGGCTTAATTGTGAAGATGATTATGGCAATTTTTTTATTTTTTAATGAAAAAAGAACACAACACAGGTGAAAAACACAAAACAAATTATTTTTCTTTTACTGTTTACCCGCGATGTTGTTGCGACGAAAAACACAGAAAAATAAAATTTTTTTGTCAAACACAAATGGAGACGTACAAAAAATCAGCCGTCAAAATAAAAATCAAAACTTTTTGATTTTCTTCAAACAGAGCCGACAACAAATACGTGTACCCGAAAAACAACGACCGCACGCACACAACCTTGTGTTTGATGACTTTTTTTGATAGTCTCCAGGCCGCTTTAGTTTTTATAGGTGTGCTCTTTCCATTTGAGAGAAACAATTCATGTAATAACTTAATTATCACGAAACAAGACATTATGATTTGATTCTCTAAAAACTGTTTGTTGTTTTCATTTGTTTTGCTTTGCTTTGAGTTTTAGCAATACTGTGAATGAGTTTAGTGTTATGAATTACTGTGAATTGAAATTCAAATGGCTTGTTGCATATGACTAGTATATAACAGTTAACTGCAAGCATAAACCTGTGAGGAGAAATTTTATAGCAAGAATTTCTTTCTCTCCTCTTTAATATAAAATGAATACAATGTTCACTCTTCTTTGTAAACGAAATGTAAACAAAAAAGTCTCTTCAATAACTGTTTCTTTCCCCTTAACTTAATGAACTTTATAAAATGAATGTAAGCAGAGTCTCTTAAATTTCTCCCCCACCTTTGAGTTCATTTTTTTTTTTGCCCTCAAGGATAGCTATGTTTCAAGGTCAATTTTCATCAATGTTAAATCTTCACTTTTTATTATCATAAATAAAATAAATAAACAACTAATTAATAGAAACGTATTTTGAAAAATTCACTACAAGTTTGAATATTTTGCGAGGAGTGGTTTTACTTCAAAATATGCAGAGATTTATCTATTTGCTACTACAGTTTGTAAAATGAGTTTAAGACTTTATGTATTAATAAAGTAAAGGACAAATCACTGTTGAGCATTTTGTGAAAAATCGTACTTTCTTCTCAGTAACCAGAATTTCGTAGCCTTGTGTGAAGTGTAAATGGGTTTCTCGTTATTACTAGGCAGTCTTATGTGCTAAAAAGTACTGTGTCCTTTCTCAGTTTTTAGGGTTCCGTACACCAAAAGTGTAGAGGAACCCTATTGTTTTCGCTACGCTGTCTGTCTGTCTGTCTGTACGTCCGTCTGTCTGTCACAGACTATTTTCTCGGGAACCATAAGAATATGTAAAACTTTTGCCGCTATAACAGCAAATATATGACAGTTAAAAATTAAAGGGTGTTCTAAAGCGAGCAACGAAAAACGTTGAAATACTAATGTAATATATACGCACTTATATATAGACACTTTAAATTTTCAAAGTTAATTGGTGTAGTCTGTAGAATAGGTTACACCAATTAACACTGGTATTTAAAACAATTAAAATTAAAGGGTATTCTATCAGTTAATGAAATTTTGACTATGTAATTTAGATAATTTGCTGTATTTTGTAAACCGTAAGAGGTAAAATCTTGAAATTTTAAAAAACGCTAAAACTAAAAAATATCCAAAATAAAAAAATTTCAAAACGAAATAAACGCTAAGATGAAAAAAAGCTCAAAAATGAAAAAGAAAAAAAGCTCAAAAATGAAAAAAGCGCTAAAACGCAAAAAATCATCAAAACTAAAAAGATCGCAAAAAAACTAAAAAAAAACCAAACAAACGAAAAAAAGTCGTCAAAACGAAAAAAAGCAATAAAACTTAAAAAAAAACGCTAAAACTAAAAATATCATCAAAAACGAAAAACATCGACAAAAATTTTAAAAAACCGCCAAAACGAAAATAAAAACGCAAAAACTAAATAAGATCGCCAAAACCCGAAAAAATCGACACAACGAAAAAAAGTGTCAAAACCAAAAAAATCGCTAAAACTAAAACCACCAAAAACCGAAAAAATCCCCAAAGCCGAAAAAAGCGCCAAAACTGAAAAAGGGCCTACACTAAAATAAATCGCTAAAACTAAAAATATCGTCAAAAAGCGGTAAAAGCGTTAACAAAACAAAAAACGCCAAAACCAAAAAAAAACGCCAAAGCTAAAAAATTGGCAAAATAACAAAAATAAAATTGCAAAAAACCAAAAATCGCTTACAAAAACGAAAAAATTGCAAGAACGAAAAAAAGAGTTATAACCAAAAATAAAAAAATCGCTAAAACTAAAAAAATCACCAATACCGAAAAAAATCCCCAAAACCGAAAAAAGCGCCAAAACTGAAAAAAATCGCCACAACTAAAATAAATCGCTAAAACTAAAAATATCGTCAAAAAGTGAAAAAAAACGTTAAAAAACGCCAAACCCAAAAAATCGCCAAAACTAAAAAATCGGCGAAAAAAGCACAAAGTTGCAAAAAACGAAAAATCGCCAGAAAAAAAATCACGAAAATTAAAAAAATCACGAAAAAAAAATTTGTCAAAAACAACGAAAAATACTTAAAAAATAAAAAAAATAAAATTAAACAACAAAAAACACAACGCAAAAACTGTCAAAATGAAAAAAGGGGCAAAAACTAAAAGGGATATTAATATGTGTATTCTTACGGAACTCTTCGTGTGCGAGCCAAAGTCGAACGGTATGTAAACAAATAATGTTAGAACGGCTTAAAGGTAATTTTATTACTGCTTTTTTACTGGTTGTGTAAGGAAATTGGATAACCCGTTTTGAGGTTATAATGAAAATGGTGTAGCAGAATCTTGAAAAATCCCAAATTTTAGAAAAAAATTAATAAAAAAACGTATCCATGGAACTTTAAATTTCTACTATTTTTGCAATTAGAGAGCCATCAAAAAAATATAGCGGCAATCAAAGGTCATGACAAAAATTTAATTTTGTTGTATAGTGTTATTTTAATCCATCAAGTATGCAACACTGCTCTTATCAAATTTTGGCTTGTGCCTTGGGGCGTATGATCATTATTTCCCTTAAATCGAATATTTGTCATACGTCATACGTGCAAATTAAAATTTTTTAATTTTTGATATGAATTATTCTATAATAAATCACTCAAAAAAACGGTCCGGTCCGTACACCAAAATATTGTTTTCGCTACGCTGTCTATCTGTCTGTCACAGGCTGCTTTCTCGAGAACCGTAAGGGCCATGGACCTGAAATTTAACAGAATATGTAAAACTTTAGCCGTGTTCTAAAGCGAGCAACGAAAAAAATACTAATGTAATATACAGACACTTAATTATAGACACAAATTTACAAAGTAAGTGTACTATTATACAGACTGCACTAATTAACACTGATGTTCAAAACAATACAAATTAGAGGGTATTCTATCAGTTAATGTAATTTTGACTATGTAACTTACACAATTTGCTGTATCTTGAAAAACCATAAGAGGCAAATTCTTGAAATTTGAAAAAACGCTAAAACTAAAAAATTCCAAAATTAAAAAAAAAAACAAAACGAAAAATCGCCAAAATGGAAAAAGAGCTTAAAGAAAAAAAAGAACCAAAAGTTAAAAAATCGATAAAACTCAAAAAATCACCAAAACTAAAAAAATCGCCAAAAAGTTTTGTGAACTTTTTCAAATATATATAGTATTATATTGCAAAACGTTTCATGGTTTCTGGTTTCGTGGTTTCTATTCAAAAAAATGTATTGAGTGTTATTCAAAAAGTTTTTTAATTTAATTGAAATTTTTTATTGAATAACTAAGGATTTTTTTGTTAAGATACATCGAAGATTATACATTTGAATTGTATTGAATTCATAATAACGTGCGTATTCTGAAAAACATATTGAATTTGTATAAAATTGTATTGAGCGTTACGTAAAAAAAGTTTAAATATAATTTATCTGTGTATTTTTTTCGCATAAATCATTCCCGGAGCAACCGAGAAAGCAAATGTAACGTTCAATACAGAGAATTAAAAAAAATCTAAAAATATACAGCCCAATTATGAATAAAAATTCCCCAGGAGATTTTTTCGCTATTACCCAGGAATATGTTCTCTTGTATCATTCCTCCTATTATAAATTAAAATTTTCCCGGGAAAAAACTCCCAGGGAAAAAAGTTAGTATTCTAAATATGAGGGCGAGGGAGAAATTTTGCGAGTTTTTTCCCCAAACTTTTTGAAGGGAACTAATGCAAAAATTTTAAATTCAATTTAAAAAATTTTGCGAAACAATGGCTTATGCCATTCTCTCTTCTTTTATGGATTTTTATCCAGGCCGTGCAAACATGCGCTTTAAAAACATGAACTACTTCTGCCTTCGGAAGAAAGTTGTAAGGTAAATGGGAGATTTGTTGCGCTTTAAAAAATTTACAATTTTCTTTTTACACACAATCATTGGGGATTTATTGCATCTGGCCCTGGCCCTGGCCCTGGCCCAGTTTTCGCCTCACTTTCTCAGCATAAAGTTCTTCCGAGAGCTTCAGAGAGACTACACAGTACATTTTACTTTTTATTTAAGCAAAAACAAATATTTATATTAACACACAGTCTTATTATCAATGAAAAAATAAAATTTTTATTAATTTCTATTACTGAGCTCTTGCGTTAGTGCAGAATGAAATGTAAACACTAAACAGCTGATCCAGATTTGTCTCTCTCTCTCTCTTATTTGTTTATTTCCCGGCTTTTTAGAATAGGAGGATTTTTCCCTGGGAATGAATGGGAAGAGAAAAAACTCCTCGGGAAAATTCATAATTGGGCTGATAATTTTATTTCAGAATCCATTGAAAGAGGCGAAAACTATAATAAAAATCCTATCTTCTCATACTTCATTTAGTTACATTGGTAAACAAGAAAATAAACACAATCTGGTATGTGATAGAAATCGATCGATTTAAATCGGCGCGGATTTCAGAAACAAATTCTACTGACAGATGACTTATTTACACTTTTTATTGTTTTGTATCGAAAAGAAAAAATATTCGAATAAAATATTCTTAGCCTTAAAACAATAAAAGGGGTAAATAAGTCATCTTTCAGTAGAATTTGTTTTTGAAATCGGCGCCGATTTAAATCGAACAATTTCCATCACATGCCAGAATATGTATGTACGTTTAGAATGAGAGTCAACCACACACGTGTATTCATTCGAACCATGGTAGATTAATACAGGTAGTGGTGAAAACACAGCTGTTTATCTATTTTCATTATTGGAACTGTCAAAGTTGTTTATTTATTACAACCTGTTGAAGTAATAAAAGAAGTGTAAAGAAAAAACTAAAAAAATAAATTGAAAAAAATAAGAAATCAAGACTTGATTTTTGACACTTCGTGCAACGAAACAATAATAAATGCCCATGTTGTTTTTGTCATGTTGTAGTTGTTTTAGTATTACCACTACCTTTATTAATCTACCTTGATTCGAACTGGGCAATAAATAAACAGTGTTGTCAAGAACATTTTTGTGAAATTAAATGTCCGTGTTTTATTTCTATTGGAATTCAACGCAGCTGAGGAAAAAAAACGTTTTTACGAAAACGTCTAAAAAGATAGCAATAGTATTTCAAAAAAATCTTACGTCTCTGCTGTGGTTGGTGGTGATTCATTACAGCCGAATGTAGATGTCTTACTTGTTTTAATAACAAAAAGCTTTTTATGACTTTTTATTTATTTGTGCTCAAAGTTTGTTATTAAAGACAATATTTTCCTAAAACTACTTTAACAAAGTAAAAAAAGTTTTAGTTTCTCTCCCGCATACAAGTGACATATTGTGCAACAAAATAATATTAAGATTTACAAAGAAAACTTAAAAGATTCATAAAAACTGTCTCGAGTTTGTTGGTTTTTTTCTCAAGATGATAAAGAAAGTTTGGCAACTCATATTTATTTAAGTTAGAGCAAAAACAAAAATTTGTTTCTTTAAATTTCATATCTGCAGTTTGAGTTTAATAGCAAGGGGATGAGTATTAAGGAAATGAAAAAAAAATCCATTTTGTTGCATAGTGTAATTAGCTAAATCTTAAAGCACAATGTTTCTAAACGTTTTAGGTTTGTATGATTAATATTGAGAATACGTTTAAAATTGTAAATTTTGTAAAAAAGTGTTTATAAATAAATTAAGTAAAGTGCGACTTTGGCTCGCACACGAGGGGTTCCGTACGAATACACATATGTATATCCCTTTTTGTTTTTGCCCCGTTTGTCATTTTGGCAGTTTTTTCGTTGTGCTTTCTTGTTTAATTTTAGTTTTTTTATTTTTTTAAGTATTTTTCGTTGTTTCTTTGGGGGTTTTTTTTTGTTTTGGCGCTTTTCGTAACTTTTTTTTTGTAATTTTTTTCTGGCGATTTTTCGTTTTTTGTAACTTTTTTTGTCGATTTGTTTAGTTTTGGCGATTTTTTGGTTATGGCATTTATTTAACGTTTTCACTTTCTGACGATATTTTTAGTTTTAGCGATTTATTTTAGTTGTGGCGATTTTTTCAGTTTTGGCGCTTTTTTCGTTTTTTGGGGATTTTTTCGGTTTTTTGTGGTTTTTTAGTTTTAGCGATTTTTTTTGTTTTGTTTTTACACTTTTTTCCTTTTGGGGATTTTTTGGTTTTTGGCGTTTTTTTAGTTTTGGCGCTTTTTTTTGGTTTTTGCGTTTTTTTTAGTTTTTGTGATTTTTTTCATTTGGCGATTTTTTCATTTTTTGATGATTTATTTAGTTTTAGCGATTTTCGTTTCGAAGACTTTTTCGATTTTTGACGTTTTTTTAGTTTTTTGGCAATCTTTTTAATTTTGGTGATATATTGCGTTTTAGCGATTTTTTTAATTTTGGCGCTTTTTTCCTTTAAGCGCTTTTTTCATTTTAGCGTTCTCTTCGTTTTGAAATTTTTTTAATTTTGGATTTTTTTTTAGTTTTAGCGTGTTTTAAAATTTCAAGATTTTACATCTTACGGTTTCCAAGATACAGCATACGATATTGTCTCAATTACATAGTCAAAATCACAATAACTAATAGAATACCCTTTAATTTTTATTGTTTTAAATATCGGTGTTAATTGGTGTAGTCTATTCTACAGACTACACCAATTAACACGAACTTAGAAAATTTAAAGTGTCTATATATGTGTCTGCATATTACATTAGTATTTCAACATTTTTCGTTGCTCGCCTTAGAACACCCTTAAATTTTTAGCTGTCATATATTTATTGTTGTAGCGGTCAAAGTTTTACATATTCTGTAAAAATTTCAGGTCCGTAGCAGTTACCGAGAAAACAGCCTGTGACAGACAGACGGACAGACGGACAAACGGGCGGACAGCGTAGCGAAAACAATAGGGTTCCTTTACGCTTTTGGTGTATCGGAACCCTAAAAAGAGTGTTGATTAAAATATAATTTAGCGTTCATTCACAATAGATGCCTAATTAAAAAAAACGGTAAAGATTTATGCATACTTTTTTGTTATTCCCCAATTAGAATCTGTAACTTCTTTCATACCTCCAAGTGGTTTTAAGTTTCCTGTTGTATTATCTTGCTTTGACTAAGATTTTTTCATTAATTGCATGTTTCTTTCTTTTTTTCCTTTCTTATTTAACCTTAAACCAATATTGAAATTTAAAACATTTTCCTTAATAAGAAATCCACAAAAATGTTACTAAAAAAGAAATAAATAAAGAAAATTTGTGAAATCTCTACAATTTTAATTAATTTCAGCATTTTAGTTTCCATTTACGGATTGATAAAAAATTGCAAAGCGAAATATAAATTAAATAAAGAAAGAAGAAATTTTAATGAATATGAGAAATAGAAAAAGAAATATTTTTAAATCAGTTAAAACAAATGAAAAGGCAAATAGTTTAAAATATCACAAATTACACTGTATACCACAAAAAAATAACTAGGTTTTGACAACAGATTCCGGCAGAAGGGATCAAAAAAATATAGACGTGTATCGGCGTTTTGAAAATTTACGCCAGGCCTTTAGTTTAGTACGATTCGCTTTTATCTGATATTTTAGCACTAATTTTATGCTTTGACTTATTTCGGACGATGTTAAAGTTCAATTTTCAGATTTTTGCCCCCTTTTTCAAGAAAGGGACAAAATATAAACTCATAAAGGGAAGAATTATCCAACTTTTACTTGTTATACAGCCCAATCATGAATATTCCCTAGGAATTTCTTTCCCACGGAAAACACTTTTCTCGTAAATAAATTCCTCCAATCATAAACTCTGCGGGAACAAAAATATGAAACAGTGGCATCATTGAATATCAATGGCGGCTGTTTTGCTTGTTTACATTTATTTGTTCAGTGTTTTTGTGTGCAAAAATAAATAAAATTGATGTTTTAATTAAATTTAAAGTAAAATTAGATAAATAAGTGAATAAAAAATTAGTAGAATAGCTTGTACGAGCATTTGTGAAGGAAATTGGTGCTGTAAAAGACAAAAATCGTGCAAGTTTCTCTTTTGGTGCATTTTTGGAAACAACAAGCAATGAATGGATCCATTAAAGTCAAAAAATGTTGTGTGTTGAGCTTTATTTGTGTTATTCGACCTACAAGAACAACAAAATATATTTTTATTGATAAAAATTTTGTTTTATTTAAATATTACTTCAATTTTTAGGCAAACTCCCTTCTGTTTTGCGAGTGAAAAATATCGGGGGAAAAACGAAGTTCAAATGCATTGAGAATAGCTACTTTTTCCCCCATCGAATTTTTTCCGAGGGAGCTTTTATTCATAATAGAAGAAAAGGGAAAAGTGAAAAAAACTCGCACGGAATTTTTGTTTGTGATTGGGCTGATAGTGTGCTATACTATTAACCGAGAGGTCGCAGGTTCGATAAAAGCATAAAAGCCAAAAAAGGCTTAAGCAGTATGTGTGTTCGTTATATTTAATACGCGACAGACTCTTTATATTATTTAAATATTTAAACATAACGGCCCTTTTCACAATGTACGATTAAAAGTTAAATGTGGACTTTAACAGCAAGTTTGGCATATACAACTTGTCGTTAAAGTCCACTTTAACTCTTAATCATACCTTGTGAAAATGACCGTAAAGTAACTTTTTTTTATTTTGTTTTTACAGCTTATTTAAATAAATTAAATAAAGTGCGATTTTGGCTCGCACACGAAGGGTTCCGTACGAATACACATATGTATGTATATCTCTTTTCGTTTTTGCCCCTTTTTTTCATTTTGGCAGTTTTTTCTTTGTGCTTTTTTGTTTCATTTTAGTTTCTTTATTTTTTAAATATTTTTAATTGTTTTTGGCAATTTTTTCGGTTTTGGCACTTTTTTAATTTTAGCGATTTTTCGTTATTTTCTGGCTATTTTTCGTTTTTAAAAAAATGTTGTTTTCCGTTTTTTTAGTTTTGGCGATTTTTTGGTTTTGGCTTTTTTTAAAGTTTTTATAATTTTTTGACGATATTTTTAGTTTTGGCGATTTTTTTCAGTTTTAGCTATTTTTTGGTTGGTTATGACACTTTATTAACGTTCTGGCGATTTTTTCTTTTTTTTTGCGATTTTTGGTTTTTTAAATTTTTGTTTGTTTCTTGCCGATTTTTTTAGTTTTGCCGTTTTTTGGTTTTGGTTTTTATTTCGCTTTTTGACGATATTTTTAGTTTTAGCGATTTTTTTAGCTCTGGCGCTTTTTTTAGTTTAGTCCTTTTTCGGTTTTGGGGATTTTTTTCCGTTTTTTGTAATTTTTTTTAGCTTTAGCGATTTTTTTTTTTGTTTTGACACTTTTTTTCGTTTTGGCGATTTTTTTGGCTTTTGGCGATTTGTTTTAGTTTTGGCGCTTTTTTTGTTTCTGCGCTTTTTTTCGTTTTTTGTGATTTTTTTCATTTCCGGCGATTTTTTTCGTTTTTTGATATATTTAGTTTTAGCGATTCTTTCGTTTTGACGCTTTTTTCATTTTAGCGTTTTTTCCCATTTTTTTGACATTTTTAATTTTTGATTTTTTTAGTTTTAGCGTTTTTTAAGTATGGGCACTTTTAAATGTGTCATAATGTCCATACTTTTAAAAATATACATATTTATATGATTATATGTTTTTATGTTCTTAAGTCCGGTTGCCATGGTGGGAAATAAAGTCAATTGACGTCAACAAATATTTTGAAATAGCGTCACCAATGCTTAAAGTATGTCGACTTAAGGAAATATTTGGAAATAAATTGATAATTTTGAGCAATTTTAATTTAATTATTAAAGATTCTCTGCGTAGACGGTGTTCGGCCGGGGTTAAGGATTTCTTCCTCTCGGTCTATCGAAAAGCGGCTTCGCTGAGTAAAGATTTTTGCATTGTCGGTCGTTGTCAAGGCTTAAGGATTTTCTCCCGGCTAAGAAGAAAATCTCACGTTAGCGAAGCCGCTATTCAATATGCCAAGAGGGGAAAGTTTAAAACCCTATGCAAAAACCTCTACACTCTAAAAAGTGTCATACTGTCCATGGACCTTACGACACTGCACTCATGGACATTATGACACTATTGAAAGTGTCATAATGTCCATGGACGTTATGACACTTTTTGGAGTGACATAATGTCCATGGACATTATGTCACTGGACATTATGACACGCCACCGTTAATTGTTGCAGTCTGTAGAATAGACTACACCAATTAACACTAATATTTAAAACAATAAAAATTAATGGGTGTTCTATCAGTTAATGTAATTTTGACTATGTAATTTAGGCAATTTGCTGTATCTTGGAAACCGTAAGAGGCAAACTATTGAAATTTAAAAAAAACAATAAAACTAAAAAATTCCAAAATTAAAAAATGTCAAAACAAAAAATCGCCAAAATGAAAAATGCGCTTAAAGGAAAAAAGTACCAAAATTTAAAAAAATCACTAAGACGCAAAAAATCTCCAAAACTAAAAAGATCGCCAAAAAACTAAAAAAAACGGCAAACACCGAAAAAAAGTCAAAACGAAAAAAAACACTAAAACTAAAAAATCGCTAAAACTAAAAATATCATCAAAAAACGGAAGAAGTCGCCAAAAATTTTAAAAAATCACCAAAATGAAATAAGCGCTAAAACAAAAAATCGCCAAAAATAGATAAAATCGCGAAAAAAACCGAAAAAATCGCCAAAACGAAAAAAAGTGTTAAAACTAAAAAAAAATAATTGCTAAAACTAAAAAAGTCATATCTACGAAAAGTCTCGTTGGGCTGAGTGAGCTCAACTACTTTTTTCGGCATTTTAACTAGAAACTATGTTTCCTTGACAATAATGTCAATGCCATGGCAGAAATGGTCGTAAACACAATTTTGCTGGGAATGAAAATTTGCTTTCCAATTAAGCTAATTCCGACTAAGCCCAGAACAAAGTCTTGGTTTAATCAGGCTTGTAAAAATTAAGTCAGATCCAGAGAGGAAGCATTCAGTATATGGCGCACTAACAAAAATGCAGATATTGATACGCTGCCCAAATATGCGAGATCTTCGTGCGCCAGGGTACTAAGGCGTGAAAAAGCTTTGTAGGAGCAGCGTCCTCGTGTGCCAGAGTACTAAGGCGTGAAAAAGATTTGTACGAGCAGCGTCTTCGTGCTAAGGTTCTTGCTGCCTCTCGAGGTAGCAAGAGCTTTTAGTCATTTGTTAAAAGACTAAAGGATAATACTAGTTTCTTAATTCCGACTCTTTTAAAAGTTGTCTAAATATTCACTGACCCGGTTGATAAAGCTAACTAACCTTTTGACTGAATTATTTGCAAGTAATTCTTACTTGCCGAAAAGCAATCAACCACTGCCCGTGCTTGAAGGAGTATCTGTAATTATGCGAAAAATATTCTTTCGAGCGCATACAGTTAAAAAGGTTTTAGCGGATCTCGACATATATAATAAGCCTTCTGGACCGGATGGTATTTCAGCACTGGTCTTGAAGCAGTGCTCTTCTATACCAGCACGTTCGTTAGCAACCTTCTTCAGCACTTTGTATCATGCGGGTGAATTCTCTTCGTATTGGAAGGTTGGCAACGTAACGCCCATCCCTAAAAAGGAAGAGGCTACTAACCCTCAAAAATTACCGCCCAATTGCAGTATGCTCTGCACTTTCCAAAGTAATGGAAAGTATCGTGAATTTCCATCTTGTGAGGTATTTAGAGTCCAACAGGGGAGTAGGGGATGCTCTACGGGTGACTGAATGCTGGCCTTCTCTTTGGAAAAATTGTGTCACTCCATACACCATTTCGATGACAGAAAGGTGGTGGCTCTAGATATTTCTACGACATTTGATAGAGTGTGGCATGATGCCCTTTTGTCGAAACTTGCTGCTTTTGCTGTCGGTGATAATTTCTCTCGATTTATTTCGAGCTTTCTCAGGGATCGCTCTATACGTGTTGTTATAGATGGGATCTCATCAAACGAGTTCAAGATTAATTGAGGGGTACCGCAAGGCTCCATTCTTTCTCCTAACCTATTTCTTAGTTTTCTTAATGACCTTCTCTGTCAAACTTCCAATCCTATCCGCTTATTTGCAGATGATAGCAATATTTACCATCCATATTCATTCAGTACTAGGCCAAGCCTATCGGAGATTGGGGCCATGAAGCGAGACATGAATGATACACTTAAGCACGATCTTATAACAATCTCTGAATGGGGTCGTGCGAATAGGGTCGATTTTAATGCTCGTAAGATCCAATGATGTATGGTCACGCACAGTAGCATGACCGAACTTGCTGCTCTTGATGTTCTTGGCATGAAGATCTAATATAACGTTCGATGGACTGATCACATTTTTCAAGCCTGAAAAGATACTTCCCTCCATCTGATCTCCTTAATATCTATACCACCTATATCCGACAGAAAATGGAATACAACTCTCATGTACGGGCCGGTTCTTTAAAGTTTACTTTAAAGTTACTCGACCGCGTACAGGACAGGGCAAGGAAGCTCACCGGCCACAGTAGGGTAGCCAACTGTATTGACTCGATGGAGCATCGATACAATGTGGGGTAGATTTCATTGTTTTATCGTTACTACAATGGAAAGTGTTCTGATGAAATCAGGGAAGAACTTGTTCCCGAAACTGCGAACAACACGTTCTACATTAAGAGCTCATCCCTTTGTGGTCGATACGGCAATGAAGCGTACTACGCATTACAGAGAGAGTTCGTTCTTTGGCCGAAGGGTTCTTATGTGGAATAAGCTTCCTGCAGAGGTTTTTCCTGTCACTTTCAATGTTGGAAGGTTCAAATCAAATGTACATAAACACTACTCCCTCTATCCTCCTTCCCATAACCAATTTTACTAGGTTAGGTTAGGTTGAACAGGCAACATTCACTCACTTGGGTCCATAATTGGTCCCTTTGTGGTTACCTGTAAAGAAAGAGGAAAGGGGATAGTTCAAGTAGAGTTGTGAAAAAGAATGAGAAGAAGAAGAGAAAGGCGATCATGAGACGGAAGAGTATGGTTCAGGACTGGAACCATCCACTGCGCCTTATGAAAAGGCTAAGTTTGTTAGGGTTCGTCGTTGCCAGTTCAGATAGACTGACGAAGGACTGTTGACCGAGTTGTGTCAGCCGCTGGTTCTCCAGCGACGGGCAGAGGCAGGGAAGGTGAAGAATGGACTCCTCCTCCTCCCCATCCATACAGCTTCTGCAAAAATCGTGAGACGTTAGTCCCATTAGTTTGGCATGGTTGCCGAATTTGCAGTGACCTGTGATCGTTGCGACAACGTCTCTCACGTGTGATTTCTGAAGTCTTAGTAGATTCCTGGTGCGGGGTGAGTCCAGCCTTGGCCAGATCAGTCTGGAGATCCTACAGCTCCACACGAGACCAATTTTCCTAATTCCGGCACAATGCATTGCAGTAGGGGCCATTCCCTGAGTGCTGGTCTTATTAAAAAAATGGTTGAGACTGATCTGTAGCATATTTAACATCTGATATATTAATTTCCAATTGTATTACTGGCCTCATCGTCAATAAAGCCAAGAAGAAATTCATAGTCGTCACCTGTATTTGAGTCATACAGGCCTGCAGTGGCTTCGAATACCTCAAAGTCGGAAGATAAGTATGTAATCTTCTCTGGAGTATCTCATAGCTCCTCCATAGTGACGTAACGTGCTGCTTTGGAGGTGTGAAGTATTGGATACTGATCACCCTTGTAGATCCTCAGCGTAATCTGTCGAAAATCATACGATGCCATATTCTCCATCTTGGCTAGGTGAGGGAGGATATCAGCGTAAAATATGATTATAATTCTACGTTTTTCACCATCAGCCTCACCGAAATTTTCGACATTCGACAGTTGAAAGAGAAGGATTACAGGCCTTCATTAGGTGTAGGGCTACTATGCCAGGCTGGGACTACCAGTTATGAGCTTGTGGTCTCGAACGAATGTAGCATTTATAGACAATCGATGTCTTTTCCTTTGCCAATTGCCATTATTTCAGTACAAACCGGAATTACTGAGCGGGTAAATATCATTATTTTGTTTATTATACACTTAGCATGTTTACATCGAAATATGTAAAATATTGATATTAAATTACAACAGAAAAAAAAAGTAAAACTAATTAAAATATAATTTAATTTATAATATGTGCTCTCAGAGCAACATTACTGGGAATTTCGACATTATTTGTTTTTAAAAGTTTCACTAAATTCCGTAAAAATTCTTGTGAAACTTTCAATTCATCATCGGCTTCTAAATTTTCATACAGATTAAGAGCCGCTTCATAATTATTCGTTTTTATAAAGTTATTCAACAGCATGTTGTAAATATTTTGCTCATTAATAACACGATTTAAGCCTCTAGCACCCCGAGCCAAACGTAATAGTGTTTGAACAGCACCCTCCTGACCCAAATGTTCACAATTGCGTATTAACAACTCCTCATTGATGCGAAACTCTGGAGTTATTAATAAACGTCTTAATTGATTGTCAGAGCCTGATTCGGCAAATGCCAGCAGAAGGCCACTATTCATATTAACTACACCATGAATCTTGGTTACAGTTTCTGTTATATCAGCCAACAGTTGTTGTGCCTCTTCGGGTTTACAGTTATATTTTTCAGCCATTTCTTCGTTGCCATTACACAGGCGTACAATAAGAGAAAGTAATTCAAATTGCAGCGGCGTATGCTTGTATTGATGGGCCAATTGATTGAATTCCTGAATGGCTCCTGGAAGATCACCTCTTAACAGACGTTCTCTAACTATGGGACCCAAGATGGCATTGTGTGTTCTACAATAACCCAATTTTTGTATAAAAGCATAAGTCTCACGCGTAAGATTACGCTCATTTGGGAGATCTTTCATATTAGCTGCTAATTGAGCCACATTCGTAAGTAAATTCCATACATTTTTCAATATATAATCTCCACCTACAATCTGGTGCTTGAGTGAACGTTCTTCTAAAAGCTTTTTGGCATTTTCTAATTGCCCAGATTTAACCAAAAGAGAAGCATAATCTACAAATTTGTGTTCATCAATGTTGAAACCTTGAAAAAAAAGAAAACAGAGAGATTTTAAATAAATTTTGCCAGGAGTTTTAATTGGCAGCACTACAGTTACCTGGATATGTTTGTCGTAATAACTTTAAGCTTTGTTGTGCCCTGTCTAGATCTCCCAATTTTGTATACAATTCAAGTGTGCTGGCCAGCATGCCAGGACTTGTCTGCACCTTTAGCTGGTCGCATTTATTTTTTATTTCTACTGCACGTTCCAAACGATTCTCACGCACACAAACTTGTAGCAGACGTCTAAGCACACCACGAGTATTCATTTGTTTTGCTTCCAATTCCACTAAATGACATTCTAATTCATCAAGAGTCATATCACGCGGATGATTTATAAATGATGATGCAATAACAGAACCATCTCCTGTACTATTCGCTAGATGCAAATGATGTTTTGTCATTTCTTTTAGTTTTTGATTAATGGTTTGCAAAGCTTCTGAGGAATTCTCTTGATTTTTCTGATTTAACAAAGTTTGAACTGTTGCTGCAGCTGCTGGTGAAATAATCAAACCAATTTTATGCATTTCAACTAATAAACGTTGGCAACTATAAAGATCATTACGCATACGTGCTTGTGTCGATAGCAACTCAATTAGTAATTGTCCTATAAAATCTTGTTTTCCATCAAGACTTTTAGTCGCCAAAGCTCTAAGAAGTTTGGCAAATTGGTGATATCTTTTGGTGGCTCGCACATGAACAGCAACATTACATAGCGGAGAAATAAGTTCTGTGACATTTATTTTCGTTGTATAAGGCTCCACAAGGGCAGCAACAGCGAACCATTTGTTTTGTATTAACATGTGCGAAACGAGCGGAGTCATCACTAAAGATGTCCTAATACCAGTATCTTCAAGTTGCTTTAAGGCCATTTCGGGATTTGTTAAAATAGTTGAAAGTCTAGGTATTACATATTCTAGAATTGTTTGATGATCGCATTCAACTTTAAAATCCTGCATAATTTTTAAAGTACGCAATATGCCTGCCTCATTGTGCCGTCTGAAATTATACATCATTAGAGGCCAAAAATAATGAGGTCTTAAAGGCTGTTCACGTTTGGCCAATGCTTTGAGAATTGCTAAAGCCATTGGCGGGTTGCGTTTTAAAGCTATGTCCGCTGCTATGTGTAGAGCACGTGTATTTTTATTTGTTTCCTCAAGTCTTATGGCGATATCTATAATTTTTTCTAGATCACAGTTGCCTCTGAAGAGAGCCTGCATTAGAAAAACTCCATATGTATCAACGTCTTGATTTTCTTGAAAATTTGGTTTTGGTAAAGTATCAATTATGCACAGTGCATAATCCAGCTTGCTGCAAGGAAGAGATGTTCAAATAAAATAGAAAATGAGAAAGGGAGAGAGAGAGGGAGAGGGAGAGATTTATGAAGCTGGTGGACCATCATTAAGATTGACGAAAATCTACCAAATCAGTCGTATGCTAATTTTTAGAATTATGTATTTTTTAATAATAGGCAGATTTTTTTTTTTTTTGTAAAAAACTTCGTTTCTATACGTTTCAAATTTGTATCAATATTAAACTAATAGTAAATAAATTAAGTAAAGTGCGACTTTAGCCCGCACACGAAGCGTTTCGTACGAATACACATATACTACATACATATATCCCTTTTCGTTTTTTCCCCATTTTTTCATTTCGGGGCAATTTTTTGTTTTGCTTTTTCGTTTAATTTTATTTATTTTTTTTATTATTATTGATTTTTTGTCGTTTTGGCGCTATTTTCATTTTGGTGATCTTTTTAGTTTCTTTTAGTTTTCGTTTTTTTTTAATTTTTTTCCAATTTTTTAGTTGTGGCGATTTTTTGTTTTTAGCGTATTTTTTGTTTTAACGTTTTTTACGCTTTTTGGCGATTTTTTAGTTTTAGCGATTTATTTTAGTTTTTGGCGCTTTTTTCAGTTTTGGCGCTTTTTCGGTTTTTGGTGATTTTTTAGTTTTAGCGATTTTTTTATGTTGACGCTTTTTTCGTTTTAGCAATTTTTTGGTTTTTGGGATTTTTTTAGTTTTGTTGCTTTCTTTCTCTTGCTGCTTTTTTCCGTTTTGGTGATTTTTTCCATTTTTTGGCGATTTTTTTAGTGCGATTTTTCGTTTTGACGACTTTTATCGGTTTTTGGTGTTTTTTTTAGTTTTTTGGCGATCTTTTTAGTTTTGATGATTTTTTGCTTTTTAGCGATTTTTTTTATTTTGGTGTTTTTTCCTTTAAGCGCTTTTTTCATTTTGGCGATTTTTCGTTTTGACACTTTTCTAATTATGTTTTTTTTTTAGTTTTAACATTTTTAAAAAAAATTTCGAGAGTTTGCCTCTACGGTTTCCAAGGTACAGCAAATCGTCTAGATTACATAGTCAAAAATACTTAACTGATAGAACACCCTTTAATTTTTATTGTTTAAAATATCAGTGTTAATTGATATAGTCTATTCTGCAGACTACAGCAATTAACACTAGCTTTAAAAATTTAAAGTGTCTGTGTGTGTATAAGTGCAAAAATTAGGCTCTCTGATGAGTGTTGAGTTGCCTCTCTCAGTGTGTTGGATAACAAAATACCCCCATATGCAGTGGTGCCAGAAATTTTCGGGGAAAAATCCTCATTCTTCGAAAAAAAATCTTCATTTTGAAAAACAAAATCTTAAAAAAAATGTTTATATGTAATATAAATATAATTCATGATTGATTGCTAATTATAATAATACATATTTATGCATGTATATAAAAACATAAAATTCAATTCAAACAGGTTACTTATATTAAAATTATAATATATTAGATGAAATTTATTTGCTGGTGTTCAAGCATTGGCTGTCTCTATATGCTTTATTGCACTGCATCTTCAAACACACTTTTGAACAGTTACAAACCCCTTATCTTATATACAGACTTTCAAAAATCATTAGAGAATTTACAAATGTGTAAATGATTTTCTAAAATACGTACAGTAGGCTTTCAAACTTATACAAAATTCTCGAATGGTTTTTTAAAGTCTGTAAATAAGATTAAGGGTTTGTAACTGTTCAAAAGTGTGTTTGAAGTCTACTGACGATTTGGTAAAGCACCAATGAAATGCATATAGACAATGCTTCATTTCATTTAAAATAAAATTATGACATGCCAAATATTAAATTTCTTATAATATATTAATTATGTATGTAAGTTACATTGTACATCTGTAACATCAAATATATGTACAGTGCGCCCTCGGTCACTGCAAACCTCAATGAGCGCAACCTCGATTATTGCAACAACTCAAATCTTTACATTAGCAGAGTTCTGTGTCTCATGCAAATGGTCTTGCGAAAGTGGAAATGAGAAAATTTTTATGATTTTTCAAAATAAACAATATAACTAGGGATGTAACCGATACCGATTCCGATACCGATATATCGGCGATACTTCAGATTTTCCGATACATCGGTATCGGCGATATTTTACTGTCGATACGACGATACTTTAAAATTTTTTTTTTCAGATTTTTTTAACAAATCATTTATTTTTTGTTAATTTTAAAATTCATTTCGTTATTTTTTAAATCTTATTAATATCAATTTTAAAAATTAATAATATTTTGTGCTGTTATTTTGTAAAAAATAATTTATTTTTTGTTAATTTTGCCATGAGTTCAAATTCAATTCGTTGTTTTTTAAATCTTATTACCACCAAAAAAATGACACAAGACTTATTGTAATCGCTATAAAATACGCTTTATATGACAATATAAAAATGGGTAGGTTTTCAAGCAAATTGTTGCAAAAAAATATGCATAATTTTAAAAAATAGGAATAAAATGAAAGTTTTCTTTTGACGATATTTACATGAAATATAAGTAAAAAAAATATTTTAAATATGCACGAAATCTTAAGTTCTCCTCTATGCGACACTGTTTAAAAATTGAAAATCGGTGCAGAAACAACGCAGTGAAATTTGTTGTTGTCCGTGAGGTCCCAAAAAATTGTTTTTTTTTTTATTCGATAACTTCCGATTTTGAGGGTGTATTGCAATTTTTAAAATGGCAAAATGATCTACTCAACTAGACCTACAAGCCTAACTAAGTCGTTTTTCACGAGTAACAAACATGCCATTTTGTAACAGCGTGTAATTAAGCTATTAAGTTATTTAGAAGAATATTAGTTTATAAATGTCCTTTAATCGAATTTTTAAAAAGCATGGCGAGTATTTTTAAAATTATAAAGGAATTAAAAATTTGACTTGTTATTCTACTAATTATCTGCATATTTTTAATATAGATTCTTTGGAAGCAATGAAAATGTAGTTCCTTAAAAATTACTTTCAATTTTTTATACTGGCTTAATATTAATTTTAAATATTAATAGTCTTTTACACTATAATTTTGAATAATAAAAAAATTGCCATTCTTGAGTTTTGTTAATCTAAACTTGAACTCAATGTCAATATTCGTATCGGTATCGGAATCGGTATCGGCGATATTTATTTTTAAATATCGGTATCGGTATCGGATCGGCAAAACGGCGTATCGTTACATCCCTAAATATAACATTCAGTTTGAATTAGCTCTATAATAAATACCCCATTACTCATATTTTTGTGCATAAAAATGCGTATTTTTTATTTAGTTTACTTATTGGGATTGCATTTGTTAATCTCTTTCTGTATTTCGTTTTATTTAAATTTGCTTTTGAAAATATCCGTTCAACGTTTGCAGATGAATTAAGGAGACATATTAAATTTAATGAAAATTTCTACAGCTTTGGAAACACTAACTCACTATATACTCTAGTATTTTGAGATTGTATGCCAAACGACTTTCGCAGTAACGTTTTCTAAATTTCGAAAACATTTATTAATATGTGGTGGAGCTATCTGAATTCGTCATCTAAATTTTGAACTTCAGTGTCATCAATTAAATTTTGAAAACGTTTTATTATACTTTTTAGGTTTTTTTTTTTGTACTAAAAAATGCCATGACACAGTTTTAGTATACTTTATAATTAGCAAATGGCAATTCTGTACAGTACTTTATTCTTTCATTGAGCTAACGTTTAGCTGAAATAGGTAAATTTATTTAATAAATTTAAAGAAGCCGTGTGGCAATAATAAGTGTTAAGCAACTAAACTCAAAAAATCTTCATTTTGCGCAAAAGATCTTCAAATCTTATTTTGACTAAAAAATCTTCAAAATTAAGGTAAAATCTTCATTCTGGCATCGCTGCCCATAGGTGTGAAGACAGTTGTCATTCTTTTTTTTTTTTTGTGACAGGAGAAGATTTCAGACCAATTAGTTAGTATTCTTTCAAAAGCTTTTGAGCCAATACTGCAACATCAAATTTGGAATTATTTAAATTTAAGAAACAGTGTAAGTGATAGAGACTTTGGTTTTCCGTCTGGATCAAGTACGTCCTCTTTATTGTTAAGTATGACGGAAAAAAATCGTGAAAATATGAATACAAAGAAAATATCTACAATGGTCTCACTTGATCTGAGTAAAGCTTTCGACACTGTGAATTATAACGTTTTAATAGAGAAATTATATTCTAGATTTGAGCTTTCTTCGTCTTCGTGCAAGCTTTTATACTCTTTTATATAATGTAGACATCAATTTGTTGGCTACAATGGAAACAATACTTCGAACAAGATGAGCTCGAAATGTAATCCATATCTTTTAAAATTTAATTGAAATTTTTCAGTGAATAACGAAAGAGTTTATGTTAAAAAACATCTGACTTGTTTTAAATTCAATATATAGTGTGTGTTCTAAAAAAAATATTTAATTCATATAAAAATGTATTGAGCGTTACGTTAAAAAATTTTCTTAAATAGAATTTAGCTATAAAGTGAACAGCAGCGGAACGGTAGAAACAATATAGAGAACATTATCCGTTTAAAAATTTCTGATTTGCTTTGAAAAAAATGTGCTTTTACCGCACTATGGGTTGTTATAATTTCGAAGAATGAATTAGATAGGTCGTATTTTGCTACCAATAATTATTTGAAATTGGCATAACTTTTAACATTGTCGGTCGATTTGTTTAAATATAGTCTTATTTGTAAGAAAAGTTAGCCTACTTTACGCTCATGTATAAATGTTTGTAAAGAATTATTTTAAAAGATACAATTTTTTTTCCATGTGAAACCAAGTCAAAATTGAAAAAGCGTTCATGACTTTTAATTTCTTGCAGCGATTATTATCACTTTTTTGTATTTAGATAGTAGATGTATTGTGCTTTCAAACACTATACTCATTTTTTGTGGTTTATTTCTTTCGCAAAAATAGTTCCCAGAACAACTGCGAAAGCAAATGTAACGCTCAACAAACAAAAATGTTAAAAAATCGAAATATATAATTTTATTTCAGGATCCATTGAATGAGGCGAAAACTATAATATGAATCCTACCATTTCATATTTCTATTAGTTATTTTGGTAAACCAACAAAAAAAAAATAACACAAAATATATACGTTTTGAATGAGAATCATCCATATTAAATGTTAATATCCAGCGAAAAAGGAATGCGAAAAAGAACTAAATCATCACATTGACATGTTTTCCAGGGGTAAGTAAGTAAAACAATTTTGGCTCATGAAAAATATATATGGGAAATTACTCAGTTGTACAGAATATGTCTTCTAGTCCGAATAGTGCGGTTTCATATCCCAGCTGAGTCAACATTTTTTTTTTCAATTTATAAATTATAAAGCTTTCATCAGTCACAAGCACCCCTTTGAATGACGAGTAGTTTATTTAAATGTGAACACATGACGCTAGTGTTAAAATCATGAGTTTTTCGCCCGAATTTCAACGCATTAAGAATGCATTCGAAGAAACCAGTTCTTAAGAAATCATAAAAATACTACTTCATTTTCCACGCGTTCATTTATTTTTTGCTAGGTTATTTTAAGATAATTTTTTACTAAATAAACGAAGCTAAAAATCGTAAAGATCCGACAAAAAATAAGAAAGTTATAAGCCAGTAACTGAAAATCTCCGATTTTATTTTATTTTAGAATTAAAGCAGTTTTATATGAAAATAATCGGCGTTTATAAATTAATGGCTTATAACTTTCCTATAATTCATGTGTTTCTTAGCCCAAAGGCATAAAAAAATATAAAATACTTTTTACTCTTAGGGGCTATTCACATATTACGTAACACTATTTTCGAAGTTTTTATATTATATTAATTGCATGCTCAAAGAGTTGATGTACTTTTTCTGTCCTTTATAAAATTGTTTAATTTGAGGATATATATTAAGGACTTGGGATCCTTGCTCTGAATATATAAACAAAATTCTTTCGTTGAGCAATAACTTTTTCTATTTATGACCGCTTGTTATATGAAATGACGACACTGTGCGATGCCCTATGGCACAGTGAGCCGATCGCAAAAAAATAGCGGCAATAATTTGATTTGATTACAATATATTGAATCCATCATCTAAAGAGGATTTAACCTTTCAAATAATCAATTTACTGACCGGGAACCTTATACCAAATAAGAAATTTCGAATTCATGATGGCATTACGTATACTCGCTTCACTAACTGATTCTAGTATTCTACAAAATTTGGACTTACTTGTTGTGCAATAGCTCGACACATATACGACGTAATGCAACTGGTACTTCTGGACCTTTAACATAATCAGCCTTAAGCTCCTTCACTAATTGGACAACAAAATCTTGAGAGATTTCTTTGCATACAACGATGCTCTGCAACATCTTTAATACCTCATGATTTTGGAATTGTTCACGGTATTGTTGTAGTATATTAGATGCTTTTGTTTCATCTTCATTTTCCATATAAGCCACAACCAATGTAGATTGTGTTTCTGTACTTATTGATAGGCCTGTAGCATGCATACTTTCCCGTACCGTTTGCAAACCATTCATATCGTTGGCACGAGCTTGAGCCAACAGCAGTGAGTTAAAGTCATGTTCTGTTAGGGCTAACTGTGAGGAACGCATTTCAGCTAAGATTTCGGTTGTTTGTTTAACATTTCCGTTGGCACCTGCTACGGCCATCAAATTAGATAATATTTCCTTTGGAGAACCATTATGGCTTTCGTATTCTTGCAAAAATATTTTGTAGTCATTTAAAGGAGCGCGATTGTATTCTAATACCTGTAACATGGTATGATAATGATCTTTTGTAATCTGTTCACATTTTTGCAAATATTTCCAAATATTTTGAAAATTTGATATTCGTTCTTCTGGCGTGCATGTGGGCATTTCACAACCACATAAATTCAACAGAAACAAACCTTGCTCATGCGTCAGATCTAAGTTAGTATTTGTCTTTACAACTTCCATTAAAGGCTCCAATTGTTCAATGCCAATATAACCATTTCTCTGGTAAAATGATTCCAATTTAACCATAACCTTGTCAAATGCATGTCCCAAGGTTGTCTCAGTCATTTCCTTAGCCTGCTGGCTGGCATAACGCATCGAAATTGTGTGGGAAAATATTGGTTTAGCTTCTAATGCCGTTCCGACTCTCTTACAAATTTCTTCAGATGTTGCATAATTCCTGTATATTGCAGTTTGCGCTGTCAATCTGTTAGGCAGTATTTGCAATCTGTGCAAAGCTCGTAAGTTTCGAATAGGCCGAATAAACATTGTGTTTTAATTAATTGCTTTTAATTTAATATACTAAATAAAAAAATAAATGTTGGGATTACAAGATGTGACAAACGCATGTACTAAAAATGTTTACATCAACAGCCGTTTAAGCAGCCGGCCAACGAAGGGTAGGGCTGCCATGCTCCGTAATATTTTTTGCTTTAAGGGGCTCATACACTACAACAGCATGCTAGCTCAATCAATTATATGAACCAATAGAACAACCGTGCGTAGTAATTATCAATATTTTAACTTCAATATATATGCTTGTGTGCGTTTGGTATGAAAATGAAGAGCATTTTGATAGGGCTTTTTACACTATGCCTTTTTAGCCTGCCTTTTTTTGACAATTCTCCTTTTAAACCCCTACGCATGTAGCCGATATGACGATATTTTTCTTTTTTATCGTCAAATATACGATTTTCCGGTAAATTTATCTGGCAGCCTTGTGCACATGCTTAATGCTGAGAATACGAAAATGACAAAGAGATATATCAAAAAACCCCTCAAATTTCAATTCGTGCCATGGTGATATAAGTATACGTCTCTCTATCAAACTGTAAAAGCCCGCCTTTAACGCCAGGCGAGAAAGGCACAATGTAAATTGCGTTCAATATTTACTCTCCGTATATGCGTAACAATTTTTGTAAGCAAACGCACACAAACACATATTCGCCTTGGATTGGCCGCTTAAGTGTTTCGTTTTACATAATGAAGCCCTAAATAAAAAGATGCAGCGGATGGGTTAAAGCTATCGATAACACGTAATTTACATTGTGCCTTTTTCACCTGGCTTTAAAGGCAGGCTTTTTCAGTTTGAGAGAGAGAGAGGAGGTGATAAGCTAGCGGGGTAAGAAAAAGGCACAAATTGAAATTTGAGGGGTGTTTTGTTTTTCTCTCTTTGTCATTTTCGTACTCTCAGCATTAAGCATGTGTATAATCGTCAAAAAGGCCATGGATAAAAAGTCTGTAATGTAAATATGTATTAGTTTTCGTAGGGGATTTAAAAGAAAATTGTAAAAAAGCCAGGCTAAAAAGTCATAGTGTGAAAAGCCCCTAAGCAGAAGTTCTGGCAGCTCTCTTCTAACGGGCATGTTCAGTGTGCGTTAAAGAAAAACAACAAAAACAAACAAGTAAACAAAGTGTGCAAAACTGAGTTCTTATCAGAGGACGAAGCCGATGTAATATGGTGGTCGGCGGCGGCTAAGACCATATATACTCGGCGGCGGCTTCTACCCGGCTAAGAGCGGAAAATTTTTCGCCTGTGGCGGCTACCCAAATGTATCGGCTAAAGGACGGCTAACAGAATATTTCTTGTTTTTTTATATACAAGGCATATTTATAACAGGTATACTCGGCCCAAATATAAATAAACTTGCCTTTCTGGATGATTTACTGCCTTATATATAAAAATAGTTTTCATAAGAAATTTTCTTCATATGTTTCAAAACTAAATTAAGTATTTTTAAAAGTAAATACCCACTTTTGATTATAAAAAATCGGCTTAGCCGCTAGCCGATAGTAGCCGCACTAATCGGCGGCGGCTAAATGATTGTGAAATTCATCGGCGGCGGCTTTTAGCCGGCTATTAGCCGACCGGCTTCTTGCTCTGGTTCTTATCATTAATTGCCGGAAGAATGCCGGAAAATTTAGAGATTTCATATAACAACATAAAGTGCTAAATACATTCGTAAAACAGCTCTGGGCGAGTCAGCATCACGCGTCGTTGGCAATTACTTCGAAAATGCAACCAGGCCACTGTCGTTTATTGGCCTTCGAGAGTTTTGCGTCTCACACCGCATGTGATTAGTGGTTGGCGTCGGTTAACGGTAAACCGTGCAGTATCCCGTTGTTTTCCATTAACCACACGCAAAAAAACAATTATAAAGAAGAATATTAATAACTGGTTGGAGAACCAAACAAAACCTCACTTTTGGACAAAAATAAATATACATTGATAATTGGTTGGAGAACCAAACAAAAACTCAATTGCGAAAAAGCAAGGAGTGGATTTTGGGAGTTCCGGCTTCGTGTGCGACGGTATACGTCGCTTGGAATTATCTTGGAAGAGACTCCTTTTTAGAAATTGTTGATGGCGTTATAACCTAAGGTTCAGCCAAGTAAACCTCCCATCCCTTGTATAGCAAGGGGGCACGGAGAAATTCTAAATCATCAAAAAAAAAGTGCTAAATATTAAGTCTAAATAGATAAAATGTTTAAAGTGTATTGGTGCATTATTGTGATCCTTATATTTCTAGCAATTGCAAATGCTAAAACTACTGATTGTATGGGTCTTTCCAAATGGTTAAAACTTGTAGCCGAGGAACCGCCGCAGCCTTTCTGTCCATTATTAATTAAAAATAAAAGGAATACCGTATATTTGCTCTACGATGTTAATCCTCCGGAAGGATTTAATTTAAGACGCGATGTTTACATACGTTTGGCAGTTTTCATGCGTCAATTACAAGCCAAATCAGATTACGTAAATATACGCTTGGTTTTACCACCTTGGCGAAGATTATATCATTGGAAATCTCATCACATCGAACAAGATCATTTACCATGGAAATATTTCTTTAGCATTGAAAGCTTAAAACGATATGCACCTGTTCTAGATTTTCCTGAATTTTTAGCAGAATATAAAAACTTTGGAATTGATGAAAACTCCCATTTACCCGTGCACAAAGTGTTACAATTAAGGCATTTTAAAGACATGTTTGAGGATGGAGTTTTTCAAGATAAGTGGGAACTAAGCGAAGAATGCCCAGAAGAAAATCGTCAATTGTTACAGGGATCTTATTTGAAAGAACCTCCCCTTTGGCTTAAGGATCCACAAATACAATGTGTCAACTATCAGGGCAGTGCAAGTCTTTTGAAACAAGTTATTAAACGAATCATCAGAAGCTTGGAAAGTGATGAACTCCCTAAAGTTATAGCCATTTTAAATGCAGAAATAGTTTTACATGAACACTGGGCCGATAGAGAGTTTTGGAATGCCCGTCGTTCCATGCGATTTGCGGATGAGCTTGAAAATATTGCGGCCGAGTTTCGTTTGTCCAACTTAAATAGCAGCGATAAAACCGACAACGTTCAAAGACCACCCATGTGGGAATATGAAAGTCATAAACATAAAGGTAAAGCTTTAGGAGGACCATTTTCTTGTGTACATTTAAGACGTGGTGATTTTCTTTATGGGCGCGAAAAAACCACACCTACTCTTAAATCATCCGCCCTACAAATTAAATTCCACTTACAGAATCACAATCTCACCACACTGTTTTTAGCTACTGATGCAACAGCTTTTGAGATAAAAAATTTAAAATCATACTTACCACGCTATCGCATTGTTCGTTTCACTCCCGAAAGTCTATATCAAAAATATTTAATTAAAGATGGTGGCATTGCCATCATAGATCAATTAATATGTTCGCACGCTCGTTTCTTTGTCGGCACATACGAAAGCACATTTACCTATCGTATCTATGAAGAGCGTGAAATATTAGGATTTCCCAGAGATCGTACTTTTAACACTTTGTGTAAAAAATCTTCAATGGAAAACTGCTTGCAAAATTCTGTATGGCCAATTGTATATTGACTCCAGTGAAATGCAAAATCGCCTGATATAATTTCATATGCACATTAATACTCGATCTTGAAATTTTATATTAACCAGTAAGTAAGAAGCATTTATAATTATAATTAAGCATTTTAAAGTTAACTAAAGAGTATTTTATATATAATTTTATATATAAAATACTTTATATAAAGACATACTACATATTGTAAAAACAAGTACAATAAAGTGTTGACCATTGCATTTTCAACTATTAACATTTCTAAAGATTTTTGTATATATTTTAAAATAAATTTATTGTTCCAAACTAAAATTGTGAAAATTTAACAAAATGGACTATATTGAATCAAAATGGAATCGCTTTAATTCCGTACTTACTTGTTTTTCTTTTACCTTCAGTTTAGAGATGGGCGCGTGTCGACATTTTCCAACACGACACGAATCCCGGATGTCCAAACGAACGCCAAAAATTTCCTAAACACGAACACGACACAACACTCATGAAATCAAATCCAAAAACAAAAAAAATTATTTTTTTTTTATATTCAAAGACATATTTTTTTAATTTGGAACGATTTTCTGTCATCCCACGTCAAATTTGGTTTGAAAACAGACCGGTTTCGGCTATGTGCCATCTTCAGTGTTCTATTGAATATTCAATAGAACACTGAAGATGGCACATAGCCGAAACCGGTCTGTTTTCAAACCAAATTTGACGTGGGATGACGGAAAATCGTTCCAAATTCAAAAAAACACCGTCGGAAGAAAAACACAACACTCAACATATTTTTTTCTATTTTAACGTTTCATGTTCTATTTGTATTTTTATTTACATATTTTATCAAGATTTTTCGCTCAATAATCTTGTGCGGCAAGCTTGTGCTTTCATACATATTTTATTCTGAAAATCGATTCATGTTTTTTCGTGTCGAGTTTGCTCAACACGACACGAACGCGAACGAAATCAGATTTTCTATCACGAACACTTCGTGTTGAGTCGTGCGTGTTCGTGTCACGAAAAGAACACAACACGCGCCCATCTCTACAGTTTCTATTCTGATTTTCTTATCACATTATCTGTCACGAACAATTCGTGTTGAGTCGTGTGTGTTCGTGTCACTAAAAAACATGACACGACCCCATCTCTACTTCAGTTTCTATTTATTTTATATTTCGATTTTATAGCTAACCCTACGTCTATACCTAATATATTGTTATCATGATAAATGTCAAATTCCATATAGGAAAAACAGCTAACATAAACCAAATTAGTCTGAAATCGGTTTGTCAATAATTTTCAAATTTGTTTTTAATTGTTTTTTCAACCTTTTTTATAAATTTCTCTTCACAGATCTAGTACATTTTTTATATATTATCTTCTAGCTATTTAAGTCAGTAGTTTGAGGTTGGCTCAAACCACTCACACCTCTTCAAAACAATTGTATTGAAATCGTTATGAAAACGATCGTTTTCCATTAGATACCTAAATATGTATATAGGTATACTTATATGTATATTGTGGGGTCTTACTTCTATATATAGACGTAGTGTAAAGACCCCACACAGTGGTTTAAAAGGTTTTTGTCGTTATAAAATTTTACACAGACATAGCGGAACAAGTCAAGAATACCTGTTGAAAATAAAAAAACATTAGGTAATAGCCGTTTTTAGACAAAAAAAATTTTGTGAACATTTTTTCGGCGCTCTATTTTAGTTCCAGAGTTACGGGTCTCAAAACTTATTTTTAGCTGGCCATGATTCCTACAATTCTGCACGGATATAAACGAAATGTATATCATTCTAAAGTGCTATAAAACTCTTTTCTACTGCTAATTATTTCGTAAATAACACAAGTACATACTTATGTAGGGTTTTGACTGGAGCAAAGGAAAGTTGTTCCGGTTCTATTATTTATAGAAAGACTCTGATCGGAGAATACTTGAGAAGGGAGGTGCGCTTTGATCTACTCCCGCAAAAGCAATTTTCGTTATAAGGAGAATTTAATCGCCAAAAATAGAGGTTAATTGAAATTTGTTTGGGAAAAATACTGGCTCTAACACTCTGGCGGAATTAGAGAGTCAAGCAATTATAGACATAAGCTGTCCTCCTATTAGAGAGAGACTGAATGGGGACACCTAAGTCACAACTCATCTACAAAGGGACCAACTAATGGACTCTAGTGAGTCACCTCATAATGGTGACTGCAATTTTAATCTAACCTAACGTATCTAAAATAAATGTAATACATTTTCAAACAAAAAAATCCAATTGTTTTCTTAAAAGAAAAGTCGAGGTCTTTATTATTTTCTATTAACATTTCTGTGTATTTATTTTCAATAAAATATACAGCCTGTTCATTTGGCAGCAAGTGCTTAACTAGTTTCAACATTCGTCAACAATTTGTTTAATTGAAAGAAAATATTTAAAACCAGCTGGCAAATGAACTTTTTTTTTTGTTTTTATACTATATATAAATTCTCTTGATTTATTTTTAATTTATTTGAATTGATTTTTGTTAATCTCTTAAATTTATTTATTAAACTAAATAAAAATTATATTTTATCAACAAAATATATAAATATATATATGTATATGTTTAGTTTATTTATAATTTACTTTTATCAATTAATTTGGTAATATGTATGTATTTATGTATATGTTTTTACTTTAGAAGAATGCAGATAAACATATGTACTTATACTATATATCTTACGATATATGCAATCAATCTTATGTTATATCTATAAAGATAGATTATTTCTTCTCTTATTATATATGTACTCTTACCATCTTCTTTATTTTTTTTTTATAATATGTAGTTGTATTATAATAATTTTTATAATTATATTTCATAATTGTGTATATAGGCACTTTTACTTTAGAGTTTAATATTAATTTTCCAAAATATAATTTATATAAAAGACCCACTTACATATAAGAATTAAGCTTTGTAAAATTATGATTTTCATTAAAATTTTGTGTATTTATTTAAATAAAAAGGCGCATATTCATAGTTAAAACAAGGTATACATTAACTTTGGAACGATTTTCCGTCATCCCACGTCAAATTTGGTTTGTAAACAGACCGGTTTCGGCTATGTGCCATCTTCAGTGTTCTATTGAATACTAAATCGTTTTTTTGTTGTACGTTGTTTCTTTTATAATTCGTTTGTATACCTAACATCCTTCCTTGATCCCTTTTGTATTCTGCTCCCTATTTCTCTCTCTCTCTCTCTCTCGCCTCTATATGCTTTTGTATGTCTCTACCTGCTACCTGTTTCTCTTACTATTATGTTTGTGTTTAATATTTGGTTTATAATCTGCTCTATTAGTTACCAGTTGTTTTATCCCTACGTAGGTAATAATCCGTAATTGTACGTTTCTGGGTAATCCTTTTGTCTTGTTCATTTTCTATTACGTTGCCTGGACTATTGTTTTCTTTTGTGTAAAAATATTTTAACGGTTCAAAAATTACGTCTGAAGCAGTATCTATTTGTTCATTTATTATTCTTCCGTCAAATATTTTTTGCTTGTATATTTCCATGTTCTCTAATACGTTCAGTCGCCGTCCTTGATGTTGTGAATGTAATAGTTTAACTGTTTTTCTAATATGTCCTCGTGTACATTTGTTGTCGAATATGTGGTTTGCGAAATTCGATTCTGGTGTTATTCCTGGTTCTCTCAGTTTCTTGTTGTAGTCTCTCATGTGCTCGCGAAATCTTTCTTCCAGTTTGTCCGATATAACTGTGTTGGCATGTGCAAGTTAATTTGTACACTCCTTGTTTATCTAGGAAGTCTGTTTCGTTTGTTCTGTTCTGTAGTATTCTACCCAAGTTGTTTCTTGTTTGGAATGCTGTGTTAATGTACAAAATTTTCCCAGTTTGTATGTTGATTTTCCCATATACGTAAAGGTAGCCCAGGTTTTCTTTTCTTGTTCCTGTTATCTATTCCGTTTCTTACTTGCCTCGATATCCTTTCTAATCTTGTCAACTAGGTCTTTTTTATATCCGTTGTTTTCCGCTATGTTATATATGTTCATATAGGCCTCACGTGTTAGGGGTATTCGTTCAAGTCTCGTTATTAATTGCCTAATTGCTGCGTTCGTATGTTGTTGAGGATGGTTTGATGAATTGTGTATTATTGTATCTGTAGCGGTTGGTTTTCTGTATATTTCGTATTCAATTCTATTTAAGCTCTTGTTTGCCCTAATCGTTAGGTCTAGGTAGTTTATCCTTTCGTTCTCCTTCACTTCCATTGTAAATTTTATGTATACATTAACCCCCATATGCAAAAAAAAATAAAGTGTCTTTGAAATGTATGTTAAAACAAAATTTCCATAGAAAAACCGGTTTTAACATACATTTCAAACACACTTTATTTTTTTTGCATATGGGGGTAAAGTTTAAAGCGAGTATTTTGTATGGCAATTCTGGTTTTAAATTCCTAAAGTATAATTTGTATATGACTATGAATATGCGCCAATATTTTTAATTTGGTGAATGCAATCAGCTTGAGCGCTTTGATTGTTTGCTAAATACTTTTTTTAATAAAAAAAAATGTTTTGTTTTAATAATTTCTGGAGCATCTTAAAATGTTTACATTGAAAATTTAAGTTTTACACAACGAACAAATCAGTGCATGATAAAACTGCAGTCTAACTTCTCCTTAATAGAACATTTTCTATTTCCGAAAAAGACATCTTATTATTTTCTAAAAATATTATCCTATGAAGTTAAGGCGCAACTTAATGTATATATGTATACAGCCGTGTCACAGATTTCGTTTGGATTAGTTTTGATTCCGCAGTTGCCATTCCGAAAGACTACAATCTTGGTGCTTTAGATTTTGTTCGTTTTCATCAATACAAAAAAGGTCTCAAAACGATTTTATGTTAAAAATGTGGCAATATAATTTTGTGATAGAGCATAATGTGGCATGGTTTTAGGCGCTTTAAATTTGTTTGTCCGCATCAGGGCTGTCAGATTTTTCTGACCTATTTCGCCAAAATGATTTTAAAAATCGCCAAAATATATTATATGCAATTTTTCTTAATATATATGTGCAGTGAAACCTCTCATAACCGGACACTCACCGTGGCAGTATTTTTGTCCGCTTAAAGAGAGAGGAACACATTTATTTTATAAAATATTTTATTTTATAATGTTACATATGATTAAAGCAATGGAGAACTAGCCTATTGTGACTCAAAAAAGTTTGCTTAACGAACCCATCAATGTACAATTTGTCTATTTCAGAGCCACCAGCTCTAACAAACATCGTCTTTTAATGAACATTTATTCCAATATGTCAATTTGTGTTAGCGTCGGAATTACCAATTTCAACTACAGAAATATTAATCATAGTTGAAAAAAAAAAGATGAACTACATAAAAATTTAATAAAATCCTGGTGAAAATGTCTGTCCGATTTGCAATCTTTTTAATATTGAATAACATAATATTTTCTATGCGATCAGAGTTGTATTTTTTTGTAGTTGCAAAACAAGCATCAATGTCTGGTATGTGATGGAAATTGATCGATTTCAAATTTCATAAAACTAATAATAAACAAATATGTGTTATGAAAATTGCACGATACAGTGAAATCGAATTTAAGATTGCATAAAATATTCTAAGCCTCGAAAACAATAACAACATGAATAAGTCATCTTTCAGGAGATTTTGGTTTTTGAAATTGGCGCGATTTGAAATCGATCGATTTCCATCACATACCAGTATATCGAGAGCCTATATTCAAAATATGTCAACTCAAATTTCGGAGAAAACGAGTTTTTGATGGCAAATAGTGTATTAACGTGTTTTCCACGTTTAGTGAAAATTTAAAAGCAAAAAGTTAAGTTTGGCGACTTTTACACACATTTTTGTAATAATGCTATCTCAAAGTACATAAGTATTTTTTTAGAGAAAATAAATGCTAACTCCCATAGTAATTTGACAACATTTTGTATTTGTATTTGTTTAAATTTTACATCGACTCTTATTAAATGGAACGTGCTGAACACAAATATACAAAACATTAAGATATCGAGCGGCGAGTTTTTAAGATTTTACCATTTTTAAGCATGCACAATAAAGTTTGTTTTAGAATTTTTGAATTGAGACAGTATATTTTTAGAAAGTTTCTTAAAGCAGAAGAACTAGTCTTTCATTTGAGCTACGATTCGCTATCGGACAACCGCTTGTAAAATTATATCAATTTATTCATCAGATATACTATTAACTTTTCTCAAAATGTCGAACTTGAACCGCAAAAGCTCGTGGACAGCTGGAAATTTTAAAAATTATAAATTTTTTCAAATAATAGAACTTTTACTTGAACAATATGTATGTGCTAACTCTGAAAAAATATTTGTTTTTTGATATGATAAAATATACTATCTCAAAAAAATAAGCAAACAAGTGCAAAATGTGAAATTTTTTGCATATGCATAAATTAGTAAGAATATTTAAACCATCTTATGGAAGGCACATCCTTTATTTTTAGAATATTAAGCGAAATAACTAGTTTTTTCGCTCTCCTGACAAGTTAGTTTTTTTGAGTTGACATTTATTGAATATAGGCTCCCGATATGCTTAATTAATTAGACAGACGTTTAATATAGTTATTGTATGTATTTTGTCGTAAATTAGTTAACGAAATATATAAAATAACCAGTGTTGCTTTTCGTAAAGAATTTGCTTTTCCTTAAGAGTTTGCTAACCAGAGTTCAAAAAATGTTCGTAAATGAATTCCTGAAATGTTCTCACGTGTTTCTAAATAAGTTCTTTCTTCATAAAATTTTGTTGGACTAATGGGTCGATTATGGATGGCAACCGTCCCACAGTTCAGTTGCCAAAAACGATACTACGAATGGCAACTGAGAGCTGTTAATTTCAGTTCATATTTGGCGCTTTTCTGGCAACCATGAATTTTCAGTTGCCAGCTGGCAACATAACTACAGTGCGGTTGCTATCAATAATCAACCCATGAAATATTTCTCAAAATTTTTTCATGAACAATTTTTATTTGTCAATAAGATAGACAGGGAAGCGTATTATGTGAGAAAAGTGGTATGCATTGAAATTTCATATGGCGTTTTTAGGTTTCTTTACCCCATTTGTTTTTCCACACTTGCAGTAAGCAAATAAAAAATGTTTTTCGGCGAAAAATTCATGAAGTATTTCATCATGTAAAAAATTAACGAACTTGTTTTTGACTTAAAAAATTCTTGGAAATAAAAATCTCGGCGAAGCGCAATCGTTAAACGATAACGGTCATATGAATAACAAAAATTTGGCATGAACTTAGCATAAGTGACGATATTTTGACTCAAGACTATATTCTACGGTGATTTTTAAAGCCAAATTATTTGGAAATTTTCGCTAAGATCCATTTTAATTTTGACACTTATACTAACTTCTTGCCCACGGACCCCCATTTGAGAACCAGGGCGAGTTCTAAAACATCAAAATACATTGTAGTGATGCAACTTTACTTTGTTTACAAAAACAAAGCACTTAAGACTTTGCATCATTACAACGGATTTTGATGTTTTGGAACTCAGCCCCATTGATTAAAATGGGTATAAAAGTAATTTTAGTACCATTTTATAGAGAAAATTGTACACTTTAACAAAAAATACTCATTTATTGCAAAAGTTTACATGAAAATGAATTAAAAATAAGAAAACTAGAAATAATTGTTAATATATTTTAAAAAATTTTAGGATTTTTGAGGTTAAATTAAAAAGGCTAAAAAAAGCCACGAAGCTTAAACGAAAATTTCGAGGCTAAAACATAAAATAACAGGCTAAATCTAGCTTAGAAAAGGATAAATTGGCAACGTTGAAAATACTCGGAAACATGTGTTTTTTCATCTTTTTTGTGACAGTATGGCACCGGCAGCAAACTTTTGTTGCGTTCTTTTGAAGTCGTATAGGATTCTGTCAAATTTCGTTTTGACATAATCGTATAGTCAATCATCGTCTTAATTCGAAAACAGTTTCTCATTCTCTCGTGATATTTTTTGACAGCCTGGCAGCTCTACATATATAATCCCCTGAACACGGCAATACAAAATTGTGTATTATATTGTGCGATACCAACTTTAATACAATATTTTGCCATATTTTCCATATGCCGAAATAGCTCAGTTGGGAGAGCGTTAGACTGAAGATCTAAAGGTCCCCGGTTCAATCCCGGGTTTCGGCAGTGTAAAATTTTTTTCCAATATTTTAATCTTATGAAAACAGTTTAAAGCTGCCAAAAAATATGTTAAGTGCGGACATTGCTTTTTTATATGAAAATAGTTTTAAAATGACAAAAAATTAAGGAATTTATATTTAAAGTGCAGGTATAGAAAGTGCACTTAAAAAACGAATTTGTATGGATTTTTAAAGAATAGTGACACAAATTAATAATTTTCTCCAGTTAAGTCAAAAGTGCGCTTAAACAAAAGGCAGTTAAATCAAAACCACTGTATAGCTGCTTTTAGATTTTTACACATATCGCTCATTTACTTCAATAGTGTCATAACTCACAAAACGTGATTTTAGAGTTAATAACGCCGAATTCAAAATCATATCGTTCTCTATATTGTGTAAAAATTTTGCAAAAATATCTTTTAAAATCAATTCCCCAAGAAACATTTTTGTCCGACATGTCTAACGTCAGAGAAAATCTGACATACGCCTTTATTCAAGAAAACCAATGATTTGTTTATATAATATGGAGTTTGAGATTAAGCTACTCCATCAGCATCGCTGTTGATATTTGTCCTTGAGCACTACTAACAAGCAGAAATTATAAGCTGCTCTCTCAAGACCGCCTGTTACATATTGTCCTTAATAAGTACACAAATCCACTCACGAAGTAACCGACTAAGTAGACTCAAGAGTGAATTAAGTTAAGGGCCAAAGTAGAGATAAATTATTATTGAATAATCAATGGATACCACCCAACAAATTGGGAAATTTTGCAAATACTACCAAATGAGTACAATTGTACCAACTTTATCATCCCTGAAGTATGTACTCCCAAAAATTCTGTTGCCCCCTCTCTTTTATGAGCTGAAGGCTTTGCAAAGTTAACTTTCCCTATCTAAAGGGTGTCCCACTATAGTACCCACTTTAAATTGTGTTGTTAAAAGTATATTTTATTTTCTATTTTTAGTCAATTTATATTAGAAATGATGGGGAACTTGTACACAGTCCAAGAGATGCCAAAACAACCGAAGGAAAGCTTTTTTAAGGGCTTATTTGGCGGAGGTGCCAAAAATTTGTATAGAGAAGAATTATGTGAGTTTTTAATGTTTAAATACCTATTTTATATATATTTTTAATATCTGATTTTATTTTTCTGTTTCTATTTTCAAGTCGGAGAACAAAGCGGGAAAGCAAATCGTTCTATTGCAAAACACATTCCGGGCCCTACTTTAGAGCAGTTATATCAAAGAGCTTCAACTGCTGCGTCCGAAATTAGTCGTGCCCATCTATTGGCAATGGAACGTGGTGAGAAATTAAATTTGCTAGAGGAGCGTGCCGAACGCATGGCCAATACAGTGTAAGATTTTAGCGGTACGGCGCATAAGCCAATTCTACTACCACAGTTATTGTAATATTGCTTTTATAACAACAAAAATCCAAAAATAACAGCAAACAAACACTTTATACTACATTTAACAAAAAAAAATTATAATAATAATAAAATAAATAAAAATGAAAAAGAGTTTTCAAATCGTCATGTTATTTATATATTTACCAAAAAAACAAAAATAAAACGTAAAGTATATAATGATTACAACAACAAAAAATAATAAAAGTATTTTTAATAAAATATAGACCAATAAAAAACGTGTTACAGATTTACAATATTTGTGTTTTAATTCAAGCGATTAGGACAAAAAAAGTTTAAACTATTTCAAATTAATAAACCAAAACAAATGTATGATTTATCGACTTTTGTTGAACAGATCATTGAAAAATTCTGGAAATGTGTGATTTATCAATTTAATGAAAAACAAATTTGATATAAAATTCAGTGTAATCCATTTTAAATAGGGTAATTTTTTATCGTACTAGGTAGGTACAATCTGGAAAATGCATATCGGCATTCCTAGGAAAAAATCTGTTGCGGCAACACTGACCTGTCCATACATTAAAATTTTGCTTAATTTGCAAATGCACGTAAAATACCAGGGGCCCAGAACAGCAGAAAAACAGAGCGACGATTTTTTCTGTTTTTTAGCTGACGAAAATTTTAAAGCCTGCTTTAAGGATGAGCAAAGTATTTGAGCCACCCAGTTCATATTAGTTAAATATTTTGCTTATCCTTAAGATATGCTCTAATTTTTTTTGCAAAATTGTTTAACGCCCAGTGCTGCCGCAATAGATTTTTTTTCTTGAAACATTTTTGTCATATATCGAGCCATATTTGCAATTTTATCGTAAGCGACATGTAAAAAATAAACTTTTTTATTGAAGTTGACATTTAATGGGCTTACCCATAGTTTAAAGCAGTGTTGGCATTAGTCGATTGATTTTTAATCGATTGGTTAATTTGATTGATTGCCAATGGGATTAATTTAATCGTGATTAATATAATCATGATTAAATATGTTAATCGTAGTCGTGATTAATAAAGTACATCATTAATATTTAATCGTTATATTGATTACTTGTAATATAATGGTAAGTTGCGTGTAGGAGGTGTTATTGCATGAAGGGTGTAATCATGATCCAATAATACAGGTGTTGAAAACACATATGACTATTTAACAGCCGCGTTGGCTGTATCTGTCAATTGTTTTTAATCGTGTGTTTTTAAATGATTAGCAAAGCATAGACACTTTTATGTAGAAATAAACAAAATAAGGTATTTTTTTAGACATAGGAATTGTAATCACAGTTGTTAAAAGTACATTTTAAATAAATTTTCGTCTTCTGTTTTTGACAGATACGGCCAACCAGGCGAATTGATATTGTGTTTGTTCTATTATTACCACCAACTGTAAAATTAATTTGCCTTGGGTGTAATTAACTATAAGGCCTAATTAATGAAAATGCTGCACGTTCTATAGAAGCTAGGACTCGCCGGTCGATTATTTTATTCTTCTTTTTATTTGTCTTTTGTTTTTGAATAAATTTAATAATTATTAATGTTCATAATTTTAATTTTGACAAAATAACATGCTCATAAAATATTTAATGATTGCGCACAACCTTCATGTATGATTATGCCCATATACACATGTACCGTTATATAAATCGCATGTACCGTTAATTAAATTACAGAACACCAAATTCAATTAATGCGACTTATTTTTTTTGTACCGTTTTAATATTTTTTTGTCGTAAAAAACCCGTTCCGTTGATCAATAAAACTCTAACAAGGCTCCAGACACAAATGAAAACCTGATAAGTTGGATGCATTATATCCGAAGGGGCACGCCTTGGAACGTCTCTGAGGAATTTGAGCTGAGTCCCGTGAATTAAAAAGTAGGCTTCCAGACTTCTTACTAAGGCAGATTCATTACAGGTACCACCACGACGACAACAAATATAACACCATAAAACATGGCCAGAAATATGTCAAATCTATTGTCTGTGTGTCGCACACATTCATAAGCTCACTCAATTTACTAACTCATACCCGTTGTTGATAGAAACATACCAGAGATGTGTCAAAATCTGTTGTTTTTGTGACGCACACATTCTCAAATTTACTAAAACAGCTGTCATCGTAGTGGTACCTGTTCAATCTACCTTGCTTCTTACTAAAGGCGCTTTCACATTGTAATACATGCTTTAAAATTTTTATTCGATTTTGTAAGACGAAAATCAAATCAAAATCAGTCTGACTGTCAAAAAATATTAAAGAAACATTTTGTTTCTACACTATCACATTCCAAATGAAACGTAACATAAATAATTTGCAATAAAGCAAATTTTTTCGTACTTCTTTTTCTTTATTTGAGCTGGCAAACAAATACACAACTGTTTTTGTTATTCCTATGCTTTGTTTGTGCAAAAGACAACCCTGATAAAATGAAAAAATGTGATAGTTTAGAAAATTTCCTAAAAATGACGAATATCATAATACTGTCAAATTTCTTTACGTATTATTTGACAAATCATAACAATTTGTTTTCACACTGTTGGATTTGTGCTTAACATTTGAGTTTTTGACAAGTATTAATACTAAATCTGATAGTCTGAATGCCGCTTAAGCAATATCTCTACGTCTCCCGAAACAAAGTGGTATCAGGCTTCTAGATATATTTTTTTGCATAATCCACTTTACAGATCTCCACGTTCTGAACAAAATATAAAATGGCACATCCGCAATTAGGGATTAAAATTTTCTTATGTGCCAATTGCTAGTTTTACGGCAGTGCGCCAGGCCAAGTTCGGACCACACAGTGTGTATTTACATGAAACCATTCGAGCTGTTTTTACCCCACTCATAACTTTGCTCCACTTGATCATAAAGTAATAAAACTTGAAACATAAGGTCTGCCTACAAAGGCGACCTCATATCTATCGTAAAAGCTTCCCGAGATATTAAGGCGTAAAAACTGCATATTTTAGTACATATTCACTGACTCATCAATATTCACCCCTATACCCATGAAAAAACTCCAAAATTTTCTGATTTGCTATGGTGAATGTTTCCCATAACAAAGTTTTTGGGAGCGAATTCACAAACTTAAAAAATGTGGCATCGCCAACATTTACTCCCGCGAATAATTTTACAAAATAAGTTCACAGCAAGCACAAAATACACAGAAATCACAATAGTGACAGGTAACAATTTCTATTTTGAATTGTTTGTTTTGATTTATAAATAGTTTGCGTGCTTATAAAAGAAAAGTCTATTTTGTGAAGAAAAGTGTTAATTTAAAATGAATAGTGTTTATTTGCGTTTCCTGATTTTGGAAGAAGAAAATCAATCCACGGAACGATTGCAGCGAAGACATATACGCGATGAATCAGATCCGCTATCGTTAACGGAGACAAGGTAAAAGTCCTAAAGATTTAAATGTGTTTGTCTCTAAATCAAATGTTTTTGACAGGTTTCAGGAATATTATAGAATTAACAAAGATGCTTTCCAATTCCTACTGAACGTGTTGGAAGAAAACTTGCCTCCTAGAGGTAAAATGTTCGCGGTACCCACCGTAGTGAAATTGGCTAGCACCTTAAGATTTTTGGCGGAAGGCAGCTACCAAAAGGGGGTGGGCAGACAAATCGATGTCGGCTTAGCACAATCTACATTTAGTGAAGTGCTAGCAGAAGTTTTAGTGACATTAGAAAAAGTTTTGTGCCCCCAGTGGATTGTGTGGCCATCTCTTGATGAAAAGAAAGAGATTTCACCATACTCTGGCTGCGCGGACATGGCTTCCACCAAGCAAGTACTTTGATCTTTATTAATACTCCTTCAGTAAAATAAGTTTAATAAAGTTGGACATTTAAAAACAAATATGTAGCAACTTACATGTGTACTGCTTGTTCCCAATAACAATTTTTGTGAATTAATTTTGTAAAATAGTTGTTGGGAGTAAATAGTCGCGTTGCCATATTTTTTATGTTTGTGAACGCATTCAGAAAAAAATTCTATGGGAACATTCACGATAGCAAATCATAAAATTTGGGAGTTTTGTCTTGGGAACGTTCATTCGCGATAGGGGTGAATATTTAAAAAAGTAGTTACACGCAATTTATACGGTGATTTTTTCACTTGTCTTTAAATCACGTTTTATTTTGTTTGAGAGTTACACCCAATTCATACGCTGATCTAAAAATCATGTTTTTTTTTAATTTTCTTTAAAAGTTGCTTCCAAAAACCTTTTGAATTCATACGATGATTTTTAGTTGCATGTCTTTTTTATAAATTACTCTAAAGATTTGCTTTATTTGCTCTTTCACAACAACAAAGACCTAACACAATCATAGAACTAAAGAAAAATATGAAAAAAATCACCGAAAACTGAAAATGTGATTTTTTTCTCTACCCCGTTTGCTTCTCTACCCCGTTCGCCGTCATAGACCAAAAACCATGTTTTAAAAAACATGGAAAAACATGGAATTGCGTGTTAGCGGGGTAGAGAAGAAATCGGGTAGAAAAAAAGACAAGATTTCTGTTTTCCAGATTTTTTTCGTGTATTTCTTTAGTTCCATTTGCATTTTCTCTCTCTTATTTGATTATGTTGTCGTTTTTGTTGTTATGAACGAGTAAATAAAGCAAATTTTGAGAGTAATGTACAAAAAAGACATGAAATGAAAAATCATTGTATAAATGCAAAAAGTTTTTGGTAGCAACTTTAAAAGAGAATTAAAAAAAAGACACGTCTTAAAAATCACAGTGTAAATTGCGTGTTAATAAGTCTTATTAATTGATTTTTTTTTTGTAAAAATTGAAAATAAAAGTTTATTGCATAAATGTAAAGCATGTCAAAAAATAGTAATTTTATTGCTCAACAACATGTTACTAATATTCTGAGATCATTATGATTTTTTGGTCAAAAATTTGTGCAACAATCGTTATTTTCGGTCCCTGTTTAAAATACATCATTAGGGGCATTATTTATTATTGGAAAATGAGAAATTTACTCGGATTCAGTTTACAGAACAGGGACGTATGAATCATTAGGACGTATGCATTTATCAGCTCACCATGATTGAATTCTGTAAAAACTGAATGTATAGCATAAAATCTGTATCTCTTCATAAAGGTGATCTGCAGCTATTTGAATATTTAGCATTGAGAAAATATGACCAGAAAGCAAGCAAGAGAAAAAACTGAAGTTTGGATTCCCGTGTGGAATGCGGGATACGATAACTAAAGGCGGGACGGGACATTCCCGCGAAAACGAGACTTCTGGCATTCTTATATTAAACATACGTACTTCATGTAAGAGAATAATACATGGCGGGGAATTATGAATGGATTGAAATATATATATTGGATAACATTTTCTAATAAATTTTATGTTTCCTAATTGTTAAAATCTTACCAAAAATTAAAAAAAAATAAAAATTTTAATGAAGTACCATTGCGATGTAGCGCAACATTGTTTTATAACAAAATATAATTGATCTTTTTAAGATTTATTGTGGTTTTTCATTTAAATCTTTCTTTCTTTTAGTTACATAATAATTATATTTATATTTTTTTATGATTATATATAAAACTATTTTAATTTTTCTAATAAAAGTCAATTGATATATTTAACGATTTAAAAAATAATAATAAAAAGAAGTCTACAAGAACCAAATTAACTAAAAATTGTTTGTTGATTTTTTTTAATTTTAAAACAGTAAAAATTTCAACAATAATAAAATTAGTAATATAATAATAAAAATATTTAAATTAAGAAGAAAAAAAAGCGTTTGCCTAAAAGTATGCTGCAAATAACAATTTGTAACAATTTAAAGTTTGACTTAAGCAGTAAAAGATATTCTTAGATAAAGCATACCTTTAGGCTTACAAATTGTGATATACATATATTTTTTTTTTTTAATATGAAATTAAATTTATTTTTAAGGATATTTTATTATATTTGGAGAACAATGATTTTTATATAATATTTGAATTTTACTTTGATTTGGTGTGTTGAGTTTATATTTTTTGTTCTGAAATTTTTTTAACTGATCTTTTTTTTATAGTTTGTAAAGAAACTTTATTTAAACAATACGAAAAAAATAAATCATATAGAAAATTAAACTAAGACTGAGTTTGAAGTTAAAATTATTAAGGGTTTTCATGAAATCGATTAAAATTGCTATTTGTGCAATTTGGCAAACTTCTGAGACTTGTTTCGTTTCTTTTCAACCTGGTGTGCAGCTACATAACTCCAATTTACTTCTCCAGGTAAATGAAACGTATAGACGTGGGTTAAATACATTTTTTCTCACTTTAAGCCATTTTCGGTTTTTTTCAAACGAATAATTAAAAAATACTATTTACAAGTTTAAAATTTGTATTGATATTTTCATTCATGTTACAATAAAACAAATTAAAAATGTCTTTACAACAATATAAAATTAACAAGTGTAAAATATGCCGCCGTGGTTTTGAAAATTCGAGCTGACGACTAATATTGTACATCGGCTTGTTACCGCTCTTAAAGCGAATTCGAGATTTGTGAAATATAAGCCCACAATTACAGCTGGGCGGACAGTTTTACCTTGTTTTATTGCCCCATGTTTTCATCACACTTTTATTTTTTGATAATCAGGCACGTTCTGAAAATCATATGGTTTTAAATCACATGTGATTTTAAAATCAATAATGGTCATGCAGATATTTTTCACTTCTTTTTTTTTCTATTTTTCTATTGTATAAAGTATCAAATATTATATCTGAAAGAAAATTATCGTATATGATTTTAAAAACGTCTGCAGGACATTATTGATTTTGAGATCAAATGTGATTTAAAACCATGTGATTTTCAGAACATGCGTGAAAATAAACAAAAATGATCAAATACACAACTATATCAGGTGCCTAATAGACGACTTGTCAAATTTCCCAGTGCAAAATACGTAAAAAACTCATGTGCAAAATCAACTGACAAAATTTTAAATAGAGCATGTTCAGTGGGTGTCCACACCTGATAATATTCATATCATGATCAATGCCCAACTTCATATAAAAAAATTTTTTTTTATTATCAGCCCAATTATGAATTTTCCCGGGGAGTTTTTTCTCTTTTCGTTCATTTGTTCCCGGGGAAAAATCCTCCTATTCAAAAAAGCAGGGGAATAAACAAATAAGGGAGAGGGAAAAATCTGGATCAGCTGTTTAGTGTTTACATTTTATTCTGCACTAACGCAAGAGTTCAGTAGTTAAAATTATTGAAATTTTTACGTTTTCGTTGATAATAAGATTGTGTGGGTATAAAAACATTTTTTTTTTGCTTAAATAAAAAGTTAAATGTACAGTGTAGTTAATCAGATGTTCTCGGAAGAACTTTATGCGGAGCAAGTGAAGCGAAAAATGGGCCAAGGCCAGGGCCAAATGCATTAAACCCCCAATGACTGTGTGTAAAAAGGAAATCGTTTTTTAAGCCGCAACAAATCTTCCATTTACCTATTATGTGAACTTAAAGGATGCGTGCAAAATTGAGTTTCTAAATATTTATTGCCAAGGCAGTAGTAGTTCATGTTTTTGAAGCGCATGTTTGCACGGCGTGGATAAAAATGCCTAAAACAAAAAAGAAATATAACATTCCGGTGTTTATTTAAACTTGTTGTCCTAAATAAATGCTTATACAATTGTTTCACAGCATTTTTCAATTTGAATTTAAAAGTTTTGCATTAGTTCCCTTCATAATGTTTGGGGAAAAAAACTCGCAAGAATTTCTCCCTCTCCCTGGTAGTTTTTTCCTGGAGAGATTGTAATTTAGAATAGGAGGAATGGGAAAAGGGAAAATTTTCCCGGGGAGATTTTATTTAGAATAGGGGAATATATGAAGTTTTACATTCATCATAATATAAATTCGTTAAGGGCTATTCACATATTAGGTACGTAACACTATTTTCGGACTTTTCTGAAAATTAACTTTTTCTTTTTGTAGATAAAAAGTAGAAAAGAAGTAAACGTAGAATATCATGAATCTGCTCAAGAATTTACTTTGCAACCGGAGGCTGATGAAGCCGCGAAGCAACATGTACTGTACACGTTTTTTAAACTTCGGAAGCAGTTTTGTACCACAAATAATAACAAATTCAAAGATTTTATACTTTTTTTGCTTACTTTGTTTGTTTACCATTGGCATCATATGTTTCTCATATTACTAAATTTTACTAGCAAAAATTTCTGCAGTAAAAATTTGTAAGTACTCAGTCATGAACTGTCACTTTACTCTGAATTTGTGTTCTCATTTATAGTACTGTATTTTGAGTAAACGAACGCAATTTAGTAAAATGCAGTAAAGTTCAGTAAAAATTATTAAAAACTTTTGGGTACTCGAACGCACATATTATAAATCTCTAGTAAAATAACAAATTTGACAGACATGCACATTTACATATGAGTGACAAAGTTGACAAGTCAGATTTAAAAACATAGGGTGAATTCGTAAATGCAGTAAATTTATATAATCGGTCTGCAAACTATTTCAACAGTAAAGGTATGTACATACGAGTATATTTAGTAAAAACGTATCGAGTAACGTTAGAACTTTCAGTGCCGCTCAACTTTAGCTGTTAGTTATAGAAAACGTATCACCCCAAGCAATTTTGTCAGCTGTTAGTATTGGATTGTAATGCCTTTGGCATTAGAGTGACATTTGCTACGTAAAATCTACTTTCTGTAGATTTTCTACGTGACAAAAGCAACGATACGTTTTTAGTAAACACCAACAAGCTTTGTTTATGTTACAGATTTTGCCAGCTGATCCGTACGAACGCGATACGTTTTTACTAACTGGATCTTAATAAACATGCTGCCGTCGTTGCAGCAATCTGCGACAGCACTGTCAAGTGTTTGCACAAAGAAACTTTTGACGAAAAAAAGTATTGCCAACTGTTTGTTTTCGAGTGCAGAACTTTGATTTTTTGCTTTTTTTTTAAAGAGAAGTAATTAATGTGTTACCTTCTTTGGAAAAGGGATGTGTAGAGAGAACATGTGGTGAAGTGGGAGAGAGATAGGACGCTTAATTCATTTACAACTCTGCAACTGCGCGTTTTTATTGTAGAGCAGTGTTGCAAGCTCCTCTGGTGTAAAGTAGAGGCAGTGAGTTGTTTAAGCTGTATAGCCATTTTATTAGTTCTTTTACTTCGCCGACGGTTCTGCTACAATACCGACGACGGAGGGTGCTGTGAAGTGCATTAGGATATGTTAGTATTAATCGCCGCCGGCACTGCCAAAGTGATCAGTGCTATGCCTTCATCACTTTAACAGTCCAACAACAACCAACACAATAACACAGCAATGCACATGAGAAAAATGCATGATGTTGTTGGCTTGCCTGAAACTAGTCTTGAACTCAACACCTCAGGGTTTGTAGTCAAATGCGCTTACTACTCATCCAACAGCACCCTCAGAACTTTGATTATTGCACAAATACTGAATTTACGAACGTACACATATTGTCTATTAGGGTCTTAAGCTGTGCTGTGTCTTGCATATTACCAAGGTTGGGCAAATGAATTTTCAAGCATTTTGCACAGTTTATTTACAAGACTGGAAACTTGCACAGTTTGAACAGTTTGTGGTGCATTTAATCGTTTTCATGGGGACCCTTATTATTTTATGTGTATTTTATACAGTACATGTATTATGTTGTAAGGACGCTGAGCACGCTAATATATATGTAAATGTTTTGTTTAGTATTTTTATGATTAATATTTTTAATTGTTTTGATTTTGTTTTAATTTTAGTTCATATTTCTCTTTTAGATTTGCGTAAGGCGCTGCTAAATATACTCTATACATATGTATAGTATGTATGCGTATATATTTAATATATATATAGTATATAATAATAATAATTTCTTTTACTTAGCAGTATTAAACTTTGTTTTTATTTCCTTTAATAATAATGCGTTTTTAACACTTTTAAATATTGAAACTTTTAAATGTAATGTTTAACAAACAAATAGTTTTTTTTTTATTTAAACTTTAATATGTAAATGTATAAATATTTAATATTTTCTTTTTGTTTTGTTTAAGTATAAATAAAAAAAATCCAAGAACAAAAGAAAGTTTAAGAAAACATTGTGTTTTTTATAATAAACACTTAAATATTAAAAAAAGTTTGTGGTAACATTCGTGTCTGTCATAACTTTCGAACTAATTCAATTAAGAGTGAAAATTTTCGTTTCTAAGGTGATGTCACCAAACCGCATATTATTGTATTTTTTGAAAAATATAATATCTGTTTCATATTAAGTAATTCTATTTGCTTTCACTAGTTTTATGCGTTCGGAAATTAAAACGAAAAAAAATCTTCGGAAGTGAATGTCAGGACACCAAATCGTTGGAAAAAATTTCACTTTCACACGGATGTGAAAGTTATGACGGACCCGATTATCTTTTTTCTTAACAAATTTTGTTATTTCTTCCAACTTACTTAAAATATGTTTACTACATATTAATATAATAGATTTTCTAATTTATTTATTTAAATATAATTTTTTTATAACAGGGATGGAAGTGTTAGGTAAAAGGGGAGTAGGAGGGCGGGAGTTTTTAAATTTTATTTAATAAAAATATTTGCAAATCAAAAGGCAGCTAATTTTTTCCATTTTTTTAATTAAATTTAATTTAATTTGCTTAATTTTAATTAATTTTTCTTTATCCGTATGTATATACTTTTTTATGATAGTGTATTTTAGTGTATGTATTTTAAATATTAAAAAAAATGTTCTAAAAATTACCTCTATTTTGATTTACCAAGTTCATCTCATCCAGGGTGCTTTACGTTTAATTTTGGTGCGTAAACTTCTCAGGCTTTTTGGTTTCTTTTGGGGCGTAAAAGCATGATGCATGCCACCAAAATTATGATGATTGATACCATTGGTGTTGTTATTGTTGTTGTTGTTGTTGGTGGAACCAAAGTAACTCTGTGTATTGTAACCTTCATCGAGTAGTGATGAGTTGTTGTTCGAAAGTCGGTTGGAATTGTTATTTATGGCGACATACGATAGATTTGCAGCAGCTGTACTCAATAAGGCCATTTTACTCATATTATGAGGTTGCTGTGTTAAATGATGTTGCAGTTGCTGCTGCTGCTGTTGTTGTTGTTGTTGATGTTGTTGCTGCTGCTGCTGCTGATTATGGTTATGATGATAATAAGTATTTCTATCCAAAGTGGATATGGTGTGCTCTTCTTCAACGGTGGTAGAAGGTGGTCTTTTAATCGGTGAGTTGGAGCTAAGACTGGAATTTTGACTATTGGTGGTAGTAGAACTAGAATCAATACCTGAGGATAGAGAAAGTGATAGTAAGGCATCTACGCCATCACGGTGACGTTGTTGATCTACCAATTCTTCCGGTGTAATATTGTGACTGAAAGGGGAAAAAAAAGAAAAAAAGTTAAAGTAACGCTTTTAATTCCCGGGATTCCGGGAAGAGAAGTCATGAGGATGCAAAAGACTTCCTATCAATCAGCGTTTCATCTGTTCTGGTGAAGACGCTGGAAAGATTAATAGACACTCATATCAGACATCGACTTGTAGGGTCGTCAAGACTCTCGGACAGTCAGCATGCCTACCTTAAGGGACGCTCTACTGAAACAGCATTACACGAGATGGTGAGGTTCATAGAGAGATCTCTTGAACATAGGCCGTATGCTCTGGCTGCATTCCTAAACATAGAAGACACCTTTAACAACGTATCAGTGGCAGCCACTCAACAACTTCTCCTGGATGTCGATGTTGAGGAATACAAAAGTAGCTGGATTATCAAAAAGGTGAAGAGCAGGAAACGTCACTGCAAAACTAGGCAACAGTAAAATGGGCAAGCAGAGGAACACCACATGGCGGGCTGATCTCCATTGCTCTGGCTTTTCGTTATTATTTGGATTCTTTTCAGACTAGACGCTGCGGGAGTCAAGGTTGAGGCTTACGCGGATGATGTGGTGTTAATGGTATCAGGGATGTTCACGGACGTGATAAGCGACGTCATGTCCAACGCCTTGGGCACACTCAGCCAATGGGCTACAGGTTGTTTCTAGACCAATTTGTTTTTATTAGTTTTCAAAAGGTGTTGAATAGAAGAAGAGTTGAGGGCCAGTGTCAAAAATCAACGAAAAGCATGTCGAATTCTTAAACAACTTATTGATGAAGACTTTTGAGTGGTTATTCTATGCTTTTTGAACTTAAGTACTTACTACACTTGAGGTTCAAATAGACGTGCCATAACCATAGAAAACGGCTGTTCAAACCAACCTGATGGACAACACTGCATTTGCCAAGGCAGCTTGAACAGGTACGGGGCCCCTATGGCTGAGTGGTAGCGATGCTAGCCTGTCAGTCCATGAGGTCGTGGGTTCGATTCCCGCCTTAGACCCTGGGTATTTTCCGCAGACAAGCTAATGGCTTCGCGGGTTGTATTTGTTTATTAAAACAAAAAAAAATTTATATTCCAAAAATTGGGAAGAGAAGTCATGAGGATGCAAAAGACTTCCGATCAATCAGCGTTTCATCTGTTCTGGTGAAGACGGTGGAAAGATTAATAGACACTCATATCAGACATCGACTTGTAGGGTCGTCAAGACTCTCGGACAGTCAGCATGCCTACCTTAAGGGACGCTCTACTGAAACAGCATTACACGAGATGGTGAGGTTCATAGAGAGATCTCTTGAACATAGGCCGTATGCTCTGGCTGCATTCCCAAACATAGAAGACACCTTTAACAACGTATCAGTGGCAGCCACTCAACAACTTCTCCGGGATGTCGATGTTGAGGAATACAAAAGTAGCTGGATTATCAAAAAGGTGAAGAGCAGAAAACGTCACTGCAAAACTAGGCAACCGTAAAATGGGCAAGCAGAGGAACACCACATGGCGGGCTGATCTCCATTGCTCTGGCTTTTCGTTGTTATTTGGATTCTTTTCAGACTAGACGATGCGGGAGTCAAGGTTGAGGCTTACGCGGATGATGTGGTGTTAATGGTATCAGGGATGTTCACGGACGTGATAAGCGACATCATGTCCAACGCCTTGGGCACACTCAGCCAATGGGCTACAGGTTGTGGTCTAGGAGTGAACCGAAATAAAACTGAACTGGTACTATTGACTACAAAGACCAAAGTTCAGAACTTTAGACTCCCTCGGCTACAGAATCAGCTACTATCCTTATCGCACGCCAAATACTTAGGAGTTGTTATGGACTCTAAACTATCGTGGAAACTAAATTTTCAACACAGAGTTAAAAAGGCCACAGTTGCTTACCACTCCTGGCGGAGAATGTTTGGTTCACTCCTGGCGGAGAACGTTTGGTGCCAAATGGGATCTAAGCCCTAACATGCTCAAATGGATGTACATAGCAATTGTTCGTCCCATATTGACTTACGGATCGATAGCATGATGGTCCGCCACAACCAAGAAATACGTGGTTGACTAACTATACAGAATACAGAGACCTGCTTGCATCGGGATTACAGCTTGTTTACGTAGTAGCCCTTCAGAGGCTCTGAATGCTATACTAAACGTAATTCCAATTAACCTTCATGTATTGGCTGTATCCTGAAGAAGTCCGACATTCGGGAAGTGGAGATCAAGGACTTACGGCCATTCCAGAATCTTAGATCAATTACTACCGACACTGAGGAATCCCTCTGATTACATGGTACATCATCTGAACTTCGATAGCACTTTAAAAGTCCTTATTCCATCCAGTCGGGAGTGGAAGGGAGGTAACATAGAAAAAGACTTCAACTGCAGGGTGAATACTGATGGATCAAGAATACTCTGCAGTGTAGGCTCCGGAGTCTTCTTGAATGACCTTGGGGTAAGACTCTCCTTCCAACTTCTCAACGAAGTCATCGTATTTCAGGCCAAAATATTGGCTATAAGGGAGGCGGGTAGGGTGTTACTTGACATGAGTATTCAAGAGAGAGTCGGCATCTTCGTCGGCAGTTAGGATGCACTTCTGTCTTTAAGGTCACAAACTACCTCTTCTACTTTAGTTAGACAGTGTAAGGATGTGGTATCCAGATTAGGTGGTCAGAAAGATATTATCCTCATCTGGGTTCCCTCACAGGGCAACTTTCTTGGCAATGAACAGCCGGATGAGCTGGCCAGGGCTGGCTCTGCTATGGATGCCTCTGAATCGGTAGCCATGCTGTTTGGCACTATTAGAAACCACATATTCAAGCAATATCGGTAGAGACAAGTGGCACAAGTTGAGCACGTGTAAGGTGGCTAGAAAGATGTGGCCTTGCTACAACGGTAAGCGCACAACAGAACTAGCAGAAACCGTAGGGACATTTCGACGCTCGTCGCAGTAGTGCCGTGGCACTGGGCGATCGGCAGACACACTTGCAGGATAGGTCTTTCCTACAATGCTTTCTGCCGTGGTTGCCCGGATTAAAGTAAAGAAGAAACAGATTTTCACTTTCTTTGCGAGTACCCGGCCTTGCACCCCTCGAGACACAAATTCTTGAGCAGCAATATACTAGACGACCTATCGGAGCTATCAGAGATTGGTCTAGGTGACCTGATCGAGTAAGTATCTCAATGCGATGGGTTGGATCTAGTACTTACTACCGGATCCGGGATCTGGGTTCAAACCTATATAGGTTGACACTGACGAGTGGTCCGTGAAAACGGAATCTTTTTGATTATACTTGAATGCTTGCGTGCAGTAGGTAGCCACGTATACCAATCAACCAAGCGTAAAGAGAATAACTTTTGGCTCCAACACTTTGCAGGACTTATACAGTCTGGCAAGCATTGTGCTAATCAAGCTCTCCTCATATTAAAGATTAAGCATCTATGATTACCGTGTTTTTAATAATTAAGCCAGGGCCAGAGTGGCTTGTAAAAAAAAACTAAAATTGTTGGCTCACCTCTCTGTAATGTGCCCTTTCTCATTCGCCTTTGTCTCTCGTCTATAAACTATAGCGATCTTTAATGTCAAATTATATACACAAAACTCGTTAAGACCCAGTTCTATTTCATCGTTTAGCCGCTTAAGTTGTTTTACAATTTTTCGTGAGAAAAGTTTAAAGTCTCAAAAACTCGCTTCCAACTAGGCTTTAGTTTATTTTGCCTTAACATTTTTAGAGATAATAGCTCAACTTTGTTCCAACACGAGTTGAGCGGTTAAGGATTGTGACCAAAGAAATAATCGAACAATTACAGAGTCTTCTATCAGCGGTAGGATTGAACTTTTTTGCTTTTAATATTGTATATTTCAACATAACTTTCAAATCTATTTTGCAACATTTTATCTACTTACCATTCTTCACTACTTTCGTAAGCAGCATCTGACGAAGCACAATTGCTTTGATTATCTGCACAGCCTTGTTGAGATGTTTGGCCATTGCCATTTAAAACTATAGAGGAGTTACTACCATTGATTAATGGCGTAGAAGCGCCACTACCAGCAGCACTGCCACCACCACCAGCGGAATATGTATGATCTTCACTAGGCGAAGAAGTTATAACAGGTGATCTTTAAATATACAAAAGAATAGACTTGTAAAATATGAAGAAAAACGTAAATTTTTGGCTAACAATATAATTTACCCATTTTGGAAAGTTTCGGCAAACACTTTTGGTCCGTGTTTCAAAGCTAACATAGCAGTAGCGGCATTAACATCATCTATGCTATCAGCACCGCAATCCCTTGCCAAGCGTTCTATACTTTCGTAGTTACTAAAAGCTCCCATTACGGAAGGGGGATTATTCGGACAGTTTGCACTGCTGCTATTGTTGCTGCTGCTGTTGTTGTTGTTGTTGTTGTTGTTGATGTTGTTGCTGTTGTTGCTATTATTGGTTTGGGAATCGCCATTAGTTTGAACATTTTGTGGATTATTTGTGGATTGAGTGTATTTATTGCTGTTGTTGGTGTGATGATTAATTGATTTGGTTGTACTATAATCGGACGGATATTCATCATCAGGAACGTCGGGCACCACATCACTGATGTCTTTAAAGGCTTTCGATAGATTGGGAAATAGATGTGGATCAAAGCGTGAATTGATATGTGTGGATGATGTAGTTGATGATTTGGAACCATCTAGCACATCATAGCCCTGCGATGAGCCAATCGAGCCGCCACCCGGACTCTTTAAGCTTATCTTATCAGCTGAGGAATTTTGAAAGAATGGTGAACGATTAAGGGCTTGTATTAAATTTTGTCTTTGTTGCTGTTCAACACGCCACAATGAACCTTTACCCATATTCTAGAGAAGTTAATGGAAACCAAGTCAGCATCAACTTTATTTTAACAGCGAAGTATAAGTTTTACTTACCGGAGCTTTCTCAACTTTCACAAAACTTTTGTTCAATGATAGATTGTGACGTACACTATTTTTCCAACCAGTTGGTGCAGTCTTAAAATAGGGAAAATGTTGCACTATCCAAGCATAGATTTCTTTAACAGGCAAAGCTTTCTCTTGTGATCCTTCTATTGCCATGAATATTAAGGAACTGGAAAAAAATCAAAATTTTAAATGACGTGTCAATTACCAGCGAGCAAGGATTTTAGATTACTTACCTAAAACTATATGGTGGTTTATTGTGTGTGTGCACCAGTGGATCATATGGCACTTTATTGGTATGTTTTTGTTTTTGTGATGTATTTTGTATATTGTTGCTGGTATTGATTGTTAACGATGAGGATGATGATGATGATGATGGTTTTGGTGTAAGGGGCGTCTGTTGTTGCTGCTGTTGATGCTGCTGTTGTTGATGCTGCTGCTGATGTTGCTGCTGTTGTTGTTGTTGCTGCTGTTGTTGTTGCTGCTGAGGTGTAGAATTATTAATTCTTTGGCTTGAAATGTTTGAATTGCTATTGGTGATATCAAAATCTTTAAGAGAATCATTATCATAACTGGAAAAAGAGGTAGGACTGCGTATTGCTTGATGCTGCTGCTGCAAATGGTGCTGCAATTGTTGAGGTGTGCTACTAAGTGTATAAAATTCTTTGGCTGTATGTTGAGGTTGCGTTTGTATTTCTGATGAAACCATTAGAGTTGGCGAGGAACTAAGCAAACAACAATAACAAATTATTAGAATAAAATTTTATATAAACAAGTTAGAAGGCTATATTCAGCTGCGCCCAATCTTATTATTCCTTTACCATAATGAGAGGAATGGATTTGTAAAATACTTTGATATTACAATAATCCAGGGAGATTTTAATGAGAAAGATGGACAGGAAGAAACCACTGAAATCACAGGGAAATTTGGCCTTAGGTCAACGAAATGAACGAGGAGAAAGATTAATACAATTCTTACAATTACATTTAAAACAAAAACAAAATTTTTGAATTTGTTTTTGTTTTAAATGTAATTATGCGAAAGAAAGAATCGTGTCGATATAGTGGGCCTGGCAGTAAAAGTCACTAACACTTTGTTTAGCCTTCACCCGAGACGACTTTACACTTGGAAATCGTCACAGAACAACAGGGACAACCTTGTCAGAAACCAAATTGATTACATTTTAATAAATCGGCGATATTCCTCTTGCGCGACTAGCTGCTCCACATACTCGGGGGCCGACGTTTCTTCTGACCATAACCTTCTACTATGCAAAACACGTATCAAACTTTCTACCACCCGCAATAAAAATCCACAACGAAAAGTCAATATTGGAAAACTTAATGACCCATCAACAAAACTAGTAATGAGAGACCAATTAAATGCCGAACTCAATAACATCGATGGAGAGGAAGTGGAAAATCTGTGGAATAATGTAAAAAATTCCATCAACGCTATCGCCAATAATATTCTGGGAACCACAACATCTAAAAAAAGAGGAGACATGGATGACAGATGAAATACGAGAACTCCGCAAGGAACAAAGCAAACACAGAAACTCTAACTATGACAGATATTGGGAGATAAATCAAGAAATTAGAATCGAAACTTGGGCAGCAAATAAATAGGCAATGCCAAGAAATTGAGAGACTACAAATTCTACACAACGATTTCAATCTTCACACAAAACTAATGGAGGCATGCGGAATATACTCAAAAAGATCGTCTACAGTTCTACTTGATGAGAACAATACTGCCATATTCGAAATAGCAGAAAAGAAACACCTATGGAAAAAATGTATTAAAACTCTATTCACAGACGATGGAAAAACAGCACTTCTAATATGCGGAAACCAATCTTACAGGGAGGCAAATTACAGAGGATCAATTACAATCGGCAATCAGATCGATGAAAGACAAAAAGGCAACGGGCCCAGATCAAATATTATTGAGATTGTTTATATTCACCCCTATCGCGAATAACTGAGGGTGCTGTTGGCTGAGTAGTTATGGATTTTTCTCATTTGTGTTGGTGTGTTATTGTGTTGGTTGTTCTTGGACTGTCAAAGTGATGAAGGCACTGATCACTTTGGTAGCACCGGGAGCGATTAATGCTAACATATCCTAATGCACTTTACAGCACCCTCCTTCGTCGGTATTGTAGAACCGTCGGCGAAGTAAAAGAACTAATAAAATGGCTACACAGCTTAAACAACTCAATGCCTCTACTTGACACCAGAGGCGCTTGCAATACTGCTCTACAAAAAAACGCGCAAAAGCAGGCTTTTAAATGAATTAAGCTTGCTATCTCTCTTCCACTTCACCACCTGTTCTCTCTACACTATCCCTTTTCCAAAGCAGGTAACACATTAATTAATTAACTGGTAGGCATTAATTGCCTGATTGTGTTACTTCTCTTTATAAAAAAAACTATTTCATGAAAAAACTCCCAAATTTTCTGATTTGCTATCGTGAATGTTTTCCATAACGAAAGTTTTTGGGAGCGAATTCACAAACTTAAAAAATGTGGCATCGCCAATGTTTACTCCCGTGAATAATTTTACAAAATAAGTTCACAACAAGTGTCGATGGGAACGAGAAGGAAACATGTAAGTTGTAATTTGTATTTAAGCTATTACTGTATTAAATTACTTTTTTATTTTATTAAAAGAGCAGAAGTGTTAATAAATAGCAAATTAATTGTCTGTTGGAGGAGACGTGCGCTAGTCAAAGTGGGAGCAATTTTCACTACGTGCGGTACCGCGAACATCTTGCTGCTAGCAGGCAAATTTTCCTCTAACGATTAATCGCGTGTGTATCTTCGCTGCAAGCTATGGATTGCTTCTTCTCTTTCAGCACCACAAAACGCAATTAAACTTTATTAATTTCTTCAAAATGTGTATATTTTCCTTTTACAAGTATGTACACAAATTATTTATAAGGCACTGATAAATAAATCACAATAAAATTATTACTCCCAAATAATTCACAATATACACTTTTACTCCCAAAATATTCGCGATACTGGTTTGTTGGGAATGGGAATATAGGTTTGCTCCCAAACAACTTATTTCCATAACATTCGCGATAGGGGTGATTATTGAGATTGTTCAACCAAATCTATGAGACAGGACAGTACCCTCAAGATTGGCTTAAATCGACGTTTATTACAATACCCAAGAAAAATAGTGCGAGAACATACGGTGATTATAGACTAATAAGTCTAATGAGCCATGCTTTGAAAATATTTTTAAGAATTACACATAGACGAATATACCCAATATGTGAGGCATATATGGGGGAGACACAATTTGGATTCAAAGAAGGCATGGGAACAGGAGAGGCACTACTGAGTTTGCAAGTATTGAGCCAAAATTGTCGAGAGGTTCAAAAAGATATATATGTCTGCTTCGTTGATTACGAGACAGCCTTTGATACGGTTAAACATGACAAATTGATGGAAATTTTAGTCTCTATTGGGCTGGAAGAAAGTGATATAAGATGCATCAAAAACCTATATTGGAAACAGATAGAAAACATTCAAGTTGATGATGAACTGACTGACAATGTTCCAATCTCAAGGAGAGTAAGACAAGGGTGTATATTATCGCCTCTTTTATTTAATTTATATTCGGCGAAAATATTTCGAGAATCACTCAGTGGAAAGAATACCGGTATTAGAATAAACAATACATTAATAAATAACATACGATATGCCGATGACGCTACAAATGATCCAATAATACAGGTGGTGTTGAAAGCACATATGACTATTTCGCCGCGTTGGCTGTATCTGTCAATTGTATTTTAATCGTGTGTTTTTCAATGATTAGTAAGGCATAGACACTTTTATGTGGCAATAAACAAAAGAAGGTATTTATTTTAGGCATATGAATTGTAATCGCAGTTGTTAAAAGGGCATTCAAGGTATAGTCATCGGCGAATTGATACAACAAAATAACTTTTTTGTTCAAGCAATTGTCAAAAGAATTGAAAAATGTACATAAAAATTTTTTCAATTTATTTAAATAAAAAAATTTATGAGGAAAGTTTGGCAGTTCCTTGAACAATCAGCTGTGCTGATAACGCCAGCTGTTATGAATTCGCCTTGAGTACATTTTAAATAAATTTTCGTCTTCTGTTTTTGACAGATACGGCCAACCAGGCGAATTGATATTGTGTTTGTTGTATTATTACCACGACCTGTAAAATTAATTCGCCGTGATGGTACATTACTAGCAAGCAGCTTATCGGGATTACAGAAATTACAGATGCACTTACGCAAACTAGCGAGATATATGGGTTAAAAACTAACATTAAGAAGACGAAATACATAATTGTGAGTAGAAAAAAAGGCCTAAGCTAATACACCAATACGGATATATAATTCCAAAATAGAAAAAGTTTCAACATTTCAATACCTGTGAGTTCAGATTAAAGATCAATGGAATATGTCTAGAGAAATTAAATGTAGGGTTGAAATGGCCAGAGACGCGTTTTTCAAATATCGTAAGACGCATTTTTTTAAATATCGTAAGACATAAGCCTAACAACAAAAATACGTTTCATAAAATGTTATGTATGGTCGGTACTATTATATTCGGCAGAAACATGGACGATAAAGGCGTCAGATGAAAAAAGATTAAATTCGTTTGAAATGTGGATTTTACGGCGAATATGAAAGATCCCATGGAGCGACCGCGTTTCGAATGAAGAAGTGCTGAGACGTATGAATGTCGGACGTGAATTAATAAGAAATATAAAAACATGGAAAACATCTTATTTGGATTACATAATGCGAAATGGAAAATATAGAGCTCCCCAAACCATTTTACAGGCTAAAAGTGAAGGAAGACGACCGAGAGTAAGAAAAGAAATAACATGGTTGAAAAACATTCAACAGGTCACCAAGACGAAAGAAATCTTCTGAGGGCAGCCAAAAATGCAGAACTATCTATAATTGAATAAAAAATAGTCAAATATTGTCATTTTATAATAATTGTATGATCGCTAAAGAAAAAAGAAGATCTTGCAGTAAACATTGAATGTGAATATTATTTGTGGACAACATAAAATGAGAGATCTTTACTTGCTCACAAGTTGATTGCACAATGAAGTTGTGCATGAGATCGCACACACTAAATTGTATCGTTTGTAAGACAAACATACAACTTGATTACTAGCTGAGTTGTACCAACGGTCGCAAAGTGATGGGGCTTACATAACAATCATTCTACGGATTCTACCGAAATCATAGCGTTGGCCATCGCATTAGCAGCAGGGTACGTAATTACAGTACATTCAAAGTTAATTGTTTTTCTTGAAGTGTAGCGTACATACACATCCTGATAAACGCAATGGTCGGTGCTCTCATTTAGGTTGGGTAAGAGTGCTTAAAAGTATTGAAAATTCGATACTCGTCGCAGGTCTCTGGGGGACAGTTGATTTTCAATGGAAAAAATCATCGGATTGAGACATTCAAAAAATATTTTTCAACAAAGGACAGGCAGACAGGCGGGCATAGTTAAATCAGGTTCCCTATATACAAGGACCTAATATATACTAGCACAATTCACAATCTTGTGCAAATGGTCTTGCATCGTAGCATTTGCAAATTGGTATAGTATATTGCTACTCACCACTTAACAATTGTTAGTGGTGAGTATCAATATACTATACCATTTTGCAAATGCAACGACGCAAGACCATTTGCACAAGATTGTGAAATGGGCTACTGTGTATATTATAGGTGCTACATATATACATGCTTTACGGGGCCGTAAATGAATATTGTAGGTTTTCGAAACGAAATGACAATCATATGTTTATATGTATGTACGTACATACATATGTGCATATGCCCTTTCCATTTTTGGTGAAGGTTACAAAAATTTTATATAAATACTTACACTACTAACTGGTGATGCTGCTGCTGCTGCTGGTGTTGGTGTATAGCAGCAGAGGAATTAGTAACAAGAGGCAAAGCTGGATGACTTACAAGTGTATAACCAGGTGGTATGCCACTTGTTGTCAATGTTGTTGGCGAAGCAGCTGATGATGAGGAGTTTGTCGAAGAAACCGCTATAAAGGGAGCAGTGGCTGATGAATTTGAGCTGCTATAGTTTAAAGCTATAGGCGTCGAAGAGCCACTTAGGGTAAAGTAAGATGTTTTACTTAAAGGAGGGCTATTACCACCATTAATAGCTGCCGTCGATAGCGTGGAGGAAAGTGAAGTATTGGATGAGGCAGGTGAAGACACTACGGTTACAGCAGAGCCAACATTAGCAATTGACGAAACAATTTGAGCTGATGTATGTGACAAGGGAGACGAAGTTAAATTATTATTGTTATTGTTATTATTACTATTATAGTTGTTAGATGTAAAGGTAGTGGTAGTATTTAGTTGGCCTCCACCGCCTTGATCTACAACATTCATTTTCTCCCTCAAGTATTTTTTATGGGGATGATGCGTAGTACTGCTAGTACTGCTACTACTTGTGATTGGTATAGTAGTAATAGTTCCATTATTTTGTTGTTGCTGCTGCTGCTGCTGCTGCTGTTGATACGTCTGCATTTTATGACCTTGATAAATTGTGTTAGTAGTAACTTGATTGATACTGCTTGTTGTAATCGACGACGTTGCTATGTTGTTGCCATTAACAATATTATTGCCATTGGCAACAATTGAAGTAGTACTGGGCAGTGTTATTTGTTTGGACCCAGTATGAGTAGTAGCTAAAACTACCGTTGATGTAGTGGCATTATTGCCACTTGAAGAACCACAAGTTGATGAAGAAGGCACTAGGGAAGAATTATTATTGTTGTTATTAGAATGACTATTGCTTATATTAGTGACGTTTATGTGATGAGAGCCGTCACCGTTCGAGTTGTTTAAAATTTGTCGTGTGGGCAAAAAATTTGTACCCGCCTTATATTCCACCACAGTGGTGGTGCCACTAGGGCCCACATGCACTGTGGTCGTAGCACCACCTAAGGCGGCAATATTGCCATAAATTTTCGAATCCTTTAAATCGACGGCACTAAAACGTTTAAATTGCTGTTGAAAATCACTGGCACTTAAAGTTGTTATTTTTGTTTCAACCGGCAAGTCAGTTATGCAGCCACCTGTGGCATTTGATGAAATTACTTGTTCTTCTCCGGCCAGATGATGGGGCAACTCCTCAATTAACTCATGCGCATTTGCAGCATTGACAATACAAATATTTGTGTTATTGAGTAATGGACGTTTTTGAGGGGTTGTGCTGTTTGGATGGCTGCTATTGTTTGTGGTAGGAGTTGTCGTTACGATTTCTTTTATTAAATTGGAATTATTCAGCCAAGTTAGAGAACGCAACTCTTCGTCATTATCATGTGTAGTTGTTGTTGTGGTAATAACATGCTGCTGCTGATGCTGATGATTAAGTTGGTGTTGATGTGGAGAATGATGATGGTGATCATTGTTTGTTGTGGTTGCATCTAAAGGTTCTGTTGCTAATAGGACAATATTGCCTGTAGCTTGAGACGTAACATTGTTGTTGCTAATGCCATTACTTGTTGTAAGAGCTGTTGTGGTCCCATCATAAGCTGTAAAGTGACCATTACGGTTTTGTTGCAACAGAACATATTTCGAAGTGGCTGGCATGGCTGTTGCATTAAATGAACCTGGTGTTGCTGTTGAGGAATTTAAAAATGTTGCCTTTGTAGCGGCTGATAAAATATTATTAAAATTATTTGCAGTTGTTGTATGTGAAGATATTGTAGATGTTGTTGACGCTGCTGAAGATGTGATATTTAAAGTATTTGCCAATTGTTGCTGTTGACGTTGCTGTTGCATTCCAGCTGTATGATGTCTTAGACTATTTGAAGCAGCCGCCACCACGGTAGCTGTTGTCACAGTTTGTTGCAAGGTACGTAATTGACTTAAATCATGGGTCGTCAATATTTGGGTAGGATTGTCTGGCGACATTCTAAAAAATTTTAAAAAATATATAAAGAAATTTCATGAGTCACAATTTAAGCAACAAGGACATTAAGCTATTTCTAAATAAAAAAATGTCAACTCAATCTATTTTTTCTCTTTCCTTCTCTCTATCACTCTCTCTCTCTCTCCCTCTCTTTCTAAATCTCTCTTCTAGTTATATATCTCTTGAATTACCTCTTACACATTACTACATGTTTATTATATTTTCGGCTTTTTATTTAAGAGCCAAATGGGTTGAAAAACTACATAAAATTTTATGCTTGTATAAAGGGAACTTGACACGGTCAAAATGCTTGACAAGCATGTTAATAGTATAAGGGAAAATCTGTTAGTATGTGTGACACAGGCGACGCTTGATGGAAAATCTACTTGGTTTTGATTTATCGTCAAGCACACGTACACGAATTTGACATCAAGCATTTTCATCGTGTCTAGACCCCTTATGGCATTTGTGTTGTTTATATGAATTTGAGTAAAAATCAAAATTTGTGGAATTTCTGAACGCCATAATTCAGCTTATATTGCGTTTAATCAAATTATTGCATTCACAATAAAAGTTTCATAGAGTGCAGACGGTAGAAGAAGATAGAAAGAAGATGAAAAATCAATGTTAACAGAATTTTTAAAAAGTTATAAATTTTTGCCATCATTGTGGAAAGTAGATGATTTATTAACAAGAAAAGTTTTGATATTTTAGTCGAAGACAAATAAAAGATTTATTCGAATTCTAATTTATATTCCAATTATAAACATTTTCAAATTACATATTAATCCTCAGAGACCAGAAAAGAAATGTGAATAAAGTAGATAAAATTGTTGCGCACTTTATATTATCGTGAATGAAAATAATTAATAGCTCAATTCACAATATTGTGCAAATGGTATTGATCGTAGCATTTGCAAACTAGTATAGTATATTTATACTCACCACTAACAATTGTTAAGTGGTGAGTATCAATATACAATACAATTTTGCAAGTGCCACAATGCAAGACCATTTGCACAGGATTGTGAATTGAGCTAATATTAATAAGCGGTCCCAGTTTAATATTTTCGAGGGTAAATTGAGTCTCCTAAATAGAAACAATTGTTGGAGTTTGCTATAATAACGAATTACAGTACAATTTTGTATACCTTGTATAAAATGCAAAGTAGAGCTTACAACTAAAGATTGCATAGCGATGGAAGAGGCTGTAAAACTTTTGCTTTACTTCGAAGAGGCTACAAAGTCAAATAACAAACCCACCCACTGATGCATTGTCTGAGGCGATTACTTTGTTAATAGTCTTTGAAAATTATAAGAAAATGTGATAAATCGATGAACAGAAATAGAGAGCAGATCGGACTAACGAATGTCAAGAGCTAACTTGGTATTGGTTCTTCAAAAATAATGAAACATACCACGAATATTATAATTGCAGGCTTCTACTTCTGCTGCTTTCGATAGATATGTTCAATTGTATATGTACTTCTTTAATAAAAAAAAAATAGATTAGTGAACACATGGAATCGGCAATCAGCAAACTACTTGAATGGGCCATGCAAAACGGTCTGGAATTCAATCGGACAAAAACCGTATTTTTACTTTTTGCCAAACAATATAAAATTCATCAATTCAGACCATGATGTTCGGTTGGTATTACTCTAGAACTCTAGAAAGATGCTAATTACCTTTGCTTAATCCTGGACTCCAAGCTGGCCTGAACGCGTTACACGGAGGATAGTTTGAAGAAATCTCTATGCGCTTTTATGCGTGTAAGAGAGCCTTTGGTGGCTTAAGCCGTATATCCCTACATTGTATATATACGACAGTGCTTAAAAACCCATTCTCAGCTATGGATAGATTATCTGGGCAAAAGTACAGATATCTCTATCCGGTGCAAATTGCAAAGGAAATGATGTGTCGCAATTATTGGTGCAATGAGGTCAACTCTTTAGGCCAGTCTAGAGAAAATGGTCGATTTAACTTCCCTTGATGTTTATATCAAATACATATCTGACAGGTCTGCCCTTAGACTCAGAGTCGGGCAATTTAAAGCACGATCATGTTGGACATGCCATCATTCTACGAAAAGTAGGAGAGCCAGAGCTGGAGAGACGACAAACCGAGTACATGACTCCTGCCATGAAGTTCGGCAAACCCTTCTCAGTCGATATAATGCAGTTTCGGTCTTTAACTGACACCTCCACCGTGTTGCAAGCGGAAATTTACGCCACAACCGAAGCTGCGAATAGAACAGACAGGCTCAAAGACGGTATAGCCGAAGTGTGTACTAGCATATATTCAATCTCTGGCGCTGTTTGATGTAGCAGACTCGGCGTTAGATGTAGCAGACTCACAAACAGATATTGATATTCTCTTAGTTGATCGGTAAAATGAAATTAAAGGGTGGGCGCTAAGGAAGACGACGCTCAGGGGCCCGTTTCTCAAAACTACAAGTTACAAATCTACAAGTAAAATACACACAAAGCAACAACACTTTTACAAATTTTATTATTGTTTTGTGTGTATTTTACTTGTAGATTTGTAACTTGCACTTTTTGAGAAACGGGCACCAGGTGGTAAGCAATTACCACTTATAGAATGCAAAGACCCTTTGCTCCTCACTTAGTTGAGTTTGGAGCAAGCTACTCCAACAGTCGTTAACAGTCGCTCGCACTCCTAGTTGAAATCATTCAGGTGCTGCTACGACGAAGAAGATAAGTCAGTCCAACATCTTCTCTTTGACTGCCCGGCTCTTCAGGAATGCCGGCTTAGGCATTTAGACAACTGATTCCTGAAGGACCTAGACTGTCTCAGGGATGCACCACTGGCTGGCCTATTAGACCGTATGAAGAGTTCTGGGTGGTTCACAGGAGCTATAGTACCAGAGCTTTGTAGAAATGCCTAGGGTTTAGATAGTCCTCTGGGCATCATAGTCGTAATAATGGCTTCCTAGTGTAGTCGCTAGCGTTGCGGGCTGTCCAACGAACCTAACCTATGTCGGGGATGATGGTGCAGTTATTGACGTGTGATACAGCCACACTTGCTGCGATGGGGCGAAAATTTATACAAAATAAATATTAAAGAGTATAAGAGAAAGTACTCCACTTGCAGTAACTTGATGATTTTTGACCACTGAACTTCACAAACGATTGCCTTTCATTAACATAGTTGGCAATCGAACGTTCGATATGATATCATTTATCAGATATGATATCATTTATCAGTGTCAAATGTCTTGGATAAATTCAGTGTAGTCAAAATTATACTTTCAGCCATGTCAGAGAGTTCAATTCCGTTCGGAAACGGAATTCAGTCCAGCCCAAGATGTCAAGCCCTAGCCGCAGCATATCTCACCATACCAGCGCCGCCAAAGGTCTGGACATACCTGACAAATCTCCATATTTTTGTTTTATTTTTTAAACACTAGGTGCTACAAAAATGTGATGTATTGAACTCTGTGACATGGCCGTTTGACATGGTTTATGCTGATTAAGCCTATTAAGGATCTGGGAGACTATTAAATTCAAAGCCTTCCAACTAGTGTTTTTCATTCGGAATTTCCCGGGAAAAAATTCCCGGGATCCCGCACATTTTCGGGGAAAAAAATCCCGGGAAATTTGTGCGGGAATTCCCGGGATTTTCTTGTAATATTGTTATGTCAACTTTACTTTGTAAGCACACATTTTTAGTGCTGCTTTAGAAAAATATGAAAAATAAAATAAAAATTATACACATAATTGAAATTCTTTGGACAAATATGGTGAAATTTTTAAGATACCAAAAAAAAAAGCTTATCTAAGTTTTGGAAAAATCTACTCGCTTGTAAAGAGCTTTATACAAATTGGTCTAAAGCTGGATATTTATCTGCTTGAGTTTGAGGGCTTAGAGTATAAGAAGAACTCTGACAATGGGATCGTGGTTGATCCCGAAAATATGATGGAGTTAAGTTCGACCCTTATACAAAGTCAAGAATTTGTCTTTGTCTTTTTCAATTATTACATACTCTGAAAATACATTTCTCAATAAAACTAATTAAATTTTTCGACCCATTCATTATTTCAGTTCAATTTTGGTTAGCAATATGAATTGCTCATTATTGGCCTATAAAATAAAGCATAAATTATATTGCGCATAAATCTTTTCTGGTTATAAAGCTAGAACAATTATAAAAAAAAGTCTCAAATTGGCAAAATTTTTACTTTAGATGGCTATTAGTCAGACGTTAGACAATAAAAAAATTCAATTTTCTTACTAAAATTAAAAAGCATGCGACACGGCACACCTTCATACATATTTGTTGGAATTACTCAGTAAAGAACTGAAACTATATTTTTTAACTTACTATTAATGCATTAGTAAATTTATTCCCTGGAAATTGAAAAATCATTCCCGCTTTCCCGGGAAATGAAAAAGTCCGGGAAAAGAAAAACTCTACTTCCAACATTCCGGATATCTGGAAGCAAAAAAAAAATTGCCAAATCAAGAGCTCTGAATGAGTGTGATTTGAATTACAGCTGTTAATCGGTTAAGCTTTTGCGACTTACGGCCCTTTTCACAATGTATGATTAAGAGTTAACATGGACTTTAACGGAAACTTCACCATACAAAAATTGCCATTAAAGTCCACGTTAACTCTTAATCATACATTGTGAAAAGGGGCGTTAGTACTGTAATTTGGCGGTTACTTTTAACTACTCAATTCTACTCGACACCTTTTCAACTGAGTACTCGGTACTACTCAACACTTATAATACTTTAAAATTAATACTTTAAAATTGTGTTTTATTGAAGCACGTGTTAGAAAATTTTTATAAATTTTTAAATATTTAAAGCGAAAAGTTATTAAAACAAAAAAGTTAAGGTGTTTATGAAATGAACCGTTACAAAAAAGGCCTTGCATCATCATCTCGTTCAAGATCTATCTTAATCAATCAATCAATCACTTTATTTTGGAAAATTAGGATTTAAGACGAATTAATAAATTTCTTGACATAAAGCAGCCCTTTTGGTCGTGGTTAAATATTATAAAGTTTTATTTCTTACTTACATCGAGTTGCAAAGCGATCCCATAGTAATTTAATTAATTAACAATACACTTCTGTATGTTTTATTACCTTTTCTTCAAATACTAAGTTGTTTATATAACAAAACAAATGATCGAAAACAATTTAAATTCCTATAAATAATTTTATGCACCAACTCATACGCACATACCCGCATACATCCATACATATGTACATATATAGTACACATATGAAGTTGTATTTAAAACTGTATGCGTGCATAGACGTTTGTAGGCATTAGCAAATTTTATTTATTTTATTTTTAAACAATATTCTATTTTTTAAGTGTCTTTATATTATTTCTTCTTTTTGGTTTAATTTTTCTTTTAATGTGCTCGCTTGCCATTTAACGTTTATAACCAAAAATTGTTTGGTGTGTGTAAGAACAACTGCAAGTCACATTGTCAACTGAATTGAACTAAATAAATTAGAACTGTTTTAGCGTGGTGAGTTTTTCATTAGTTTTGTTTTATTATTTTATCTATTTTGCCATTTTTAACAACAAAAAATATGCGATAAGTTTTTTTTTAAAGCAAATACAAAACTTTTGCAATCAATACAGTTTTGTTCGAATAGAAGCATCAACGTCAATAAAACCAATTTACGCATTTTTTATAAAAAAAAAATTAATAGAAACACTAACTAACCCACTACTAATGCAACGCACTAAATAAACAGAAGTCACTAAATATGTACATAGCAAAGAGCTATAATTTTGTTTAGTATAGAAAATCTTGTCTGTCAGTGATTCTTAAACGATGTTGGGATCATGGGATTGTCATTCTCAACTCAACTCAGTTTCATTGTGTGACAGTATTTTATGTCCTTCAAATTTCACAACAATTTATCTGCTTAACTGTCAAAGTGGTAAAAATGAACAATGAACGCTGACGAGATGGTGTAGCAGCCGTCGAAATCAGTAATACTGATACGTTCTGCTAGTCTGATTAGACATTCTAAAATATTTCACTCTTAATAAACATTTGAATTCACATTAATTCAAATAATGAACTTAAGCCGAAATAATAACTCTCAATTTCGATATTTTAAGTTTGTAACGCCATAATAACTTCAACTAAAACTGTTGTATATAAAATACTAAAACAATGTGGTCGCGTGAAAGTTGGTTCGACTCTCAGACGACAAAAATGAGTTGAGAACGGCAATAGGGGCATTAATAAAGCCTAATACTCTGTTTAAATTTGTGAAAAATGTTGATCAACATTGTTCTTTTTTTCATACGAAAAATTTGACATGTAACCAATGACCCCTATCGTGAATATTTTTTCCCTAGAAATGTTTTCCCTCTCCCTTCTTTTGCGATCGTGAATAAAAAAAGTAAAAAATTCCCCTTATCATGAATGATTTTTTTCACGTGGATTTTTTCCCTTTTCCCCTGTTTTTGTTCACTTTAGTTTAGCAGGCGAAATGGATAAATACATCATGTAATCGCTATGTTATCCCCCAATTAATTATTAAAGCTTATAAATATTTATTTTCAGTACAAATTCAGTAAATAGTGTTCATTTATTTTAGTACTAACACATTCATCTCAACACTGCCTCCATGAAATACCTTCCCGGCACACATGAACTCAGTTTCGCGATGATGGAATAGCAAATGATTTTTCCGCGTCCGTAGAGAATCCTTCATTGCGTCCAAAATATATAAAAACCAAGTTTTACTTACTCTTGAGAAAATTTAATTTAATTAATTTCGTTGAACTAGGTTACCTGCAATGGCTCGGATACTCCAAGGCATTGAATACATCTAGCAATCCTGGACGAACAATTCGATTTTGTTTAGATTCCTCATGGAATAAAAAGATAATTCCAATTCTTAGCATTGCATTTTTTTATTGTTGAACAAAAATTTCTTTGATTTTTATTTTATTTTATTAAGTTTCTTCCTTATTTACATTCACTAAGAACTGATAGCGGGAAATAATGTTCACGGGAACTTCGCGATAGCAATTTTCCCTCGAAGGGAAATGAAAATTTCATGGGAACATAAATTTCACTTGTTATGAGCGATAGGGGTGAATATTAAATAACGCTTGAAAAAACTATGATAAAAATGTTTACGTTTGTAAAAGAAAATCCCATATGTTGTTGGGAATTCTATGCGGAATAATTGACGCTCATATTCAAGCTGCCCGAAGAAAAAGTACGGGTTGTTTCGTGCAAGAAGAAGAAGAAGATATTTTTCTCCCAAATTCACTCTTATTTACCCAATCTTGAAGTACGGTGACAGTTTGTGGTAAAATTTCGTTCCCGGGGGCTCCTAATGTTGAGTATGGGATCGGACCTATTATTTCGCATGAAAACTTAAAATCATGCAGATACATTTCAAAATAAACAGAGTACTACTTCTGCAAAAATTTTTCATTCATGCCTTTTATTTCATACTTATGTATTTTGACAGTATTCCGCGTGAAATGTTGAGCAGACAGAGTACAGAGTAATAAGCTTAAAAAACAATTGTTCAATTCACAACCTGTTGCATGTATTGTAAATCGTATAAATGTTGTTGGCAATAATTCAATTAAACATGTTTCCAAATCTGTTTTTAGACTATTCTACAATCTCTACAATCTATTCGACTTCTGCACAAAATGCAACCCTGAAATAGTGTTGTGTTATTGCTTTTATAAAAATTTCCTTAAGCTCATTTGATCAGGAATGCATTTTGTGAGATAGTGTAAAACAGCTTTAATGTTGAAACAGAACTGGGGTTAGACGAGTTTTTATATACAAATTGACATTAATCATACGCCGTAAAAAGCATTCATGGGATAGAATGTATTTTATTTTGAGAATGTTTTTTCTCAAGCTCTCGGTTTTAGCCAAGGTGGATTTATACAGGTGATATTATAAGCACAGCTGTTCTACTTTTTCCGCAAATTGGATGCTTGTATGTCAAAATTTGTATACGTTGACATAGGGGCTGAGATGTCAAATGTTATTGTAATGTTGTAGTTGTTTTAGAATCAACACCACCTGATAAAATTAATTCACCTTGGTTTTAGCCGCTCATTCTCTGAACAATGTTGCCGTGTTTGAATAAAATTTCATATATTTTTCATATGAAAAATAAAAAAATAAACAATAATATGAGAGCACTTTGAAGCTACTGCCGTCGATTTAGTTTCGGGCCTGTTTATTTGGCAGCGTTTTTGTCTGAAGATGAAGACTTAGTTCTGTTTCATCATTTAAGTACATAAGTGTTTCGATTGTCCAATTCAAATTTCCATGTAAACATTTTAAGAACATGTTGAGGAACATGTTTCCGTTGAAATTACCAACAACATTAAAACAACATTCATACAACCGGCGTTACCAACTTAGCAAAATTAACTGGCTTGATTTTTTTCGATTAATCGAGCGAACACTATTCGAGTGGACACCCTAACCTATGATAATATATTAGTGAATAAAAGAAATGATTGTAAAGAATCTAGATTTGTAATTATTTCAGCTGCATATCAAGAGGGTGCTGTTGGCTGAGTGTGTTTAGCGCGTTTGAATACAAACGCTGAGGTCTTGAGTTCAAGACTAGTTTCAGGCAAGCCAACAATATCATGCATTTTTCTCATGTGCATTGATGTGTTATTGTGTTGGTTGTTGTTGGACTGTTAAAGTGATGAAGGCATAGCACTGATCACTTTGGCAGTACCGGCAGCGGTTAATACTAACATATCCTAATGCACTTGACAGTACTCTCCTTCGTCGTTATTGTAGCACAATCGTCGGCGAAGTAAAAGAACTAATAAAATGGCTAAACAGCTTAAACAACTGAATGCCTCTACTTGACACCAGAGAGGCTGCTCTACAAAAAATGTACAATAGCAGGGTTGTAAATGAACTAAGCTTTCAATCTCTCTCCCACATCACCACCTGTTCTCTCTACACTATTCCTTTCCCAAAGAAGTTAACACATTGATTAATTAACTGGTAGGCATTAAATTGCCTGATTAAAAAAAATACTTTTTTTTTTACTTTTATATATTTTGACTTTTATATAAAGAAAAATAAAGTTTGGGAGCTACATACATACATATGTACACACATACCACAATATTTAGCCGCACTACCATTCTAGTTATTAAATATGCATCTATGTATGTAGGAATATTTTGTTATACACTGTATACTCATACCCTTTCTTACTTCAGTTAAGCAGCCAGATAAAGTATATGATAAGATAAGGTCTCACATACATATCGAGCCTCTGCTGCAATAGTCATAACTCAAAAAACATGATTTTTGAGTTCATATAAATATCTTGTATACTAAACTTTTGAGAGAAGAATAAAATTTTCTTTTGCCATTAAGTTGTTTGTAAATTGATAACTTTAAATTCGTTTTCTGTAAAACAAGTGTTTTTGAGTTATGAGTTTATTGAAGCAAAGGCTTGTATTTTTTTCTTTTATTAAACATATACATATGTGCATATAATTTGTATGTCTATTCATACATATGTATGTATGTACATGATTAAATTTCTTACGTTATTACGTTTTTAAATAATATCAAAATGTTAACTATTTTTCTAAGAAGGCCGAGCGAGTTTGACAGACAGTAATTTAATAACAAAAAATAAAAATAAACAATATTGCGTACACATTATTTTAATTGCGTATGTAAAATTTTTTTGTACACGCTAAATACTTACATATGTATGTATGTACATACTTACGTACATACATATGTATGTACATAGGTAAGTCTGCAGATAGATATAATGACGAAAAAGTTTAATCCAGCCCATTTTTGGCTCGAAATACAAAATGTTCATTTCATTAAGAATTTACTTTTTTCTGTATGGGTATTGCAAACATTATTGTTTCATATTTTAATATTTTAAATTATATTTTTTAATTGTATTTTTTAATTATATTCCGAAGAAAAAACTCTTTAACGGCCCTTTTCACAATGTACGATTAAAAGCTAACGTGGACTTTAACGGCAAGTTCGGCATACAAAACTTGCTATTAAAGTTCACGTTAACTCTTAATCATACATTGTGAAAAGGGGCGTAAGTATGTATTTAGATACATATCGTTTTTTATAAATTTTTTTTTAAATACCCGAACAAAAATATTATACCATTCTTTTTGTTTATAAACAATGTTGCTAACACCCGAAAATCGACAAGTTTACTATGAACAGTGTTACCACATGTGAAGATTTATTTTATTTTTGAAGTTTTTTGCTGGGTCGAAAAGCTAAAAAGATATTTACTCTTAAAAAAAGATTTTTAAATAATTAAGATAATTACTTTTTCTGCCTTAATTGGAGTTAAATACTCTTTTTTCATTCAACAGTATTGCATTTTTGTTACTATTTTTGATAAATATTTTTTAGTACCAAGTAGAAAAATTTTTAAAAAATATTTAGCAAATCAAAATTTTTTGAGCTCATATGTATTAAAAATTATTCTAAATTCATATTTTCATTAATTAATGTAAAATTAATTGCATATAATAACTAAAAATTCATGTTTCAAAAATATAAATTTTGTAAAATACTTTTTGTACAATTTTTATTTAAACCAATACTAATACAAAATGTTCTACAAATACATTCTTAGACTTAGGTTTTTTTTTTGACAACCGACTTAGGTTTCTAGGACAACCGACTATGTTTTCTATGACTGAAACCTTTCGAACGACACCAATTCTATAATTATCTGATGACGCGCTCTAAAGTTATTCAATCTCGAATATGACGAACTTTTCTCAAAAATTGTTCAGATTCCCAAGTTTAGACGACTATAAAATAGAAACCAGAAAAAGTATCGGACTAATTCTCACGCCATGTGATTCGCACGTAAGAGTAGAATATAATTATCGATGGCTTAATATAAAAAAAGGTGTAACTCAAATTTTCGTTATTTTACGAAGGAAAAAACTGAATAAAAACTAGAACACTTATATAAAAAAAATTATTTTTAAGTGGCCATACAGCCGTTATTTTCAACAGCAGCTTACTCAGTTCTTTAGGGAGGATGTATTTAGAATTTGGAACGATTTTCCGTCATCCCACGTCAAATTTGGTTTGTAAACAGACCGGTTTCGGCTATGTGCCATCTTCAGTGTTCTATTAGAAGTTGGCTACCAGAAAACGTTAAAAACACGATTTCGAAAAAAATCGAGATACGCCTTTTTATTATATAAAGCCATCGGAAATGTAAAAATAAAAAGACTTGTTTTTGTGTCAAAAGTTTTTGATATTAATCTAAACTGTCAAGCAAAATATGTTTCTATATGGTGTTTGACGCTTTTAGAAGACATAAGATGAAGCATACCAAGGCTGGGAAAAAACATGTTCAGGAAATAGTTGCATTAACAAAGAATTTTTCACTTACTAAAAATATCTCAAAACAGACTTAAAAAAGCACCGGTCACTAACTTCAAAACTTTGCACGTGAAGTTGAAAAAGCACTAAAAACGGTTCGAAAATCACCGAGTTGACAATGCTGTTGAAATCTTCAATTTGGAGACAAATCCCCTCATCTGTCTACGCTGTTAGTCGGCTAATAACCGCCGCCGATGGTTTTCGCAATCACTTAGCCGCCGCCGATTAGTGCGGATAATATCGGCTTATGGCTAAGCTGATTTTTTATTATAAAACTTTGTATTTACTAACATGCGTATATAAAAATATTTAATTTAGTTTTGAAACGTATTAAGAAAACTTTTTATGAAAATTATTTTCATAAATAAGGCAGTGAAACGTTTAGCAAGGCAAATTTATTTATAATTGGTCTTAGTATACCTGGTATGAATATGCCTTGTTTGTAAGTAAACAAGATATGTGTTAGCCGACCATTAGCCGACACATATTGTTAGCCGCCGACTATATTTGATCTTAGCCGCCGCCGACAAGCATTTTACATCGGCTTCGCCCTCTGCACACGTTTGATCAACCATTTTATGAAACAAACAAAAAAGCACATTTTAATTTAAACAATACAAATTTAAATCGTCACCACTTCATATTTAACATTAATAGTTCGTCGATGATTTTTAGTTTAAAAAATTGTATTATGTATGTATGCATATTTGTAAATAGTATGTGTGCATGTACATACCCTGAAGGAAGCCAGGGGTCAAGTGTCCCCAAGTCACCACTTTTGTCGACAAGTTTAGTGACTTTATGGAGACATTGCCAACGAATCGTCTACACTTTTATTTATTTTGCCTTCGATGGAAAGAGACGTTTTTGACATCTACAAAATTATTTCTTATAGTCTCATTTTGATGTGTTGAAAATAAATGCGGCTGCACGCAAAACTAAAAATTTTCATAAAAAAGTTTCATATATGTTGACTAGGATCATTAAAATGCACTAGTGAATCTCTGGTGCCAATGTCTCAATGTGGTCCCATAAGAACCACTTAGTTTATAGTAATTCAATAGTTCCGAGGTCACTAGTGGAATCTCAATGACAAGCACATGCTAAATGCCTATAGCACAGAACATTGCCTGGGGTGCAGTTGGTCAGTAGTACTGGTGACAATGTCAGTAGTGAATCAATACTGATTAGCTATAGACATTTCCTACAGGGTATGTATGCATGTACGTTAAAAAATATTTGTTATTTGCACTTTGAACAGCGTTGCCGTTTTGATTATTTTTATATTCATACATACATATATCTTTTTTTTTTTTCAAAAATATATTTCAGCCAAAAGACTCAAGCTGGATCCACGCCTGAAAGAAGATATTAACTTCTTCAGATATGGCTATGTTGTATTAAAGGAGCGTTCTGTAATTTTTTTTAGTTTTGGCAACACTATCTTTAAATAACAACCTAGAAACATTTTTTCGACATGTCTGATACCGGATCTTGAGGAGACATAAGTTTGGAAACTTTTGTGTTTGTAATTGTCAAACATAAAAAATGACTGTGTGGACAGTAAATGTTAGTGTTCGGACACATGTTTGGAAATTGATGTTTAAACACAAGACAGAGCAATTTCGTTAGGACACATGCTGTCAAATTTAGTATGTAGGTAGGGGTTTATGTATAATTCGTTTGTTTTTATGGAAAAATAATCTAGAAAATCATAATAAAGATATTTTATGTGAAAATGTAACTGAAAAGACCCAAAAAAGCAATGCATCAGAAACTAAACCTGAAGGTAAACATTTGTAGCCGAAAGTAGCTGCCAAGACCGGCGGCGGCTAAGATACCTGAAAATAAGTCGACGGCAGCTTAGCCTCAGCTGTAAACCGGTCAGCTTCGTTCTCTGCTCACAGGCGGCTAGAAATAAAAACTTAAAGCTCAGAATTTACTGGGGTCTCCACGAGCAATAAACTCTTGGAAATAATTATGTTCTCATCTGTCAAATTCTATTTCCAACATCATATGTTCACGTGTTGATCGCAGAAACATTTATTTGCAAATAAATTGCGACATACATAATTGTTCAAACTTATGTTCAAGAAATAATGTTGAACATAAGCTGTCAAATTTGATCGGCATTTGTTATTTTCTATGTTAAGTTACTTATAATACCTACTGAACAAACAAGATAAAACGTATCCGAAAGCTAAATAGTCGTAAATGAGACACTACCGAGGAAAATAGTACATAGGTATGAACATATGCAATACATACTTTATATGTATTGTTTTTATCACATATTAAAATTTATAATCATATATATTTAGGTATCTTAGTTTGTACAACAGAAATGGCGTGTGAAGTAGGATGTGAACAGCCCCTAAGTTGGTAAATGGTGTCACAATTAATGTATGTACATAGCTTTGATTGAATAAATAAATCCTAAGGGAATTCTAGTCTTCTGTTATTATTGTTAAAAGCATCTCACCATGACGTCCACTGCCAGTGACGACATGAGAGGTGATAACGCTCCTCCTAGTTGCATGAGTCTTGAACAATAAATAAAACAAATGTTCAATGTTTTAGGCGTTTAAATTTGTGCCAGACAAAAAAAATGCAATTGCATCTTTATTTGAGCAACGGTAGCACTGATACGTACCGAAGAAGTCAAAATCAAACTACGATACTCAACAAAAAAGTGTATGTGTAAGTTTTTTTGTTATTGTTATTTATTTTTTGCCCAAACATACTTCGTATAAACAACACAAAACGGAAGCACTTAAAATCACCATAGTTACCTAAACGTAAACAAAACTTGTAGAAAGTTCGTTTCCACAGCGAAAAAAGTGAGAGAGAGAGAGAGAGAGAGAGAGAGAGAGAGAGAGAGAGAGAGAGAGAGAGAGAGACACAAAGAGAAAGCTCAAAATGCAAGGCATAGTGTTGACAGGTTTGAAAAAAATCGGATTTATCCCCAAATCGGGATTTTTTTTTAAATGGGGATAAAATATTTGGTTTGGGCATTGGGGAATTCATTGGGGTTCATTTTTATGCCTTGGGGATTTTAGGAGGTTTTTTGGGGATTTTTATTTTACATTATATATTTTTTTATTTCTAGGATTATTTTAATTTCAGTACATACTTTGCGTATCAATAAGCAACGCTTGCAATGAACTCAATGAAAACAAAAATAAGAAACAAAATCCAGTACGGTTTTACGAATTGCTCGAATCTGTGTTGAAAATTAATATACGTTTTAAAAATAATGCAATTTATTGTGACAATTTTGATCCATGTCTAGAAATGGTGAAATTGTTTAACATTAAAAGTATGTACCAAACTTTTTCTTTAGACAGTGATAAAAAAAAGATTTTGGGGATGAAAATTTTCATATTCGGGATGCGACTCGAAAAAAATCTGGGAACCCTGAAAAATTCCGCAATATTTAAAAGTTTAGACAGCAACTTTTATTAAAGCAAATCAGGGAAACAAAACTTATACATACCTATACAGTGGTGGCCATATGTAAAAACAAAATAAGTTCGTATGGTTGGCCAGAACTGTCAAAAACAGAAGACGAAAATTTACTTAAAATGTACTTTTAACAACTGTTATCGCAATTCATATGATTAAAATATAAACCTTCTTTTGTTTATTGCCACATATCCATAAAGCTGTTTTTAAACTATTATACAAGCTGTTGGACTTCTGCACAAAATGCTACCCTGATATAATGTGTTGTTATTGCTTTTTTAAAACTTTCCATAAACTCATTAGATCAGGGTTGCATTTTCTACAGAAGTCGAACGGCTTGCGAGATAGTGTAAAACAAAACTAAGAAAACTCGATCGAATCAGCTCGATATCGAAAGCGACGATTCGCCCTCTGCTTTAGGGCCAGGCCACACGGCGTTTTTAAAACGCGCCTTTACTGAATTTGTGTGTTAAATTTGAAAGTTTAAAATTTTTTAACTTTCAGGTTTACTACAAAAAATCAGAAAAACGTTTTAAGAACGCCAGAGTGTCCTGGCCCTTAATTGTTTTTTTTTTCTTTCGCAACTATAGTTGCCAGATAAAATTGGCATAAAACCGCCAAATCGTCAATGTCAAATTGTACCATATTTTATGAATGTCTAGACATTTGCTAAGGTATCTTCAGAGAGCATTTGAAACATTTAGAGTTCAATTAAAAATTTAACAAAATTATGACTAAATATGCATATGGGCAGATATGTATGTATATAGTATATTGTTTACTTACTTAGGATTAAAATTAATAGCATATTTTTGGTCGGAATATATTTTATATGTTGCTTGAGCATATCGATAATCCTACGTTGACAGCACGTAATTGATTTTTACAAATTTTCAGTTGAATAAATTATATTATAAATAGGCTAAGTGTTACTAGCAACGAAATAAAATAACTGCCAGTTATTTAGTAGATACTCTTAACTAATTTCGGTTTTTCTTATTTTGAGGATAGGAACGTTATTTTTAGCGATTTCTAAAACGATGTCTGCGTTTTGTGAAAAATAATAAAAATTCTGTTACGTGTTGTCAACGTATGACCATCGATATGCAAACAAATTATAATACTTTCGTCGGAAATGAATAACTCTAATGTACATACAAATAAATAAAGAGCACAACTAAATAAATACACAGGTAGCTACATACATATGTATGTATGCATTTATGTATGTATATACCCTTATGAGAGTAAATGTCAAAAGTCATATGTTTTGTTATTAAATAAATGCACACTAAAATTATGTGACATTTTTATTTTAAAATTAAAATGAGCCAATATCAAAATACCCACTTGGTACTTATTAAGGGATACAATAAATTTAAATAACATACAAAAATAGGTTTCTATTTATGTGTGTATGTATGTATGTGTATATCAATCCATTTCTTGTATAAATGTAAGTAAGTATGAGAACACAAACAAATCTTTTATTAATGAAAAAGTATTACATACAAGACAAAATGCAGAAAATTTTCCATGTGAATATAGAAGAGTTTGTAGACAATTTTGTTCATTTAGCTCTAAAAAAATTAACGCCTTTTATCTGACTACGGCAATAGCACACAATCTATTTAACCTTTAAACTTAAGCGTCAATGAAGTCCCACTGACATAGGCTATTTTTTTAGTTTCCGCTAAAGAAATTGAGATTCAGTGTTCTATTGAATTCAGTTGAACACTGAAGATGGCACATAGCCGAAACCGGTCTATCAACCAAATTTGACGAGGGATGACGGAAAATCGTTCCAAATTCAAACAAACATATTGGAAGAAAAACACAACACTCAAAGTAAGTAAATTTTTGATACTTCTGAGGTGAATAAAATTTCACTAGCACTGGGGGGGGGGGGGCTTCTAGAATTTTTGACACAACAGATAAATTATTGACAAGTAGAAATTAGAAGCATGACATCATAAAACAAGGTAAAATCACCGCTGTCGTTTTTGAAAATTCGAGCCGTCACCCAGTACATCGATTTTTTCGGCTCTTAAATATAGCTAGACTGTGAAAAATGCATTGTTTTTTTTAATTTGCGAAAAATTGTACATCATATTATACAATTTTTCGCTACAGCAGAAAATTTAGTTTTATATGTATAAAAATGTTCTTTTAAAAATTTGTTGGTAGCTGGCGGCTTGTAGTAGAAATTTTGCATCGCCGCCGCAAAATTTTATATTGTCAAAAAAGATATCAATTTGCCACAGCAGAAACATGAAATTTTTCACCAAAGGTAAATATGTTTTTACCATAGTACTCTTCTACCGTTTGACACACGCAAAACGGAAAGAACGTAATTGTTATCGGCGGCACGTTTAATACTAGTCGGCGCCGATATAATCAGCATAATTAAGAGTTGCCAGTTTTGAGCGTTACGTGGTAAGAATTAGTGCTTTTAAATTTAGTGATTTTTAATTAATTTCTATATGTATTGGCGATTTCTATATATGTAGATATATTTTAAAGACCCGTCGAATTTAAATACATATTTCAATAGTAAAAAATCTTATATAGCACTATTTTCAAAAATTATAAATTTACCAGAAATACTTGATTATAATTGTGATTATCGGTTTGGTAGGTTTGAAGTTACGCTATTATCAGCAGCGGATTATTTGACCGGGAAATTCCATAGCTACATGACTAATAACGGTTTTCGCCCAAGGAACCTCCTCCAAGAACCGTTTTGCACAAAACCGGAATTCTCAAATTCTTCTCCTGTTTTATTTCAATTCAGTTTTGTTTAGTGCTCCGCCACGATTTCCAAGTACGATTTCTTAGAAAGCAAGGTTTTCAAGAAAAACTATTTTTGCATGTGGTTGACGACAAAACGACGCGAACAGTAACTCGATAACGTAAACCGATGTCAACCACTAATCAAATGAGAGAGTGAGAGTCAGACGCAAAACTCTCGAAGGCCAATAAAGGAACAGTGGCCTGGTTGGATTTACGAACTAATTCCCAACGGCTCACCCTGAACTGCTTCACGACTGTGTGTTCACAATTTTCAGTATAAATTATCCATTACCGTAACAATTAAAAAAAATTGACAAAAACCCCTACTTGAAAAATCGCCAAAACGAAAAAAGTCGTCAATATAAAAGAAATCGCCAAACTAAAAAATCGCCAAACTAAAAAATCGCCTAACTAGAAACAAATCCCCAAAGCAAAAAACAAACGCATAAATAAACAAATCGCCAAAACGAAAGACAGCGGAAAAATAAAAAAATTGCCAAAACAAAAAACGTCGAAAAGGGAAAAAAATCACCAAAACGAAAACAAATCGCTGAGACGAAAAACAACGGAAAATTTTAAAAAATCGCTAGAACGAAGAAATATTATAAAACAGAATAAAAAGTAATTTTTTTTCAAACATATTTGGAGCTGTTCGAGCGCGAGTCAAAGCCGTACTTTACTGATGAATGTATGTAAGTAGGTACCTATGACTTTAAAGTTTAAACAAGCATGCCCTTCGTTTTTTATGTTAATGTGTAATTGTAGTAATAAAAAGCAAACAATCAAAATAAAAAAATAAAAAACATTTTTACTAACATATTCATACATGAATCCATACATAAGTATCTTTATATGTATGCATGTAAATTACGCGTTTCCTCTTTACCACATGTGCGCATATATTACATAGAAATACAAGTCCCCAAAAATATCAAAAACTCTTAATAATTTTTAAAATTCTCTTAAATAAACACTAAAAATAAAACACTAGGTGTCAGGGATGCCAACTTACCTCTTTACGGGCTAGATTTAGCCCGTTTTTAGTCACTCAAAACGCGGAAAAAGCTTTTTAACCCCAAACTAAAAAATCCGCAAATCGTTTTGAGTCTCAAAAGTTGCCATCACTGCTAAGTGTAAACAGGCCAGGACTGCCAGACTTTTTATCGCACTCCCCTAATTTGAAAAAATATTTCCTCGAAAAATCCCCTGTTAAAAGGAAAAGGAAAAGCCCCATGAAAAAAAACGTATTTTTTACAAAATTTTGCAAGTTTACACAATGAAATATTTCATGAAATTTGTTAAATGAAACTTTTTTCATGGTCAGGCAAGAAATTTTGGTAGAAAAAGTGGTATGAAATGAATGCTTAGATGATTCTTGTCAAGTTTCTTTATCCCGTTTGCATCTCCACAAAGTTGCAAGAAGCTAATAAAAAAGTTTCATGACTTTTATGTTATGTATCAGGAGAGATAATTTTTATCACATATAGTCTTACAAAAGTTTACATGCGGCTGAAAACTTTAAAGTTGTTTAATAAATTATTAATATAAAATGTTTCTATCTTTTTATTTATTTTTTATTTTAAAGTACTTAAAAGAACATACAAGCAAATAAAAAATCTTCTCCAAAACTAAAAATATTTATCAAAAAAGCAAAGACTGATCAAAAACAAAAATATATAACGATTTTGAAACCAATTGCTAAAAAATATTCTTGAAAATCTTAAGTTATTTACAAAGTGAATCACATAAACTCCCCTAGTTGACTTCAATAAGGCTACTGTTTCTAACAAACTGTATTCTGTAGGAACATGAAGTCTACTTCTTTTTTTTTTGTAGCGGATGAGTTAGAGCCGTTAACAATAAAAATATTAACATGAAGTTAATAATAAACTCAAAATTTAGTTAACTGGTTTCAAAATGCTAACTTTAAGAATATGACATTTCAAACTCATATATCTTATATTAAATGAAAATAGATTAGCTTCTATGTATTTTCAACTGAGCTCGGCGAAAATTAAAAATTATATATAGACAAGATATTTCACTTGTACATATTGAAATCAGACGAAAACTCAGACACTGTAATGGCAGATTTAGTAACAACTCATTAACACAAAAGCTACAGCGGCACATAAAAACAAAAAAGGTGGCTGTACATTTGACCAAACCCACCTACTTATATATATTTCGATGAGCTGAATTCGAATTATATTCGATATGAAAAATAAAAGAAGTTCATATCGAATATAATTTGTTTGATGTGCTTTTTAAAAGTTTCTAAGCCTACTACGCTTATTCTTTTGCAATTCTTAAAGGATTTTTGAAAGTTTGTGAATAAGGTAAGAGGTTTGAAACTTTCCAAAAATATGATTGAAGTCTACTGATGATTTGGTAAAGCACCAATAATGTTAAACTTTCAGATAAAACTTAAGTTCAGGCAAACTGAGTTAGTAAACTTTTAAATAAAATTTATATAACTAAACTTTGTGTTAATGGGGATTAGTCCTTTATCAGGGGTCTTAATCTCTCAATATATGTATGTTAACAATTTTTAGAAGAAGTAGTTTTAATTATAGATCAGTACAAAAAGCAAAGAAACTTTTAAGGAATTTCCCCAGAAAAACCCAATGTATTTTTTAAATAATCCCAATGAAAACCCCAAGTGAAAATTTTTATCCCTTTTTTGTGATGACGATTCCACTAATTTGTGGTCAGAACCCCTAATCTGGCAGCCCTGAAACAGGCACCCACTTTGGGTGGGATAATTTACAAATTTATAAGACAGAAAAGAGAACACCTCAATGCAAACTAAAGCCATAAACAAAGAAAAGTTTAAAATGTAAATACATATGTACATACATACATTAAAGAGACAGACCTACCACCCCCCCCCCCCCCAATTCCAAACATATTGTGTATGTATGTAGTCAGATAAATATGTACATAATCATAAACAACGGCAACATTTAATACATAAACAAATTATTAAAGCCAACAACAAACAAGCAGCTCCATTAAATATCAATATCGCAATACGGAATACAGTGTTGCCGTTTATAATAATATATTGTTTGGAGTTAAGCGGGCCATCCCAGCACCTATGTAACATTTTATTAAGCTGCCCATCCATTATACAATGTTATTGCATATGTTATTGTGCATATTATTGTCCTTTTGACCTATACTATGCAATAAATTGCACAATATTTATCAAGAAAATATTGCCTAATTTTTATGACAGTGAAAAAATATATATAACACTGCACAATGTTGCCACCATATTACACAATTTTCTTGATTGTGCAATAAAAATCAAAGGTCGTTTGATTTTTGCGAAAAGAACAATGTTTTTGTTGTAGAGACGCATATCCGTACTTGATAATTTGGCCTTTCTATATTAAGGTAACGCTATGTACCTACATATCGCTCATTTGCTGCATCGTCATCATAACTCAAAATTTGTTATTTTTGAGCTAATAATGCAGAATTAATCGCCATATCGTTCTTAATATTGTATAAAAATTTCATACATACATATCGCCACCGAATTGCTGTTTAGGCCCAAAGACCATTCTTAAAAAAATTGAGTTAGGTATGTTGTATATATATTTTGAACACCCCCTTTCAGAATCCGAAAACTGTTTCGCGAAATTGTTTCGGATTTCTGAGATATGAAGCATTCATTGCGCTCGATATCAACAATTTTAATACATTTTCTGTAAAAAAAATTTTTTTTAAATAAGCAAAATAAAAAACTGAAATGAAGTAAAATACCAAGTCTCATCAATATTGACTCTTTATTCCATGTGAAAAAGAAGGAGAAAAGTTGATCTTTATAACAAGTTACTCAATATACAGCAGTTAGTATAGACATGCAGCACAAAAACTACTTTTTAAAAATAAAAAAAAGTGGCGAATGCAGCAAAAAACAAAGATTTTTTTTACTTTCAGTAAAAACATATTATTAACTTCTAACTGCATTCATAAAAGTTCACAAAAATTTTAATTTTTCTTCCAAGAAGTAGTGATAATAAAAAAAAATTCTATCGGGTATATTTTGAGAAAACTTCATGTAAATATTTTTTGTCGTTTTTCTCCATTCCGACTTTTTGGCATATGAGCTAAACCAGCAATGAGGTCGCGATATATGTAAATATATGTTTTTTTGTATACTCAAATCTTGAAGGAAGAGCGAAATTTTCCTTTTCCATTAAATTGTGTGTAATTTGAAATCTTTAAACTCGTTTTCTGTAAACTTAGTTTTTTGAGTTATGACGACGTTGCTGCAAATGACCGATATGTATGTACATATGTATGTACATATGTATGTACACAGGTATATACCCAGCAGCTAAATGTACAACTAGTTACGTTTTGGGACAGTCATATTATTAGTTTTAACGTTACTAGTCAACAAATGACTGTCATCTTACTAGTTGTCATGAGGCTAGTAACGATACTAGTCAAACAACAACGTTTTGGAACAGTCACGCAACTAGTTGCAATGATACTAGTAATTTAAATTATTTTTTAAAAATTGACATACTTACAGGTGTAAATACATAAAACAAAATTTTAGCGCTAAATATAATAAGTAAAAAGTGGCTCAGTGGATAGAGTACATACATTGATATATGAGGACTGTGTGTTCATACCTCGGTTGAGCCAAATGTTTTTTTAATATTTGAAAAACTATATATAAAAAAACTAGTAAGGGCATTAGTCTATAACAACTAGTATTTCAACTAGCATATAACTATGTACAAATGAACTAGTTGGGCTCCTATGACAACCTAATGTTAAAATCAATAGTTCGATATATGGAAAAAGGACAGTTAGGCAACTAGTCTGAAGAAAAAATCAGCTAGTATATTTCTAATCACATACTATTCGTTTTGTCTGCAGGGTAGTTCATATATTTTAGCATATGTTTATATTTTTATATGTTTATATTTTTTTTGTACCTAGGTATTATGTTTTAAACAAAATATATTGGAGCTGAGTTTTATTAAAAAAAAAACTTGTTATTCAAAGTAGATTTTCCGGTTAATCTTAGATTCTATTGAAAAAAAATATACGGCAACGTTGACTGTAACACAAGCTAATATTGGGGAGTAAAATAATTGATAAAATAATACATAAAACTTTTATGTACATACCCAGGAAACATTTTTTGCCGATATGCCTGACGTCTGAGACTTTAACAGGTAATCAACAGAGTTGTGCTAAATTCCCTCCGACTTTTGACAGAATAGTCGGCAGTTTTCTGGTACGACGTTTCTGCAAATTTTCTGAAATGTTATCCGAATAATGTCAGACTAGTCTGCACATTATACGAAGGCAATTTAACTCTCTTAGACATTTAACAGAATAGTCTGTACATTTGCTAACCTACGACTTACGGTCCTTTTCACAATGTATGATTAAAAGTTAACGTAGACTTTAACAGCAAGTTTTGTAAGGCGAAGTTTCCGTTAAAGTAAACTTTTAATCGTACATTGCGAAAAGGGCCGTTAAAAGTTTAAGCAGTCTGTGCTGTACATTGTCATATTTTAGTTTTCGTAATAATTCTCATTTATCTCCTGAGAGTTTTCCTAAATGTCTGCACATGTCGAAGATTCGTTTAGAATTTCCCTGGAAAATTCTTCAGAATTCATACAGATTCTCTTGAATATTTCGGCAAAATTCGTAGAATTTCCTCAGATAAAGAGGTTGGCTTTCTTGTCAACCACTCATATGACGCCGAAGTCGGTACGTTTTCGAATAAACTTCGGCATCTTGTGCAGACTTTCTGATCGAAATCGGCAAAAAATGTTTGCTGGATACATATACATACATGCCAATGTACATATGTTTACCTTGGTTCATCACTCTGTGGAGGAAAAAAACAAAAAATTTCAATACAAATTCAGCTGCACTATTTTTTAATTTATGAGAAATAAAATAGCCAGAGAGAGAGAGATAAAAGTGATGCCAACTCATAGAAAAATTTGCCTATTCGTATCGTGAGGTTACGGATCAAAAGCTGCCACATTAATACATGATATTGTTTGTTTCATATGTATCGAAAATATATGATAGATACTGTTTAATACATACCTATGTATCGTAGCTTCTATGACGTAGAAATCTACAGAAAATAAATTTATCATTTATTTCGCTGTACTTGTTTTCTTTAATATGACTGCACATTTTAAGTTTGTGCTGAGAACTCACTGTCTTATATGCTCTTTAGCAAATGCTCAGTACATCTCAATTGGGTGGAGTTCTGTCCACTATGCTTTTTGGATTTACATATATTAGAAGATTCTATAAAAACGTTCAACATCCATTTTTAAAAGAACTAATTTTGATATTATCATGAAAATTAGCACGTGGCTACAGAGAATAATAGATGAGAAATGGAAAGTGGCGGCAGCGTTGCCAGAAGCTTTTCGAAAAAAAATCATCATTTGGCAAAATAAAAATCATATTTTGGTATGAAAAATCATCACAATTTTTTTATTCTAAAATTTAATTCGAAGCAAAGCTGAATAATGAAAATTTTAGAGCAAACTAAAACAAAAACCGAGTCTTACCCTTTAAATATAGCGAATACTTCATACAGCGTCTATATAGTACTCCACAAAGGGCCATTAGTAGTTAAAAATATATGCAATAAACGTTTCCATTTAACATTGCGATGTCCTAGGGGTGAACCATGTGGTCCAGCTTTGCATTACACAGGACTACCCTAACAACTACACCGATGTAACGACTCCATGGAGCACCTATATGCGGCTAGTTTTGAAACTACTCTACGTCACTACTTGATGGAAATATACCACTAAATTCTACATACATTTGTGCATACTTTGGTTAAAGAAAGTTCAAATAAGGGGCAATGGTTCCAATGTAAGGGACAATGCAGTACCATAAAGTTTTAAGTTAAAAACTATGGAAAATTATATATTAATTAATCGATACCCTCAAAACAAAAACGTGAAATATGTATTACAATAACTATTTAATCTATTTCCAAGCAAGTAGAAAATCATAATTTTCAAGAAAAAAAAGAATCATCATTTGGGGGAAAAAATCATCAAATCATATTTTTGTCAAAAAATCATCAAAAATATGATAAAATCATCATTCTGGCAACGCTGAGTGGCGGTATCAATTCTTTTCAATTATGACAGCTATAAACCTTACAGCATGCCATAATTTTTTCGTACACATTCTTTATTTTAGATTATTTTTTTTGATGCCCAAAAAGAAATTTTCGTTTTGGGTTTCAAAAAAAAAAATTTCTTCAAATCTGTTTACTATATTTTACTTTTCAGTGTCAGAAAGTTGGCAGCACTGCCATTCGGTGATGTAAACAATTTTTTTAGTTTCAATGTTTTGTTCTTTTTTAGATTCAAAACAACAACAAAAATAACAAAATAAAAGAAAGAGAAAAGGTTAAGTTTGCGTAAACAAAGCGCGTGTTTTTTTCAGTATAGATTGTGCTCTAGCAGTATTTTTCTTCTCTTGTATAATGCAATCGGGGTTGCCGTCATTGCATGTATGTATGTATGTGAAAGTTCTGTGTTATACATACGGCTTTTTCTTATACGTGGTGCTAATAAAGTATTTTGTCAAAATAGATTAAGGCAGCGTTGCCAGAAGTACTTCAATACGGATTTGCGACCGTCTAGTCGTTTATGGGAGCATACATATGTATGTACATATGCATGTACATATGTAGACGTCAAAAGCCGGCACTTGCTACTTCCATTTTCATTAAAATTTATAGCTCTTTTGTTAAATTTTTATTTATTTATTTGTGTTTATTAATTTTATTTGTAGGTATACATATTTTTATTACTTATTTAACTGGTTATTTTTTTGCTTTTGCTAAAACACAACTCTTATCATATTCTTGTTTGATTTCGTTATACTCAGGGCTGCCACAGGGCAAAAATTGTTTCTACCAAATTTTTCCTTAAAACCCACCAAAGCCTATCACTTGCTCCAAGGAAACTTAAAGCAAGGATTTTCAAATATTTTAATGCGTCATTTGTAATATTTTGATTCTGAGATTTTAATAAAAACCTTAAATTAGAGTTTTGAAGCTAAATTTTCTTTTTCTACTAAAAACCAAAAAAAAACGGTACAATGTAACCAAACTACCATTTAAACGAATACACATACTGCTTAAACCTTTTTCGACTTTTCTGCAGAAACACCCTGGGTCTTGGCACGAATCGAACCTGCGACCCCCGGCTAATAGTCTAGCACACTATCCACTACACTACGGGGGTACCCATTTAAAGTTTACCAAATTCGGTCTGATTAGACCAAAGTGGCAGTCCTGTTTATACTTGTTCACAGTTCCAAGACGTGGGAAAATAATAAAATAATTTCCTTCTCGTGTAAAATAACGAAAATATGTCGATATATACTTTTAGAAACAAAGCAACAAAAACGGATGCAGTCCGGATTATCTATGTAACCAAAGATGTTGGTAATATGTAGACATACGTGTTAAGATATTAGCTGGATTTCCATATAACAAGGGTCAAAACATTACATGTGAAGAGGTCACTGTTTTATAAAAGATTCCAAATGTATATGAAAACTGAAAATGTTTCTGACATCAAACATGCCCGCCGCCGAAGTCCTCCTAATATCATCTGAACACAGAAGTTCATAGTGAAAGATCTTACTTCTACTATTACGGCGTGTAGCATTGTTTCATCTTCTTTCATGCATAAACGACATAAAGATGAATGAGCATGGTTACTTCTCCAACTAAGATTGTTTAACACGACAAGATTGTTTAACAAGACTGTTTAACATGAAATGAAAGAGAAGACCATTCCCGTTAAGTTCAAAGATAACATTATACGAAGAATTTTCCTTCATCGCTTTAACCTATCTCTCATCTGGAACAAACCTAAATCATCCAATTCATCTATTATATCGTTGCATTAAAGTCCACCATAGCCAGGTCACCAATAATATAAAAACCCCTTGTTACCTATTGACATCTTCTGTAGTGAGTCAAAGCGCTCTAGCACAAACTTGGTTCGAAATTTCCATGAAAGAAGAAATGTTCGTGCTTTATGGTTATCGGAAAATATATTTTTTTGTGCATCCTAACACTTTAATATAAATTAATGAGGGCACATGTTTTAATTGAATGAATTTTGGCCTGAAATGGAAACATATACTTTAACGTTGGTTTTAAAGACGACGGTTTTAGATCCATCCGTAAACCACCGCATGCATGTGGAATCCATAGGAAGATCACCATCCTCTCACGGTGCTCTAACCGGACAGGTAAGACTGAATTATCTGCCGAGCCTCAGGTCACAGTCTGCACATCTAAAAGTTCTCTACAAGATATTGTACTCAGGATCGATAAATGCTCGTTGCTAACACAATGAGTAGAGTTTCCAAGCAAACCACAATGGCTAAGGTTCGACATGTTCTTTTTACACTGGTAGCGCGAAGGTATGCCAATCTCTGGACCTTGCATAGTTTGGCAGTCGCTACAACTTACCGTAAAAGAATCCATCCAGCTCAACTCATTACTGTCTAGATCACCCTAAAAGGTTTCTGTATTAGGAGTTCTACATAGGTATTCTATGTCCACCTTCTATTAAGAAAATCATCTATTGTATCCACTTAATAATAATATTCGAAAATGAAGTTTTCACTGAGAGAACAGAGTCCAATTTTCCAGTTACCATAACCACCAAGTCGGCGGTGTATCCGATCACTGCATGCATTCGTTCAATAATATTATTACGTATAGGCGATAAGTACAGTGACTTATAGGCTCATTTGTGCATCCCAGATGTTTACTGAAGCAGATTAAGGCTACGCATAAAGTTTATTATTTTGCTCGATGAGAGATTATATACATATGTGGTTCACTTGGGGTCATCAGGATTCCTGCAAGAAATTTCATTATGAGCGCCATTACCACCGGAAAATCTTCTTTCTTTTCACAGAGTATACACAATTTGATCTCAGACTTGCAAATAACAAATTGGTGTCATCTGAGACTACAGTGTGCGGTAAACCACCCCTGTTAGTAGTCCGAGTTTATTTTGGTCCATTAGCACTAACTTTTGGGATTTGTTTCGGAATAACGTAATTCAATCGTTTTGCTTGTCTTAGATCGTTAATGGCGAGCAAAGTCCATCTGAGCCCAGAAACTAATCTTTTCCTCGGCATATCCATGTGATATACCAAACAAGGGTTCCAGTAATAAAAACAGACGTTATGCTCACGTGTTATTTAGACAGTCATTCCGTTCGTTTCGAGCATGGCCTTCGTCGCCAGGCACCCAGCATAACGTCAGTTTATTATGACCGCCAAGTTTCTTATTGTATTTTGGACCAGATTTCAGGGGATGACCCCTACTTATGCATTGCATTGTGCTGGAACTAGGAAAATTGGTTATGGTAAGGAGATTAGGAGTAGTGTTTGTGGACATTCAGTTTGAGCTTTTCCACACGACTGAAAAGACCTCTAGCTGGACCTTATTCCACATACGAACAGTTCTCTGTAGTGATCACTGGCAGATCGATCACATATGGATGTGCTTCTAGAGAAGAACGTGTTGTACGCAAAAAAGATCGGGTTTGGAGAACAAGTTCCCTGATTCCATTAGGATTTGATTTTCCAAAAATCCCTTCTTAGCGGTTCTATACATAGAAAATTTTTTTCTCGTTGTAGTAACGGTAGAACAGTGAAACACTCCCACATTGCGTCGATGTTCCAGTGAGTCAATAGAGTTGTCTACCCTACTGTCACCGACAAGCTTCTTCGCCTTCTTCTGTACGCGGCCGAGTGACTTCAAATAGACTTTTAAGCACCAATCCATCCATGAGACTTGTATTCCATTTTCGGTCGGATATAGGTGATATAAATATTAAGGAAATCAGATGGAGTGAAGTATCTTTTACGCGTCTTAAGAAACCGAGGCCAAGTTCGAGCTTATCTCAGAAGAAACTAAGGCCTTGGCTGCTTCCTTTCTATCTGACATCGAATAGATTTGAAAACATTTACAATTTCTCTTCAAACACTCTTTAACATAAAGGGCGATGTTGTAGACTTGTACCTGGAAAATCGTAGGATATTTACCCATGGAAATAACCCTTTTGAAAATTAGGGTCATATATACCTGCTTTCCGTATCTCCATTTTCCTTTTTTGAGCCGCCAGCGAACCAAATCTCGTCTGCATCTTCGTTCCATGGAGTTGAGTTCAACCATTGACTCCTTTCAGTAATTAGACCATCAAAGTTTTTGTTCTACGAGACTGTTCGTAGACTGTGCTAATATTTTAATGTGCCCCACAAGATATCCGGTTTTATAGCCGCAGTTCACTCCTTCAGGCCTCACCTTTCAATATAAGACGCCAAGGGGGAATGTGCAGGATAGCATCAGGCGCATACGTGGGACAAATTTTCATTGTCCCAGTGATAGAAATATATATTATCACTCAGAACGTGTAGAACTTCATTAATCATCTTTGACCAGAGGAATAGCGATAGAACCCCACCTTGAGGATACACCTGCTTTAATATGTACATATAAATGCAAAAATAAGTGCTACAATCGTTTTTTTTAACCAACTTTCAAAAAGGAGAAGGTTATCAATGCGTGTTCGTATATTATTTTTTTTACTTTTTTATGTTTGTATACGCATAACTCTTGTCATTTTTAAACCGGTCCCATAATTTTTTTTTTCGAAAATCAGAGGGGGGAAATTGCTCCTCCCATGCATAACTCTGTCACTTGTGAACCGATTTTCAAAATTCTTATTTTCTTTGAAAGGGTTTGACAAAAATTGGTCCCAAAATTGTTTGTCGAAAATCGGAGAGGGAAATTTGCGCCCCCAATCCATAACCCTGTCATTTGTGAACCGATTTTCAAAATTATTTTTTGTTTGAAAGTGTTTGCTAGCAGTTTGGCCCTATAACTCTTTTCCCAAATTGGAGGGGAAAATTTGTTCCCCTCCGCCCCCTAATCCATAACCATGTCATTTGTGAACCGATTTTTAAAATTCTTCTGTTGTTTGCAAGGGTTCATTAGTAGTTTGGCTCCACAATTATTTTCGAAAATGGGAGGGGGAAACTTACTGCCCCCATGCATAACTTTGTTATATGTGAACCGATTTTGAAAATTGCTTTTTTTGTTTGAAAGGGTTTGACTACAGTTTTGTTCCATAGTTTTTTTTTCGAAAATCAGTTGGGAAATTTGCTGCAAACCCCCTTGCAGGTTTGTATCATAATTTTTCTCCAAAATCTGTGTGGGATTCCCCTTCCCACCAAGTTATTGATTATCGCATAGCTCCTCCATTTATGGGCCGACTTCTAAAATTCTTTTTTTGTTTGGAATGGTTTGCTTAGAGTTTGGTCACATAATTTTCTACGAAAATCGGTGGGGCATGTCTTCCACGCCTCCACCCAAAATATTTATTTGAGCACAATTCCACCATTTGCATAAAAATTTTCCAAATTGTTTATATGAAAGGCCATCAAGTATATTGCTCTTTGTACTGAAGTCGGTTTTTTTTACCAGAATTATTTCATTATGACTTCGTTGTATAAGGATCTTACTTAAAAAACATAATTTAAAAATTTTGATATTTCATGGGACATTTTTTATTTATTTTTTAACGAAAACCGGGGTTCGGGTACTTATTAATCCAGAAAAGATCTGATATTTTCTGTTCAAAATTAGCGAATTCTTAATCAAATGTTGGGAAATGGGTGAATTTGGAAACATTTGAACTTTGATCTCCAATCGGGGCCAAGTCTTAGAACTTTCCGAATCAGGTAAAATTTTCGAATTATAGAATTTTACACTAAGTGTCACAATAATCCGCCTAAGCTTTCATGAAAATGTAAAGTTGCGCTTCCTCCATACATCTTAATGCCACCCTAATGAAAACACTTATGTACGTACATATGTATATGTATGGCATCACTGATATGTACGTGGTGTATCTGTAAATGTTTGTTAAAATTTAATACGTACAACATACATACTTATGTAAATTCTTTAGATTATATTTCAGATTTAAACTGTTTATTAATTTCGTAATTATAGAACTTTTTATATTTTAATTCCGATTGAACAAAACGTAAAGCAAGCAAATAATTTATTAAAAAAATATTTACATTGATAGCACAAAATTAAAGTTAAATTAACAACAAAATAGGTATCTATACAACAAAATTAGCACACGTCTGCAAACAATTTTATAAAAAAAAAATGAAAAATATCTAAAAAATATACTCTACAAGGCCGCGTAGCGAAAAAAAAAACAATTTGTTGTTGACAGTATAGTTAAGAAAAGTATCTCATATTTTTTGTTGTTGTTCACTCGTTCGTTTGTTTTTTATTTTTCAACTTTTAAATGTTGTCGTTAGTGCTAATTTTGTTGTAGTGGTGTACAAAGTTAACAGTAGTAGTAGTAGTAGTGGTAGCACTAGTAGAGTGGAAGAGACTAGAACAGTAAAAATTGTCAAATTTTTAATAAAAAGCACTTGACTATATTTTACTTGGCAAAATAAGTTTTTTAAATAAAATATGCACACAGATACATACGTACATATACATAATATTTACCTACTTTGTTTTTAAGTCCATTTAAATCTCCTTTAAAAATTCTTTAATAAAAATATGCAAGATTTCATTAACTTAAGTTCTTTTTCCCCTTATAGGCACAATTGTATGTTGGTACCTACAATAGGAAGTTAGTAGGTAAGGTGGTGATAGTAGTACATCAAGCTTTTTTTGTATAATTACTTCTATTTGAAACACACAAATTATTTTTTATAACCACTGATACAAAACCACATGTTTATTTAGCTTTTTCTTCGAAATGTACTCGTACTTTGTTTGTATAGAAATTTTTTAACAATCAATAATTTTTTCACTTGATTTATAATCATTAAACAAAAAACACGTTTTTTTACAAAAAGAAATTTAAAATGTATTTCTCTTCACCAACACAATTTTTAGGTAATTATTAAAAAAAATATACCTCCCTGATTAAATTTTATTTGCTTTGTAGCTGTGTGTCGGTATGCATTATTAATAAAAAAATTAACAATTTGTAGAATACAATAATTTTATAGAAAAAAAAAGTTTAATTTTCCTACTGCAATATTTTTTCTTTTATTAAATAGGAGAGAGTACGGTGAAAACGTTGTTTTTGCAACAACGACGCCTTTTGTAATGATTATCGCCGTTGTTTGGAAAAAATGTTCAATTCATTCTGTGTGTACGGCGTTGGCCGTTTTTTATAAGTATATTTTTTCTTTACTTTATTTTGCTTTATTTTTTCGACGTACATGCATTCATACATGTTTATGTATGACGATGAGTGTTGTTAACAGGCATGGAGAACGTAGATTTTAAAATCGAACTGAACTGAGAGAGAGAGTACTCTGTTGACATTAAAAATAAATATTTTTAGTATATACAGTACGTAGTCAATTTTAATATTTTTACACTTTTGTGGTCATCAGCGTTGCCAGTTTAGCCTTTTCGAGGATAGATTTAGCCTTTTATTTTGCATTTTAGCTTCGAAATTTGCGTTTTAGCTTCGTGGCTTTTTTAGCCTTTTTTCATTTTTAAGTAAATTTTTGACGATCTCTGAGAGATTGTGGCCATGTTTGGACATATATTTACTTGTAGCTCCTTTGGACCATATGGAAATTGTAGTCAAGGATCTACACTATTCGAGAATATAAGTCGCAATTTTCAATTGTATTTGTGTTTTTTTTTACAAAACTTTGAAAATTGAACTAAATTGAACCCTGTCCCCATACAACGCACTGATTTTTTGCGCCACGTCCCCTTTTTTTGTTTTTTTTTTTTTTGCTATACGTTCACGTTTCATTAAAAAAATATTATGTCACCTTTATGACAAAAGTCTGCTCAGTAGTTGTATAAAGAAATGAGTCACATGTGACTCATGAATTTGGCGAAAATTGCTCTCGTGAGTCATATATGACTCCTTGGACAGGGAAGTTGTTAAATTAGCCTCAAAAGGCTAAATTTTTATCTCCACATTATAAAAACTTATTTATATTTTTTCTTATTTTGAAAGCATTTTAATGATAACTTTTGCAATAAATAAAAATTTATTTTTAAACTGGACAATTTTCTATATAAAATGATAACAAAATTATTTTTATACTACTTTTATAGGGCATTTACACTGTCTCGAAATCTAGTACTTACGAGATTTACGAGCTAAATCTAGTTGTTTTTTACTAGATTTCCCATACAAAACGAAATCTACTTTGTAAGTAGATTTGGACGAAATCTACTCAAAATCTAGTATTTCTATTTTCTTTAGACTACCCTGTACAACATTTTTATATAAACGGTGAGTGAATTAGCTACGCTCTACAAAAATTTTCTAATAAAAGTGTGTGCATTAGCTAAGGTGGCACTTGTTGGGTTACAGTATAAGATAAATTTCAGTCAAAGTATTTATTTTTGGATACGAAATCTAGAAAAATGTTAAAAAAGCTTAGTGTAAACGATATAGATTTCGAAAATGATTTCAAATCAAATCTACTAGATTTCGAGACAATGTAAATGCCCTATTAGTTAAAGAAAAATATATGCACTGAATAACATAAGCTGTGAGCCTACATATTTAAAATTATATACCTTTGTTTTTTTTTATTATCTACTTGAAGTACCTTCTTATCTAATAACAATTGACATGTTTATGTATTTTTACTTATCGATGGTCATACCTTGACAACACGTAACTGATTTTTAATTATTTTTCTCAAAACGGGGAATACATTACATAAGTCGCAAAAAAAAAACGTTCATATTCTCTAAATAAGAAAAACTGAAATTAGTTGAGACTATCTACTAAATTGTTGTATTTTAAAAATAGTAGAGTTTGTTGTGATGCCTTTGATCCATCTCCAGAAATGATGAAATTGTTTAATTCTATAAGTTTGTGTGTACCAAAAAATTTCTTTAGACAACGATAAAGAAGATTTTGACACTATATACACCATATGGTAACTGATTTTTAGAATTTTTCAGCTATAGAAATTATAAATAGGCTGAAATGGAATCAAATAAATGAAAAAATAATTCCTTTTTTATTTTGGGGATAGGAACTTGCTTTTAGCGATTTATAAAACGTTTTCTGCGTTTTGTGAAAAATAATTTAAAAAAATCAGTTACGTGTTGCCAAAGTATAAAATGAAGTACAGTGCAAATAAAGTATTTATAAGTTAATACTTAATTGAATTGAAATTGAAATAGTATTGTTTTTAGTGCGCATTTTTGGGGATAGTATAAATTGCTTTTTTGGGATAAAAATTTTCAAATTGGTGATGCGGCTCGAAAGAAATCTGGGAGCCCTGCTACGGATGCATGCGATACAGATAGAACCGATTTACATTAAGCGTGATGTCGCCGCGACTATGCTTACTTTCTCTTTTGGAGTCCCTACTTAAATCCTCGCACATTTACATTAAAGCTTTTTTGTTGCAGCGATCCGGGGACTTTTTTACGTTTCATTGACTAATGGTTTTTATTCGCTCATTCGTAGCAAATGTTACCATAAACTAACTAATTGGTAATTGAAAATATTCCATAAGAAATAAGCCGAACTGGCAATACCGCTCATGCAAAACATAGCAGCAATACGAATGAGAGAAAGATGCAAGAGCAGTTTCATAATTGTCCCCTCAATTTGTATTTCGTGCGTCTTCATGATACAATAATACAGGTACATGCAATAGAAAATTTTTCTCAGCTAGGTTGTCAAATCTTTATGTGAGTTGTCAAAAATTACATACTGAGCAACAACAAGATTCGTTGTACACACAACCAAACATGTACATACAAAACGCAGCTGATGAGAATTTTGGCTAATGCATGTACCTGTGTTATTGTATCATGGTGCGTCTTTGACTATGGCGTTAGCTTCTCCTCGTCGTCTAGCACGAGTTGCAAGATTTTTGTCGCAAGCCGCATCACCCTTAATAGAAATCAGCTCATATATCCGTAATACTTCGGATTTGCCGATATATCGGTGATACTTCAGGTTTAACGATACATCGCTATTGGTGATATTTTGATTGCCGATACTTTTTAAATTTCAAATTATTAGCGTACACTCAATATAATAATGTAGGTAGATAAATCTACAAAATTTATATTGTTAATTTACTATTAAAGCAAATCGTTGTTCCAATTTTTATTGGTTTAAATTACCACTTTAAAATAATAATAGCGAAAATAGTTATTTAAGAAAAATTACTATAACTGAACTGCTAATGTAAAATACTGTAGTAATCACTTTCGATGTATTTTAATGAAACTTAAAAGAAAGATGGTGATGTCTACAACGAGGAACTAAGAATCGAAAAGTGTTTCAGACTTCCGCACGATTGTAGCAGTCTTTAAGTTGCAATATATCTACATATAAACTACCTGTAACAACCAAAATATGGTAAGCGACTTTTTATATTTGCAAAAAGTATATTAAACTTATTTAAAATTAATTTCAGCTGCATCTCTAATACATAGGTACCTACCAATACAAGTAATTGAGAACTTTAAAACAAGCTAATAATTACGTAAAGGGGTTTTTACATACCTTAGAGCTTTGGATCTGAAATGAAAAAAAAAAATTATATTTTGAGAATTTTTTTTTGTTATAGAATGGGCTAAATATTCCAGCTAAAACTTAGCATATGCATATGTATGTAATTTGAATTTGAACAATTTCCTACATTCATTATTTTGTAAATGTAAATTATATTCTATTTTTAAATTGTTCTGTAAATCGAATTCGAGTAAATTTATCGTTTTCCAAGAATATATAATGCTCTCATTTGTGTATTGTAAATCATATACTCGTATAGTAAATTCATTATAGATATGATCTTTTAAGCTCTAAAAAATATGTACATAACTGCAAAAAAGTCTGAAAATATTTTGCTCTAAATCGACTCGATTTACAGAACAGGCAGCATAAACTTTCATATTAATTAATATGAAAGTACAAAATATTACAAAGTTTCTCTATAAATATATGTACGTATTTGATTAAACTACAATTTAGCCTAATATTTGTTTTATCGTTTCAGTTTGGATAAAATACTAAACGTGAACAAGTGCAATACTAATGAATTTTCCATCCCTGGTGACTATATGATGAGTTATTGTGTTGATATTTTTGTTATTGTCCCACACAAACAAAACAATATATGCGTCCTCTCATTTTTTAATTTTTGCTTAACACTGTAATTCTATAAAAAAAGCTCAATATATTAATATTCAATCAGTGTTGCCAGAATCTGTGTATTTATCAAAAAAATAAGATGACACAAAATTTGTTTTGGTAAGTACTGGGTTTTTGGATAATAAACTTTTTGTGGATATATCATTGGCATAAAAAGACCACTCTGGGGTATGCAATACACACCCCAGAATTGTGGGTTTGTTTTCTTTTGTTTGAACGTCAAATACAAAGTTGCAGCCAACTTCAGGTACAAGCTACGAACGCAAAACAAAACGAGTTGCAAGTACAAAAATGAGTGTGTTTTAGAGATGGGCAAAAATATCAATATTTTCTTAAAAATATATCGATATATATCGTCGATATTTTTAATTTCGATATATCAATATATGAATATTTTTTTCCAAATATATCGACAGTATCAAATTCGATATTTTTTAGCTTTGGTTTTGTTTTTCGAGCAATTTTTAAAAACATTTCGGCACAGTCTTCATCAAATAGAATATTACTAACAAAATCTTTTGTTTTATTTATAATATTTTGTCTTTCGAAAAATAATCATTCTTTGAGTGTAATTTTGTTGATGTATGTTCCATGAAATATTGGTGGAACAGTAAGGATCTTAGAAATTAACTCCTTCCAGCTTAATTATTTATAAGAAAGGTACTTTTTTTGTTTTATTAAAAAAAAATTGGGGATTACTGTGTTGTTTCCAAAATGCAAACAAGCGACTTGAGTAAAATATTTGCATGGAAATCACTCAAAAAACTGAGTGCTTTTCATATAAATTCTAGACAAGCAGTGCTTGTTTGCATTGTGGAAACAACACATACGTATGAATTATCATTGTTGGAAAAATATAGATATTTTTTTAGATATATATCGATGCCGATCGATGTTTAAAAATATATCGATATATATCGATATATTTTTTTCACTTGCCCATCCCTAGTGTGTATTAACTTCTTTTATTTTCTTCTTCTTCTATAAGCACAAAACTTTCAATTTAAAGTTTCCCTGTGTAAAAGGTGTGTTAAAAAATATTTCAATATATGGAATTAATCATGGCTATTAAAAATAACCGCTTCATTCTTCGCCGATGGGTATTCACTTTCGACGGCTGGACGTCGACAGATTCAAAAATACGGTCGGAGAGATATTGTTTCCAGTAATCGTATATTTGTCGTCACTTGTTAAGAACATAAACAATTTTAAAGATAGGATTCAAAGTAAGCAGAAAAACACCAATGCTATGGATATATCGTGCCATAACCGCAAAAAAGCTTAACCAACAAAAAGTAAACTTTACAGGAGAAGTATTTTTCAATTATCATTAATTTAAATCGAAGTAGAACCTTAATATTGGCTACATAGGATTGTAATGGACTGTTATATGGAACGTTAATAGTTTTAATAAATTTCTTGTTAGAGAATGCATTTTTATCAGTTAATTTAATAGAATGATTTTGAAACTAGTAATTATTATCCTTAGCAAGCTGTTCTTTAACGGTTTCATTGATATCCTTGCAGTTGTTGACACTAGTTTTGCTCTACTTGAAAAAGAGAATTTTAGCCTATCAGACATTTTGCAGTTATTTGATATGGGTTTGAAACTTTGATAGATAGTCCAAATTTTCGTAAAAAAAACTATTTGGGAAAAGCATGTCGGTTAAGCTTTTTTTTGCCATTATAACTCGATATGTATTTGAAATATGTTGCATTCGGTAAGTAATAAAAATATGTACATTCACAGGTGAAAATGTTTAATGTATTCTCCCAAATTAGATTTGTCAAGAACTGAATATCTTCAAATACATCTTGAAGGAGCTGTGACTTAGGCACTCAGCTCTGGTGTTTCGCGAAAGGAAACTAACAACATCGCGTGATATCTCAATGTATCAGAGAGGGTACATCTCTTATTGATGGTCCTATAGAGTTTAGTTGCTGTGTACCATTATGATACAACTGAATTAACCTTGAACTAGCTTGAAAGCTCGGTACAAATCGAGAGAAGTTAATACCGACACCAAATGCAGGGTTGACAGATTTTTTCTGACCTATTTCGCCAAATTGATTTTAAAAATCGCCAAAAGTCGCCAAAATCAGTTTTATGTAGTTTTTCTTAATATATATTTTGTAAATTTCTTTTTATATAATAGATTTTTTAATATAAGTTTTTATAAAATAATCGCATTAAAAATAAGCTGAATATCGCCAAAAGTAGAAATAAAATCGCCAAACTATATTTATTGCCTGTCAATTTTTCTCATCAAAATTTAAAATCCATTAATGACTGTAATTAATATAAGAAAAAGCATCAAAATCACTTTTTAATTTCATCCAGACAAGTTTTGGTAGCAGTTATTTTCGAAAATATTCTTTCAACATACTAGTTTTCCTGAATTGTAAACATTTTTGAGTTCAACTTTGCTTAAAAATTTACGGCTATTTTTAAACAAAATTGAACTCACCAATTGAAGTCGCCAACAAATTTATTTATCGCCAGAAAAATTGCCATATCACGAAATCAAAAATTTTGACACCAAACAAGTTGAAAAATCGCCATATCTGACAACCCTGGGTTCCAGTAGAGCGTACCCTACGAGTTCCACAATAAGTACTTTTTCGTTAAAAATTCTAGTTTTTCGTAATTTGTAAAATTTTTTTTAATCTTGAAGCTATGACTATAAAATTTTATAACTACACCGGCAACACTGAAAGTATTACAAATTCAATGTGTGTTTCTCTTTCCACTAAATAAAAGCCTTTTGTTTACTGCAGAGTAGCAGTATAAAAAAAGAGAAAATGTTTAAATGAGATTTGGTTAAAAACTTATCAAGGAAAATAACGACAGTGTAGCTAAATACATATTTCTTAGATGAACTTATCTAACAGAAATCAGCAGAACCGTATCTGAAATAGTGCAGCAAATTAGTTTAGTCATCTTGGTATTTCATAATTATTTACGTATGTACCTTAGTGTGGGTCAATTCGTATGTATTAAAAAAAAATTACAAGGCGGTTGTCAAAATCGTAGTCTACGACGAATTCTAAGAAGGTTTGCCCAAGAAACCATGGGTCTAAAATCAAAATCAAGCTTCCCGTTTTTAACAAAATTTAGATAAAAAAGAAAAACGTATAAGCAACCATGAACCTGAATATACATACCTATATTCAGGTTCATGGTTGGGCAAACCTTCCTAGAATTCGTCGTAGATTACGATTTCGACAACCGCTTGGTCGAGAAAAAAAATTGGCCCATTCTAATGTACTTACATACATACATATTTATCTACATAAGTATATAAGTATGTACATGAATCGCTTACTTGAACTTCTATATTACACAGTTTTTGGTTGGAGATGGTTGTGGTGGTAATGTCGTGGAAGATGCCGAACATGTGTTCTTCATCTGTCCACGATTTGACTATGGGAGGCCATATTTAGAAGAAGTCTTAGGGCATAGCATTAGTCCCGAGAACATATATCCAATCATGTTGGAATCTTTGTACAACTGGACGTAAGTACATACATATGTATGTAATTTTGTGAAATTGGTTCTATTGGAACTTCGTAGGTTAGAAGAGATTTGCAGAAGAATCAATATAGCTTAGATCGGGTCTAGACCTTTCCCACCCCGTGACGTAAGGCCTTACGGCAGTCCCACGCGGAAAGTTTGGGTCGGTGTAAACTGGTGTTTTAGCGTTTTAAAGTTTTGCACTCCTGGCAAACACCACCACTGGCTGAGTTTTTCGATGATTTCACCCCACGAATAAAAAAAAACAAACATGGCCATACGAGGCTTATTATCAAGCTACATACATACATACATACATATATATGTATGTACACAAATATATCTAACACTCCAGCTAAATGTCAAAACCCATGCATAAAAGATTATATTTTTTTATACCTACTTGATTAGACAATTAGATTACATACTACATATAGGTACAACCCAATTCACAAACAAAATTTTGATTAATAAGAGACTTATTAAACGAATTTTTGTATGAAAATTTGTTTTATTAATCTGTTATAAGTCAGAAAAGTTTTTTATAAATTAAGGCAATAGTATATACATAAGTATTTGCCGCTGCATAAACCTAATTAATAGGCATTGGTTCGATGATTTAATATTTTATTAGGTGTACCTACACTGTTTTGCAAAATATGATTAAGTATCAGCAAACAGAGAAAAAACAAAAACACGTTGCCATGGCTATGGGAGTCTGGCATCACATCCAGACATTAACTTTACGAAATTACTTAAAACGTAAATAAAAAATCCACGTTGTTTATGCAAAATACACATTTAAAAACAACAAAATTATACAAAAATAAAGATACTCTATTAAAATCCTCTCTCTTTCTCTCTTTAACCCCTTTTAACATAGAAAATAAATAGGTATTTAAGATAAAATATTTCCAGTAATTGTTTTACTGAAATTGAATTAATTTATAAAAACCTACGGTTTAATTGCAGTTAGCCGTTTTTTTTTGTTTTGTTGTCATTATTGTATACTTTCTTTTACATTTTACTTTGTAAACATTTATTTCTGTGTGTGTTGTATTGTTTTCTCTTGCATGTACATATGTATGTGAGTATGTACTTACATATGTATGTATGTAGATATATCTTTTTTGTTTAGTGTGGGGTCTTGGAGCTTTTCATGATTATTTCAACATTTTGAAAACTGCAAAAACGTAAAAAAGATCTAATTGAAATAAAAAACACGAAACGAAGGAATAAATAAAAAGAGAGCAAAACGTTTTCTGCTCTAATTATACACACACAAATATGTACATATGTATGTATGTCCATATGTATCTACTATGTACCAGAGTTGCCTCCAAAAATTTTTCAATTACACATCACTAGATCCCATATTATATTTTTAAAACCAAACTTTAAAATTGTTTTTATTTACCCAGTGAACAATTTTTATCGACATTTCTCTAATGTAAGAAATAATCTGACACTTTAGCAGCTAATCAGCCGACTTGGCTGAAATTCCCTTAGACAATTGTTAAAATAGTCGGCAGTTTTTAGACCAGCCGTTTATGCACATTTTCCGATATATTAACCGATTAAAAACTGACTAGTTTGTAGATTGTCAGGCCGAAATTTATTTTCCTCTATTCATCACAAAAGCACAGTCTAACCAGACGCCACACGAGCCGGAAGATATTGCCGTCTCAGCCAAAGTGGCCAGCATCACAAAAGAGAAATAAGAAAGTATTAGTGTTTCCTTTTGTTTTGTTTTACGCATACATTTGTAAAATGAGCAACATTTTTGATTGGATAAAATTAAACACCAACACGTAATTAATGTCTCTTTCTCAACTAGCCGGCATAAAAAGGTGATTTGGGCAATTTTCAATTGTCAAAGTTGACGTGCCTGGTTAGACTGTGACAAAAGTCTGATACTTTTCTCAGCAAAATTATTCCAATAAAAGCTATTCTAATAACATTACACTAGCAAAAAATACTCAAACAAACATTATTCAAAGTAAAGATATTCAATAGAACACTGAAGATGGCACATAACCGAAATCGGTCTGTTTATCAACCAAATTTGACGTGGGATGACGAAAATATTCGAATAAGTTATTCAAATAAAAATTATTCGAACAAACATTAATTATCCTAATCAAAATTACTGAACAAAAATTCGAATAACTATTATCCGGATATACATATGCATATGTATTATTTTAATAAAAATTATTCGAATAAAATTTATTCGAACAAAATTTATTCGACTAAAAATTATTCGAACAAATATTATTTGAAAAAATTGTGCAAATAAAAATTATACGAAAAAAAATTAATTTGATAAAAAAATTTTTGAATTAAAATTCTTTGAATAAAAATTAATCTAATAACAATTACATATTCGAATAAGCAATACTCAAATAGAATTATTGGAATGAAAATTATTCGAATAAAAATTGTTTGAATAAACAGTAATAGAACAATAATTATTCGAATAAGCAATACTCAAATAAGAATTATTGCAATGAAAACAATTCGATTTTTATTCGAAAAAAATATTCCAATATTTACAAAAAAAAATATTCGAATGAATGCTATTAATTTGAAAATTATTCGAAAAAAATTATTATTGATTCTATGTTAGAATTTCATATGACATTGATACGAAATATTGTGAAAATTTGATGTTACGATTTTTTTTTCTGACATTAACACGACAGGTCGTAAATATTATTATTCATAATTTCTACACGAAATTCCTTTGGAATTCGTATAGAGTTCTCTCGAACTTATGGTTTTCTGAACATTCTCAGAGAAAGATATCCACTTTCTTGTCAAACACCGATTTCGGATTCTGCAACTTGTGCAGACTTTCTGCCAGAGTTTGACAAAAAAATGTTCGCTGGGTATTTGTAATAGTGAAAACTATAGTGAGTAGATTTTTGTTTTATTCTATTAACACGCAGAGTTGTTATGCAATTAACACCTTTTTTCCTGCAAAGGGTCATCAATGGCTTAATTTTTCATGTACATACTTATGTAGATTAGGGTGATTCATTTCCGACAAAAACATTTTTTTCAATTGCAAAGGAAAATTATAAATAAATCTATGTGTATTTGAGTTTTCCATTTTTTTCATACAAAATGTAGAAACAAAATTCAAAACTTCCTTTGTACTTTTTAATGTAGCTCGCCGCCCTGTTTCACCAGTAAGAGCTCTCAAACTACTATTTATCGAATAAAATTGTGTGAAAATAATACACGTTTTATAGTAGACTTCAGGAGATGAGCACTTTCTTGTGCTCATCTCCTGAAAATCGTAATTTGCTTGAGTACCCGGAAAAAAAACTTTGTTGGAACTGAATCACGCTAGTGTACATACATACATATACATAGGTATGTATGTTGTGTATGTAGGAACATACATTTAATAAGTACATACCCTGTCGGAAAATCACTAGTCAACTACATAAATAATCAACTTATAGTTAACTTTTCTTAGACTAACTAAAAGCTAACTACAATGTAATCCAGAACTGACTCAAAATCAATTCTTAAGTTGAGTACATAATCGGATTTGGTGAGAGCCAACAACTTTACTCTCAGCTACTTTGAAACTCATTTCAAGTTTATATTAACTTTTTTTGCTGTTATTATTTTAAATGATATCTTAGCTGGGTGATCAGCACGTTGACTTTAAAACGTGTGATACGTAGTTCAAACCCCAGCAACATATTTTTGCAAATATACTAGCTACCAGGTGACTTAAATAAACGCAACTTTAAATTAGTTGAAAAGTAGTGCAGAGTGCGACAATTGACTACCGCCTAGGAAATCGCAATGTTAAAATATGTAGTTGTTTTCATTTGAATGTAATCCAAGTGTCAGTCAGCACTAGTTGCGAAATAGTTAGCTTAAAGTTAATTTAAATTTAACTCAGTTTCCGACAGGGTATTATTGTTGACATGTTTATTTCGAATGTCTTGTAAAGTGGTGTTAAAAAATATGGTTTTTAATTAACATGAATTCACTAATTTCAGGAGCTTTTGTATGGGTCTTATAATAGATATGTATGTTTATGTATACTATCATATTAAAATATGTTTTTTTTTTTGCTCTTGTAACTAACCAGTGAACATTTTGCCAAATTCGAAAAGAAAGTCTGCAGAAGTATTCGAGTTCGTATGACAATTCGATCAGAAAGACTACCAAAAATAATAAGGAAATGGTCATTTTAGATTATGTAGGAAGCCCACAATATACTAGCGTGTATGGTCGAAGTTTATAAGGCCCGTTGTAATGCTCAGAGGACTATATACAACTAACGCAGTCCTATGATGTTCTGGAATTCCAGTTTTTCTGAACCAACCAGACATTTTCTACAACCATACCAGTCAAGACATTTCTAAGAAAGTTTTAGGTTCTGCGCTCACCGATTGCGTTCTTGCAGAGCCGGCCACTCATAGAAAATTTGTTGGACTGACCTCTTCTTCGCCGAAGCAGCTCCTGCAGTGACCACCCACCATACGTACAGTGGCACTCCTTAATCTCTCTCGTTTGACAGCTTGACTAAAGGAATATGCATAAATATCGCTCTGTAAGTCTACTACGTCTTAGTCCAAGGCTGCATTAGCCATTTGGTGTCCTTGAATGCCTTTCTGCCCTGGGAAGCAGGATATCCTGACATTATGTCGTTCAAGAGGAATCCTCTATTGAATGTGCCACACTTCGACTTTACTATATTTGAATTAACTGCCCTAAATACGGCCATACTATCAACAGTCTATAGTACTGAAGTTTAATCCTCGTTTTCGATAGCGATATCATCACATTTCGTTATCGAATGCCGTAATCTCAAACTAAGAAAACTCGATGGAATCAACTGGTTAGGTTCCTAGTCTCTGAGATGAGCCTCTCTATTCTTTTCGCACCTTCGGTTATGTCACAAATTGCCGTCAGAAACACGATGGTGGTATCGTTTAGCCTGAGTGAAAATAAAAGTCAAGATATTCTTTGCACAAAACAGGAACACACAGGTTGCAATTTCTTTTGCATGGATCACCCACCACACATAAACACCTTGCTAAAGTGTTTAGGCTATCTAACCTTTTGATAGAAAATGTAGAGCACCTCCTGTCTCTGCTCCGCTCTCTCTGATCAAAGGGTTGCTTCACTGGGCAGCCCGCTCCTGCAGGATCTAGCAGCCTTATCAAACTGCGACATTAGATGGATAAACTCGTTCATCCGATCATCGGGTTGGTTCAGCACTGAATCGAATGGGGAAATGTAGAGGTTTACCTATCTTCAAGTCTCCGTTTTAGGTAACACAACGGGACCTATATGGACCCAAGTGGGCTGGTTTTAACCTTTTAAGCCTGTGAAACCTAACATAGCCTAACTTCCTAATAAATCAGCTGATTATGCGATGCAGACGAGTTTAACGAAGCAATAACCAGCAAGCTAGAAGCCTGTAACAAAGACAAATGACAGCTATACTGGCCTACCCTAGTACCCGACCACAAAGCACTACTTGATGCATCTTTTGTTGGTTTAGGAACCAGCCACTAGCTCTAATTAACCATCAATCACTAAATCAATACGGCCGACTGCAGCGATGCAAAGTCGTATGTGCTTTGTTGTTGTAAACAATGTAAAGTCACATCACTGCAATGCATTTTGGCGTTTAGGGAGTCGGCCTACCTCCCCCAGGGATTTTGGTAGCAACCACAATCACCACATGGAATCCCGAAGGAGAACTCTGCAATAACCCTACACAGACTCATCCTTCCGCCATAGGAACAGAGTATGCCTCATGTGAGCATCAGCTAAGATGAAACCGCCAGCATATACATTTCCATAAGAACAGAGTATGCCTTACTGCCGAGCATTATCTCTTTAATCCTCTGAAAGGCAAGCATGCGACTACCGGTTCCATGGTGCCAGTATATGGCTACTGATCGAGCGTCGGCAGAAACTTTCTATCGGCTTTGGTCTTGGCGGGACCTCTGGTGCCTGTTCACCTTCTACCGGAATAGTGCAGGTTATACTACTTCCTTATAAGCACTCCCGTTGCTACGTTATTTCAGATATTGATTAGTAACACCTTTGCGGTAAGAAATGCGTGGTATATCAACTATAAAGAATACAGAGATCTGCTTGCATCGGGATTACAGTTTGGTTACGTACTATTCCTTTAGATGCACTGAATGCTATACTAAACGTAATTACGATTTAACTTCATACCTTGGCTGTACCCTTGAGCAGTGAGGCAAGACTAGCGGCAACTGGGAGGTAGAGATCATGGACTTATGACCATGCCACCGATACTGAGGAAGCCCTCTCATTACGGGGTACCTCATTTGGACTTTGATAGCACTTTCAAAGTCCTAATTCCATCCAGACGGGAGTAGATCCAAACATAGAGAAAGACTTCAATTTCAGGGTGTATACGAAAGCATCAACAATGGTATGCGGTGTGGTCTCTGGAGTCCTCTCGAATAACCTTGGGGTAAGACTCTACATCCGACTTCCTAACGAAGCCAGTGTATTTCAGGCTGAAATATTGGCTATAAGGGAGCGGGCAGGAGTGTTCAAGGGAGAGTCGGCATCTTCGTCGACGGTCAGGCGGAACTCCTGTCTCTAAGGTCACACACTAATTTTTCTACTTTAGTTATCCAGTGCAAGGATGTGCTAGCCAGATTGGGGGCTCCGACTGACGTTACCCTTATCTAGGTTCCTGCACATAGCAACTTACCTGGCAACGAACAGGCGGATGACCTAGCCAGGGCTGGCTCTGATATGGACTCCTCCAATGCTGAATCGGTAGCCATGCCGTTTGGCACTATTAGAAACCATATTTTTAAACATTATCGACAGAAAGCTGAAGACAGGTGGCGCAAGTTGAGCACGTGTCAGGTGGCCAGGAAGATGTGGCCTTACTACAACGATAAGCGCATAACACAATTAACTAACAGAAACAAATCGTAAGGATATCTCGAGGCTCGTTGCAGTAGTAACGGGACACTGGGCGATCCGCAGACATGCTAGCAGGATAGGCCTTTCCTCCAATGCGTTCTGCCGTAGTTGCCGGAATCAAAGTAAAGTAGACAGTTTCCGGTGTGCCCGGCCTTGCACTTATCGAGACACAAATTCTTGGACAGAAACATACTAAACGATCTACCACAGCTGTCACAGATTGGTCTATTTAACCTGATGAGGTATCTCAATGCGACGGGTTGGCTTTAGTATCTATTACCGGATCCAAGATCTGAGTTCGAACCTACATAGGTCGACCCTGACGAGTGAACTGGCCTGTCAAAACGGAATCTTATTGATTCTAATTGAATGCTTGCGTGTAGCAGGCAGCCACGTATACCAACACACAGCCACGCGGGAACTTTTGCACCAATTGTCTTCATAGTACTTGTCCTATTGCTGCTGAAAACGGTAATGGTACAATATGTTCCCGAAAAGAGAACTCATCAATTAATTAGAACAAAAATATTAATAAAATACCTTAACTAGTCACCACAGAACAAGTATCTTAAGTTTGGATCTAGAACATGTCACTTAATTGTGTCAATTGACCGTCTACAATGACAACGGCATGTAAAAGTGACAGGTCCCACTCATACTAAAGTTACAGAACTCGAACCGGTTGCTAGTCCTTGGAAACCAGTCACGTGACTTCTCTTGTGACAGGTTCTATTCCCTCTAGGGATATTACAGGTGACAACTGCCAAACTCAGTTGCTATTTAGTGCTTTTCTGGCAACCATGCACTTTCAGTTGCTGGGTGGCAACGCAATTAAAGTTCGGTTGCAATCCAAAAAAACATTTCAATTAATTGGAATTTCTTTCCTTTATTTATTTATTGTTATTCAATTTGTTGGACATACACATTTCATTTTAAAATGTTCGGTTGTATTTAATTTTCATTTAGGAGAGTTACTTCGTGGGTAGCCATTTCATGTTTGCCAAAAAAAAATTTTGCTCTGAAGCGAAAATAGTTGCTTACAATTGTGTTTTATATGCCATGTTAAACTGTAAAAGCAGTACATAGAAACTTTTTAATTTCATTTTGCATGCCAAAATTTTCTTTTTTCTGGGTTTATGAATTAAAATAAAAATATTCAAAAACGTATTTTTATTTATAGAGAAAATTATAAATAAATTAAAAAATATTTAGATCTCGTGATTTTTCCCTAATGAGATTTCGAAACAAGCATACATACATATGTATGTTACGATATATGTGTATGGATACAAATATGTATATGTAATGTATAGATACAAATTTATGTTTGTTGTAAACTTGCATCACAAAAACAGTATGCCTGACGGGGGATATTATTAAAATTAATTTAAAAAAAGATACAATATGTATGTGCGTGCATTAAGGTGGGTGGATTTCACTACTGCAAAATATTAAAAAAAAATTGCTAGCTAAAACAAACTTTAAGCAAAATTCTATGAATTATTTTCGAAAGAAACCACAGGTCTAAAATCAAATCCTATACCGCGCAAATAGAGATCAATAATATACCCACAGTAGAAAAGGTAAAAACAAGAAGTGACATATGTATGTATACTCGTCAGGAATTATTGTAAGGTACGGGCATTTCTTTACAAAATGTTCAGTACAAATTATCTAATCCGTAACAAATCTTTAACCCCACCCCTGGAGCGTTACGAAATATGCATGTGAATAGCCCCTTAATGCACATGTACATTAGGGTGGTAATGAAATATTTTTGATTTGTTATTTGCAGCAAAATCCAAACCGATTATTGTAGCATTTGGTATAAAACTCACGTGGTAAAAATTTTTGCCAAATCGGATAATTTTCAGGAGTGTTTCTATGTTAAAATCTTGCGAAATCTACTAAAATGAATCAAAAAAGGGACGCCTTAGGGTTCTCCAATTCGGCTGAAATTTTTACCTCCACCCAATCAAAGATTATGGTTTGGAAATTATGCTTCATTTTTGAAATTTTCACAAAATTTCAACTTTGAACACTAGAGGTCGCACGTTATAGTTATTCTAATCGGGCCAAAATTTTTATCTACGCTTAATGAAAGATCACTATATTTAAATTGAGTTTGGCATTGGCAAATTTTGGAAAACTTAACATTTTACCTCAGTGCGGCACGCCTGAGAGCTAACCGATTTGACTAAAATTTTTACCACGTTTCTTATAGCTCAAGTATCATAATAATCCGCACAGATTATTTTTTCATTGTCACCCTAATGTACATTTTGCACATGTGCACATGCATTATATGCATATACATTAGGCTGACAATGGAAAAACATAGAATAGCTGTGCTGATTATTAAAGTACTTTGTCTAAAACAAACGTTGGCGAAAATTTTAGTCAAATGGGATAACTCTCGGGCGTGCCACATTGAGGTAAAATTTTAAGTTTTCCAAAAATTGCCAAAGTTGAACTCAATTTATATACTTATAGTGATCTTTCATTAAGCGTAGATAAAAATTTTGGCCCGATTCGAACAACTATAACGTGCGACCTCTAGTGGTCAAAGTTCAAATTGTGTGAAATTTACATAAATGAAGCATGATTTCCAAACAATAATCCTTAATTGGGTGGGAGTTAAAATTTGCGCCAAATTGAATAACTCTAAGGCGTCCTTTTGGTAAATTTCACAAGATTTTAACGTAGAAGCACTCCTGAAAGTTATCCGATTTGGCTAAAATTTTTACCACGTGAGTTTTATACCAAATGCTACAATAATCGGTTTGGATTTTGCTGCAAATAACAAATCAAAAATATTTCATAGTCACCCTAATGTATGTACATGTACTACATGTATGAATAGTAAAATTTATTTTGTCAAGTTTCTAGACAAAGGAAAACTTTCAATAGGCACAAAGTCTTAAATTAATAAGAGAAATGTGAATTAAATTTTTTTATTTTTATAGTTAAAAAATCAATTATGAAAAGCTGGCTGCATGCAGTACAAAATTATGTACACACATACTTACATATATACATATGTGTGTACATAGATATGTATGTATATAAATACATACATACATCCCTATACACATTATGTATGTATGTACATATGTATATAATTTTACTGATAACAAAACATCGATGAATCTTTTAAGATTAGTTAATAAAATCAAATTAACTTAAACAACAATACAAGCTGATTGCACTCTCTACAGTGCAGAGACTACTGCTAGTTTAATAATAAAAAGTTACCATATGTCAACAAAATGTCAAATAAAAATAAATAAAATATGTAGTATACCTACTTAAAGAAGAAATTGAAAAAGAAATAGTATAAAATACACAAAGTATAAAAACAAAACAAAACCGGAGAGTACTACTATACACATACATACATATATAAATATTTATATCCAAACATCTATATGCTCACATGCATTACAGCGTTGCCACCAGTGCAACAAGGAAAAAAAGTTAATCTGCTGTTTGGCAAAAACTATTCACAACCATCTAAAAGAGGTTCAAAAAAAGATTTTACAGACAAAACATTTTTTATATAAATTAAAAATAATAATATACTTGAATCAGCCGGTGTGCTTCGCTACCCCATTGTTGTGAAGATATAGGAAAATTAATGCAAAATTATGTTTTACCCCCGTGACCTCTCCTATGCCGCCAAAATTTTGCGAAATTTGTTCTCAGTATAACCTAAATCAAATTTGCATAATTACAAATTACTTTGTATGGGGGGCCAGGGATGCCAGAATTCCTTCACCAATTATGGCTAAAGCCTCTGGTACTGTGTTCAAATTTATGAAACATATTGATTATTTCATGAGAAAAATTTGACATGTACGTTTGTTATAATCTTCATGTGTTTGCTGTAAATTCCGTGCGAAAAAAGTGCCACTCATATTATTTCGCTTGAAAAGTTAAAATGTTGCCAATACATTTCATATGTTTTCCTTAAGAAAAACAGAGTAGTACTTAAGCAACATTTTTTCATGAATAATGCATGCCAATTTTTTTATATGTGCTTTGACAGCATTTCACGTGAAATGTTGAACACAATACCATACTTAAATGTAGACAAAACAATGGCTAAAAAATTGCTAAAAACTAGCCAAAAAATGTCTAAGCGAGATCGAATTGCAAAAATCATGATTATTAAGCAAAAGTAAGAAAGTAAATCATATATTATCTTTTACATCAAATTGGAGAGATTTTTTTTTTAAGTAAATAGAACCCTGTAGATTGTCATTTATGAAAAATCGGTAAAAAGTTCATGTATGAAAAAAATAGCTAGAGAGATAAAAGTGGCTAAAAAATAGCTAATGGCTAAATTAAATTTTCTTCTGGCTAAACCGGATGAAAATTGCTAAATTTAGCCAGAAAATGGCTATATTGGCATCACTGATGGGGGCTGTTAGTCTCCCCTCCTATACCAATTTGTACTCAGTTTAACCTACAAAAAATTTAAAGAGCCTCGCTTTGGTAATTCTTCATATATGTAAAGGAAATGTAATAGTTGCTTTGTATAGGGGATACCCGTCTCCCCTCTGCTATGCCTCCAGGAAATGCAGGAAATTTCACTTTATTGCAAGAGCTACCTACATTAAATACATCTAATTTAAACAGCCTCACTATTGTACTTCTGTAGATATAGGAAAATTAATAATTACTTTGTATGAGGTTAAAGGAAATTAAATTGCCTTTCGATAATGTGCGGACTAGTCCAATAATTAATCCGATATTATTTCAGAAAATATGCAGAAACATCATACTTGAAAATTCCCTAAGGGAGTTTTAGACAACTCGCTTTATTGTCTGGTAAAGTTTCAGATTAATTCTTTTGACAAATCGTAAGATCTGAGATAGAAATCGCCAAAGGGGAATTTATGCGTCTTAAAATTGTGTCATCTGGCAACTGCTATCAGATAGAGCGGCAAAGATGAGCAAGCAAGATGACGTCGGTATAAACGGCTATGACAACAACTACACATCATACTCTGCCATACGCTAAATTAATGATAATCACACATAATAGACTCGTGACTTTAGCACCAAACAAACTACCGATGGGCAATAGCAGCACCATACTAATCACTCGACCACGAGACTAGACCGAAACTATACACACACATACATTATATGAATTTGTGCTATCTAAATTTTTTTTGTATACGAATTTTGATAATGCACACATCTGAACATACATACATACATACATACATACATCCATACATATGCCTGTGTCTAAAAAAAAAGTGCATTGGGCAGTGTTTGTATTTAGCACAAAGCCATGAAGCTAGACAAATACTGCCGTAAAATAGTGCTGGTAAATACAATTGAAATAATTATAAGCATTTTAAGTTTAAAATACTGTACGTAACACCAAGTAAACACAACATTTTTCTTTTAAGAGAACTAATCAATAATGCTCGTGCCAAAACACTTTTCTTTAACAGCAAGAAGGGCGGAGGGTGGAGAGTCAAAGGATTGTTACGGAACTAGGAAATTGCCATGCCTACTGCGACGCACGAGTTGTTCACAAAATAGAACGGATTTTGGGAACAAGTTCTCTGAACTCTTTAGAGCACATTACATTTTAGTAGCGATGAAACAGCGAAACACACTCTACATTGTGACGATGATCCAGTGAGTCAATAGAGTTGGCTATTCAACAGTCACCGATGAGCTTCTTCGCCCTCTCCTGTACGCGGTCGGGTAACATCAAAATAGAGAACAATGAAGATGTCACATAGCCAAACCAGGTCTGATTATCGAACAAGCGGTCCAAATTCTAGCAAACCCCGTCGGAAGAACAATACAAAATTCAAAATGGACCGGCCCATATATGGGAGTTTTATTACATTTTCGGTCGGATATAGGTGGTATAAATCGTAAGGAGATCAGGTGGAGTGATATCTCTTATGAAACCGAGACACTTGAATGTTGAACATCACATGTCAAGAACATGAAGAGCTTCTGATCCCCTAACACTTACATATACCATCCATAATTACATATGAAGTTAGGTAATACACCTGTGCGTAATCATACAACAATGGGCCGTACGACCATTAATATCGATGCTATTCGTATGACCCCATTCAAAGATTATTACAAGATCATCGTTAAGTGTATCATTCCTGATTTCCCTCTTAGGCCTAATCTCCGACAAGATTGACTTATTGCTGAATGAATATGAATGAAAACTGATGCTGTCATCTGTGAAGGGATTGGAAGTTTGACATAGGTCATTAGGAAAAATAAGAAATAAGGTGGGGAGAGAGAACGGAGCCTCGCGATATCTATAAATTAATCTTTAACTAGTATACTCGTATACGCACGTATATCCCTGTTATAGCCGGATATAAATCGGGAGGTCATTACTCTATCAAACGACTTGGAAATATCTACTCACCACTTTACTTTTACCGAAGTGGTTTATGGAATATCACCACTTTTCCGAAAGGCAGGTTAACAAGTTTACCGTAGAGCGTTCCCTGCCGAAGCCACACTTTCGGTGGCTGAGCAAACTGTTGCACTCCAAATATTTCACAAGATGGAAGTTTACCATACTTTCCATCACGTTAGGAAATGCAGAACAAGTTTCGTGGGTGGTAATTTTCTCCATTTATGGGGATTGGCATTACATTAGCATCCTTCCAACACGTTGGAAATTCACCAGCATGGTTCAAAATGTTAAAGAGAGTTGGCTAGGGACGCGGTAGCGTCAAAGAGTACTGCTTCAAAACTTACATTGGAATGAAATCCGGTTTAGGAGACTTATTTATGATGAGATCCGATAAAACCTTTTTAACCGCAACCGATCACAAATCACCACAGTTTCTGTCGGTTTAGTAACAGCACAAAGAGGCTTACGTAGTTGTTCGAACTCCAACCAACCATTAGTCAGTCACTTAACTAACACCTCTTCCTGAGATTTTGGATTTCAAACACAGCCACTATGTGAACTTCCGAAGAAGACCTTACCAAAAACCAGACACAGAATCATCTCTCACTTTGAGGGTACGACAAAGTCCGCCAGCAGATCCATTCTGTATGGAATAGAGTATGCCCTTGTGGCGAGTATCCTCTCTTTAACACTTTAGTAGCAGGTCATTTGTAGGGCAGTCAGTTCGTTCACATGATACCAGTATATGGTCGCCTTTAGTGGTTAATTCCATATGGACTTGGTCTTAGCCGGTGACCTTAGGTGCCGCTACACCTTCTACCAGACTAGCGTAGATTATACTAGCTCCTTTGGATACTTATATGCACTTCCGTTGCTCTGATATTTCAGAGATTGGGTAGTAACACATATGTTTTATGGGTAATCGGCTAAAGGTCAAGGTTTGAAAAAACTGAATTGCCCTTTACCACAGAAAACGCAGCACCATGGTGTAGTTAGTTACCAAATTGCAGAACAGTGCCCCGGCGGTATCCTGAGGGGCAGCAAGAAGTTTAGCACAATGACGGAGAAGAATAAACGAAGATCTCGCCCTTTTGCATATCGAAACAGTATCTGCGTTTTTATTACTTTTTCGATCTGTCTGGATTTTTGTACGTCTGAGTGAAGCAAGACTGCGCTCTGGATTTAATCAGGATTTTCTTGGATGGCATGAAATGGTATTTTAGCCATGGCATTGACGTTATTGTCTAGCAAACAGTTTCCGGTTAAAATGCTGGAAAAGTCATTAAGCTCAGCTCATCAAGACTTTTCGTAGATATATTTAAACGTTTTGAGAATGAATAGGAGACAGAAATGATGCAATCATCAGAGTTACCGAGATGTACATTAACACCGACTTCGCACTTGCCAGGGTGTGAAGTGAGAAAAAAGTCAAGAGTATTGTGTTGGTGCCCTACAGCACGCGAAATATGTGTTGCCTCATTCACTAGTTGTCCAAGGTGTGTGTGACGAGTTGTGAAGATTGAAATCACCAGCAACAACAATTTCATTGCTCGACAACTATCAAGTATCTTCGATATGGAGTCGAAAAAGGACTCGAAGACAGAAATAGTAATACCTTTCTTCGCACTGGGACTTCTTGAATATGATCCAGGCACAGCTAAATATTTGAAAAGAGACAACAGATGATACCCAGGCAGATGAAGAAGATATCCAGCGAAAATATCCAGCTGGTGGAGAGAGAACGTTCACCTCGACAGACTGAGGCTACGGATAAAGGCAATGGTTTGAATATAGGGGCTTCTCAGAATCCAGCAAATCACTACATGTAGCTACATCGTGGTGCTGTTGGATGAGTAGTAAGCGCGTTTGACTACAAACCCTGAGGTGTTGAGTTCAAGACTAGTTTCAGGCAAGCCAACAACATCATGCATTTTTCTCATGTGCATTGCTGTGTTATTGTGTTGGTTGTTGTTGGACTGTTAAAGTGATGAAGGCATAGCACTGATCACTTTGGCAGTACCGGCAGCGGTTAATACTAACATATCCTAATGCACTTCACAGCACCCTCCTTCGTCGATATCGTAACAGAATCTTCGGCGAAGTAAAAAACTAATAACTGACTACACAGCTTAAACAAATTAATTCCTCAACTTGGCACTAGAGGGGGTGCAACACTGCTCTACGACAAACGCCCAATAGCAGAGTTGTAAATGAATTAAGCTTTCTATCTCTCTCCCACTTCACCACCTGTTCTCTCTACACTATCCCTTTCCCAAAGAAAGTAACACATTAATTAATTAACTGGTAGGCATTAATTGCCTGATTTTGTTACTTCTCTTTAAAAAAAACACTAACATCCGGCTCAAATGGGCATTAACAAGCGTTCTATTGCCCAGGTTGTCTCTATTTGTTTACCTTTAGTACTTGGCATAAAATATAACACAGAGATCGGACAACACTACAAAAACAAACAAAAAAAATGTGTCCTAAATATGCGGCTGCTTTTGTTGTTGCAACTATTTTTCAGATGGCAACAACAATACTGAAAGAAAAGCTATTTGTATTTATTTTTAGAAATGCAGAGGTGGACAAAATCTTATTGCATACGATTACAGTTGTTTGTAGGTATGCATAAATTTTCATACTTAAAAGAAAAAGCTTTTTTTTATCAAGATATTTATTTTTCTATTTGAGATATTTAAATACCCATCGTATTAAATCTAATATGTACAAGCATTTTCATATATTCGTATTTGCACAAGAAATGTTTCGTTTAGTTATAAACAAAAATAAAACAAAACCAAAAAACTAACTTTAACGAAACGGAATACATACATACTTATTTATTTATTAAGAGCTATTTTCGCTCTGTGGTTTTAAGTTATGAGATTATAATAATATCTCTGTTAATTAAACTAGTTTTGATAACTAAACAAACTGTGTGCATGTGTGTGTATGACTGCTTCTACCATATACATTAATGTATTATTTTTTTTGTTTACATTGTTACGTTTTTTGTTTTTAAATATCAACACGCAATATTTAGCAAAAAAAAAACAAATCAAATAAATATGAATAAGGAAGACAGACACAAAATCAAATAGATATGAACGAAAACCTCACGAATTTTTAGTCTTGGGTCCAAGGTTCTCCTCATGTATGTATGTAAATACTCCCGGTTCACACACACATCAAGTTTTCTTTCGGCAATTTGCTTAAATCTCTTTTAAACTTTTCTTAACGTTAATACATACATACATATGTACATGCATAAACAAAAACTGCTTTCAGCAACTCTCAGTGGCTTTTCACACTATGGCTCTTTACCCTACGTCTCCACGAGCCATCGACTTGAACATGACATGAACATGACGCCGGCAGAGCAACTGCAAAAAATCCATCAACTTCTTTGTTGTGGTGAATACGTGCGATGTCCATGTTCTGCCTTATCAATGCATTTGGTGATAATGCAATAGAAATGGAATATTTAACAATTTCTTTCTGTCTTTTCTTTCCATTAAAAATGGTTGTTGACAGCGAATCTCATGGCGAACATTGATGCTCAGCCATATGTTCGGCCATCGATGGCAGAGCATGGACGAAACATGGATATGAGCGGTATACATTAGCCATATGCGATGTCCGACATGATGTTCATACCAACTTCATGGCTAATGTAGACCCCCAGTTAGCCTGGCTTTTTCTGACAATTTTCTTTTAAAATCCCTACGAAGTCACGTATATTTATATTACAGACTTTTTGGCGATTTATTCTACTTTTGGAGATTTTCTGCTGGAGATTTTCATTTTATAAAAATTTATATTAAAAAGAGTATTATATAAAAACAAATTTATTATCATATATATATGTATTCAAAGAATTGCTGCAAAAAAAATTGCATGTGTTGACAAAGGCTTACTACCTCCAGAAACATAATATGTTTTCTTCAGTTCCTAAAGTAATCTGTTTCACCGCTAATAAGCAAATGAACGCAGCTAGCGCATCATTTAGATTGGCAATACTCTTTTTGAACAATGGCGAAAAAAGAAGATAGGTAAAGCGTACCACCCATTATACAATATTATTGGACATATTATTTTACATATTATTTTCGTTTTGACCTATACGTTTTTAAAAATGGGTACATCAATTATGACTTAGCTGCACAATCAACTTTTCATGATTTTTTGTGCAGATAAGTCAAAAAATGCAGCATAAAAATAAAATTTACAAAATGACTATTAAGCCAAGCAGTTAAATGCAAATAAATTCTAAAGGTTAAACAACGTTTTTCTTTTAATTGAAAAATTTCCCGCTTTTTAACTGGTCACGCTGCTTTTGGTCTCTTAAGAGTTGGCAACACTGCCAGATAAACAATATACTATGTACATACCAGAGCTGTGAAGTATTGCAATCAATTTATGTTTAACATGATTGCAATCACAAAAGATTGTAATTTTGACAAGATTTCATTTTTAAATCTTTTTGAAATCAAAGAATGAAATCAATTTGGTTGAAATCACTGTTATCGCAATCATAATTGATTGCAATTCTTTACAGCTCTGATACATACATACATACATATTGCGGTGGTGGTATATTTATGGAAAGCAATTTATTTAATAAGCACAGAGTTGCAATAATTTCGTCAATCATGTCATGATTAAAACAAGTGTAGACTAGAAATTTCGGTGGCATTTTTCTGTTATTATTGATTGTGGTATTTATTAGTATTCCAGCTTAACAAACCTCGTTATTACATTTGTACGTTAATTGTAAGCAAAATAAAAAAATTAAATTTATAAAATCAAACTAAATGTGGTTAATTACGTTCGCAACTAAACGCAAGATAAGATAAAAATAAATGTTTAAGTACTACGTGTAAATGTTGTGTGTGTGTGTGTATATGAGAAACTAAAAATGAAAGTTATACAACAAAAAGACGCTAAACGCATTCTTGACAAAACGAAAAACATCGCACGAATCGACACCAAAGACAAAACAACGTGTTTTTACTAGTATGTATGTACATATGTATTTTTAGTTTAGTGTGTGTCTGTTTATGTGTAGTGTGATAAATACAATACAAAAATAAAAACAAATACACACCAATAATAAACAAAAACAACTCGTATAGAAAAATGCTTATTGGGAACAACGCCAAATAATCACTAATCATTTTAAGTATAAATATAACAACAACGGCAGCAATGGCGCGGCAACAACAATGACAGCAGTATTGCTAAAGAAATCCGCAATTCGTGTCGTTTAACAAATAGAAAGAAGAATAGAAGAGAGAACTATTGTTTTATTTTTAAACAAAAAACACAACAACAACTACAGCAAGAATAACAATTACATATAAAAGTACATACATACATATGTATGTATGTATGTATGTACATACATACCTAGTTAATCAACTGAAAAAACCGCTACAATTTTATTCTACACTAACTAACTTGAGTTTTTTATTTGGATATTACTGTTGTGAAAAACGGTCTTATTGGTAACTCTAAAGCTGTTTTTAGACTATTATACAAGCTGTTCGACTTCTGCACAAAATGCAACACTGATATAATGTTTTGTTATTGCTTTTTTAAAACTTTCCATAAACTCATTAGATCAGCGTTGCATTTTCTACAGAAGTCGAACCGCTTGTGAGATAGTGTAAAGCAGGCATAAAGGGACTGTTCACATACATCTTACGTAAAGCTCTTAGGCGGGCAGGGGGTTGAAGATACATATGTATGTTAGTCGCGGTCCACACACTCAATTTTTGTTGCAGCAATTTTTGAATTTGTGGGATAGTGTTAAAATACAGCCCAATCACAAACAAAACCGTGACAGTTTTTTCACTTTTCCCCTAATATGAATAAAAATTCCATCGGAAAAAATTCGATGGGGGGAAAAAAGTAGCTATTCTCAATACATTTGAACTTCGTTTTTCCCCCGGAATTTTTCAACTTGCAAAACAGAAGGGAGTTTGCATAAAATTCGATGTACATATGTACTATTTAAATAAAACAAAATTTCTATCAATAAAAAATATTTTATTGTTCTTGTAGGTCGAATACCACAAATAAAGAACAAACACAACATTTTTTTTAACTTTAATCGATCTATTGCTTTTGGTTTCCATACATACAGCAAAGAGTAACTTGCACGATTTTTTTCTTCTGCAGCACCAATATCCTTCACAAATGCTTGTACAGCTATGCTATTAATTTTTTATTCACTTTTTAAAATTAATTTTACTTTAAATTTAATTGAAACATCAATTTTATTTATCTTTGGACACAAAAACACTGAATAAATAAATGTCAACAGGCAAAACAGCCGCCATTGCTATTCAATGATGCCACTGTTTCATATTTTTGTTGCCGAAAAGTTTATGATTGGATTAATTTTTTTTTCGAGAAAAATGTTTTACCCGGGGAAAGAAATTCCTAGGGAATATTCATGATTGGGCTGACAGAAATATAAAGCATATATATGTATTCCTCTCTCGCTTTTTTTCACCGAAATATGAATTGCTGCAACACAAATTGGGGTTTACGGACTAAATAATCTTTTTTAATGAAAAATCAAGTAAATAAAAAAGGTAGAACGTGAAAAAATCTAGTTTTGTGAAAAACTATGATCAAATAGGATTTTTGAATTTCAATTGATATTTTTTGAATTTCAATAGATATTTTTTGAATTTCAATTGATATTTTTTAAACTAAATTGATATTTATTTAATTTCGAATGAAATTTTTTTAATTTCGAATGAAATTTTTTTAATTTCGAATGAAATTTTTTTAATTTTAATTGCTACAATCGAAAAAGGTATTTACATACATATCGTCAGCTTATTATTGGTTTGCTGCTTTCTAATGCTTTTTCCTATGTTTATGGGGCTCAAACCAATAATAAGGTGATGATATACAAATTTCAAAAATATTTCCGTCTAAATAATTTATTTGCTTTTAATAAAAAATAATATAAAAAAAATTATATATGGGCTCATTCACATATTACGCAACTCTAATTTCGGAGATTTTATATCCCCCCCCCCTTCGTAACGCTTTTTACTAAATTTTCAGTACAAATTATCTAATCAATAACAAGTCTTTAACCCCCCCCCCCTCCCTTGTATGTATGTGTTTAATTATATTGCCCCAACCCCAGGCGCGGATCCAGCTTAAGCTTTTGGGAGGGGACTTTTAAATGAAACGTACCATTTTGTAAAATTTCTGTAAGGAACTCCACAGAAATGATGTATATTTTATTCGTTCTGGAGTTGGGAAATATTCCTTGTTCCCCTCCCCTGTATCTGCGCCTGCCCAACCCTTATAAAATTTTAGACGAGGGTCACTAAAATGTACTAATGAGTCTTTGGTTCAAATGTCTCTATATGGTCGTAAAAGAACTACCTCGTCAATAGTGCTAGTCTATTGATAGATTTTCAATGGCAAGCCTATTATGCTATAAGTATGTCAATAGGTGGGCCCGTTTCTCAAAAACTACAAGTTACAAATCTACAAGTTAAATACATACACACAAAACAACAATAAAATTTGTAAAAGTGTTGTTGTTTTGTGTGTGTTTTACTTGTAGATTTGTAACTTGTAAGTTTTGAGAAACGGGCCCCTGGTCAGTAGTAGTATTGACAATGTCACTAGTAAATCACTACAATTTCACTATCGGCATTGAGCGAGAAAATATCAATTTTGTTGGCTAGAGCCCCTCAAATTTACTAGTGAATGTTTGGTGCCAATGTCTCCATGTGGTCGCAAAAGAACTACTTACGTCAGTAGTGGCTATAGTCTACTGGTGGATTTTCAATGACAAGCTAATGTTTAATGTCAATAGATGATTACATTGGCTGGGGCACACCTGGTCAGTAGTAGTACTACTGACAATGTCACTAGTAAATCTACTACAATTTAACTATTCGCATTTCTTGCAGGGTATATTTATGTATGTGCCCACATGCATAAAATCTAATGATTAACCAATTGCCGCTAGTATACAATTGATGACTGGCGGATTAAATGGGGAGAATGTACTGATTAAGAGCTTCAAAAAATAACAACCAGCCAGCTCATTAACACAAAAGCACAAGGAAAATTTTAAAGAAAAAAGAAAAACTGAAAATATCTGGATATTATAGGTATGAGTAGGTATGTATGTACATACATACTTATGTACATATGTATGGAAGTGTATGGGAAGCAGGAATTGTATATGGTTGGGCTGGTAGTAATCAACCCATTTTTAATTTGTCTTTTGACTTTTTATTTCGTCAAAGCCAGAGACTCTCAAATTGTGTCACTGCAGCATGAAGGCCAAAGCATTTGTAGTCCAAAATTAATAATTTTTTACCAATTGCGACTCTGTAGGTACATATACATGTACACTCTAAAACATTATTTCAAATTTCTCCTTGTCTAAAGTTACATCGATTTTGTAGTTATTTTATTAAAGAAAAAACCTTAGAAATTAAACATATTTAGTCCAAGTGGAAAAAATTTAACATAAAGTATAATACGGCTGTGGCTGAATAGTAGATACGTCAGACTATCAGTCAGGAGGTCGCGGTTCAAACCTGCACGCAGCCAATCGCTTTTTTTAGTAAAAACATTTTGTACAAAAATAATGCGTGTTGCCGACTATTATCGACCTAATTTTCAACAAAAGTGTTTTAGAGTGTATATCGCTCACTAAATCGGAAACTTTCACAATTCAAAAAATGTCAAATGCTCAGGAGAGGATGTCAAATGCGTGGTTGGCCGTATCTGTCAAAAAGAGAAGACGAAAATGTATTTAAAATGTACTTTTAACAACCGTGATTACAATTCATATGCCTAAAATAAATACCGTCTTTTGTTTATTGCCACATAATCGTCTCTATGCCTTACTAATCATTTAAAACACACACGATTAAAAAACAATTGACAGATACAGCCAACGCGGCGAAATAGTCATATGTGCTTTCAACACGACCTGTATTATTGGATCATGTGTTTGTGCAAGCCTTTTTTTATGTAGTCTATGGCGATGTTTTTATGTTTGACAAGCGGCTTGAAGAAACCCGATTTCATGTGTACACAAAAAAAGTTTAAGACCTCCTGTTAAAAGTATCATAATAATCAACAACAAAAACAACATTTGAAAAAATATTGAATTATATTTGTTTTTTCTTTTTCATCAAAGTCTTCTTCTCATTGTTGTCGTTAATTTTCTTTGAATATTTTTATTTGTTTCCGGTTTTTTTGCATACAAATGAGACAGACACACCAAAATGGTTCTATAAAAAAATAAAAGATGTTTAGTAAACGTAAGAATACACAAAATAGATGTATGTAGGTAGATGTACATTAGGGTGATAACTTTTTGCATTTTTTTATAAATATGCAAAGCTCCAGTTCCAAAACCGTGAGGGTCATAGAAAAAAAAATAGGAACAGCGATTTCACTTTTTCACAATCGTGAAAAAAGTTTACCCACCAAATGCATTGAAGTTTGGTATATAATAAACACATCATATATACAAAACTTCAATGCATTTGATGCGTGAACTTTTTCCACGATCGATCGCGGTTCTCACCCTAATGTACATAAGTAGATACATATTAATCTACAGTGAGTAAACAATTTTCATTATAGGTATAGAACAAAAATTAAATGTATTACGTATCGTATACATAGCCTGAAGGA